>MU628194.1:0-336920 GCA_025688815.1 Aspergillus carlsbadensis
AAAAAAAAAAAAAAACCCTCAAAGGCCTAAAGGGAGATCATGGCACAGCATACGTCCTAGCTAACAATGAGTGGTTGGCGATTCATCAAGCGGCGACAACCACATCCCTCACATAAGCAAACATCTCACGTGGCTTAGTGGCAAAGACACTGTGACCCGCGCCCCAAAACAGGTGATATGTTACACCACGCTCTGAAGCCCATTTTCCGGCCTCGGACATGGGGCACGCTTCAACTGGCTTGGAATTTCTGGCGTTGGGACGCGGGGGTTTATCTAATGATGATGATGATGATGATGATGATGATGCATTGTGGTAGCTGTCTTGAGTGCGGGTGGTTGTGAGTGTTGAAGTACTGTTTCTACCTCTACTTCTGCTGCCGCTACCGCCGCGAGGATGGCGGGAGAGGAAAGGTGCGGCGTTATCGGAGTAGAAGGGACGGTTGATTGGTTGAGAGAAGCCCTGCGCTCCGTGCCAGGTCATGTTCTGCAGCACGAGCTCGGCACCGTAGTGGTTAAGGAGCATGTCGTACTCGCCGAAGTAAATGTGGAGGGAAATGTTGTGTGACGTGACCAAAGTCGGAAGGATGGAGTAGACGGGCGCACGAGGGGATTGGCTACCGAGGAGGATGTCGAGGATTGTGGAGTTACAGGCTGCGTATTCCGACGGCGATGGTCCTGGATTTCCAGCATCGGCCGCTGACGCTGATGTAGGCCTTTTTGCGATGTTCAGTGCGGCTTGGACGTCGGCGCGGCTGAAGTATGAAGAGACAAGGGACAGTGAGTTGGCTGTGCTACAATCGTGGCTGATGTCATACACGTCGAAGCACGGCTTGCCCACCCCAGAGGCGGAGACTGAAGACAAATAGTCCATTGCAGTTGCAAAAGTTGCACAGCGCCCATAGCAAGAGGAGTGTATGATGGACGATCGTACCTTTTCCGGCGTCGTTGGATTGATGTTGCAGGATCCATTGGCTACATCGTTGAGATCACGACGCAGACGCTGCTGGCGCCGATGTTTGTAATTGAGGTTCTCCGGGTTCCCCGGAATATGGATAGTACTTTCCGGGGGAAACTGGGCTGCTTCTTCTAGGATCTTTTCAAAGCCACATGTCTCGCCTGCTTCTCGGTAAACGTCTAGAACTTCGTCGGGTATCCGGAGAAGGGACTGATGCGACTCCAGAAACTTTTCGATTGTCACTGTAGACATTGCGGCTGGGTTGCCGATTGATGCATCACCAAGCGTTATGGAACGAAGATTGATGGGAAACGAACCCTGATTTTCGACTATGGCGGATGCAAAGTATGGTATGTATATCCCTGCCCATGACTCTCCCATCATGTGCACTTGCTTCGATCGAAGATGGGGGAATTGGGCAAAGAACAATTGCAGCCAGGCGTAGAACTGCGAGGTTACAACGTCATTGTCGATTGCCGGGTACGGATGGCTCGCCGTCGAATAGCCTGTCCCAACAGGCTGATCGATGTACAGGAGATGCCCGAATTTAGACCATGCGTATGGGTTCGTAGTAGCGCGAGTCGAGTTGCCTTCAAAGGAGATTGGCCCGTTCCCTGTCGTTAGTCCAATCAAGGACGAACAACCGGGTCCTCCATTGAACCAGACTATGTAAATAGCTGTCAGTTCAGACTCCAAAAGCACCCTCACCATCATAGGACTAACTGAGTAAATTATCATCGTATACAGGATCTTCAGTCTGGAATAGCCAGAAAAACAGAGTGTTGCCCGGCGCAGTATTGGGAATTGGCAGTCGACCAGCCCAGCTGGGAGGCAGCGCAGGGTTATCTGGCAAGGAATGGACTTTGAACTGGGAGTTATCTGGAACGGCACGGGCTAGACCAAAAAAAAGACAGGATATCGTCCAAAGAGCCGGCAAAAGGTAAGGCATGGCGCTAATGCTATCGATTGCTAGCTAAACCAGGCCGTTGTAAATGCAACGGAGGCCAGAGCGCTGAGAAGACGGATACACTGGATCTCAAGACGCCCTCTGTGAAGCTGTTGAAGGTACGACATTGCTTTTAAACTCATCTGGCCGGCCATGTGCGACGGAAGCGATCGAGAACGCATCGTCAATGAGAGTGTCTCTCCCGATTCCGACCTCAATAAGGTAAACACTCTATTGAGCCCAGATCAGGGTGAAGCATCGTGGCTTGCCATTGATTGGCGGATTCTACCTCCTGAGATAGAGAATGCTTAATGATGAATAGAGATAGATTATAGAAGGACATTGAGAGCATGATAGAACAAATGTTGATCAATTGTTCGGTCTTTCTAAACACCTGCGGATCATGAAGTAATGTTGCGATGGCTCAATGGACAGACGTTGGGGTCTCCAAGACTGTAGCTTCCGTTCGCCAAACAGGTGAATTCCCTGGTGCGAATAATCTTCGCCTGACGTTCTACTCCATCAAGGCCTGAAAATGTCTGAAAGATGCGAGTGGATTGAGATCAGAGTCTCCTGGTAGCAAGCATGGTCACATGACCAGATTAATCCTGCAATTATCATCCCGTGACTGGATTAGTGAGGTTGGCCTCTCTTCGATCATCGATGCCATGCCCTGCTAACCCCACTAGGCTTTCTCCCTCTCTGATATCCCTCTCCACACTGTCGCTGAGGGTCCGACACCCCAATCTATGGATCGTTCTCAGTCCTCTGTGACGTTGCCACCGCTACATACTGATGAAATTGTGCGTCGCGACGAAGCCACGAAGGGCGAATTGCTCTTTGCGTCGAGATAAAAATCTTGCCTCTTTCATTTGCCTCTCTCCAAGCCCTGACGAGGGCTCCAATAAGCCCAGTTCGGATGTGAAGGATTCCGCGCATCGCTGATGGTCTCTGTGTTGACTAAAAGTGAGAAGACAACAAGATTGCAGACACCGCTTTTTGCCGATACTACTTGATGTAAACAAATTGGCTTCCAATCGATACCCATCCGTTGCGATCCGTCCTAGAATGAGGCGGCCTACCATACGGTGTGAGGATTTTAGTTGAGCTCGTGCGCAAAGTGAGGCGTTTTAGATGCTCCGACACTGGCGTCCCCATTCGTTTGTGGTCTTGGAGAACCTCACCGCATGATCTTCAACGAAACTCGACTTCAATGACCTTAACGGGGGTCGCCAGAAGAGGTGCGCAGATGGACTGACTTTCTGAAGCCCGAGGGAAGAATAACTACATAAAGAGTGAAGCACAGATCTTGCACACCAATCAATGGCACGATCCGACTTGTCAATTGCCAAAATAACCTGTACCGTGCATCGCCTCTAGGGCGTCGACATGCTTGGAGCCGTCGACTGACGCGCATGTGTGCTGGGGGGTGTTGGAGGGTTCCCGCCACGGCAGCATTCAGTTATGATATCGCTTTCAGGAGTCGTCAAATATTGAGCAGCCACGGCGTGTAACGCGATAACACGAATCCCGCAGGAATCACCCGCGATCCTCGATTGCTATACCGAAATGTCGGTGACAGGAACGGGTCTCCGCTTCGGGGCAGAAACCATATAATTATATAACCCAATTGCTCGGGAATCCCGCGGTAGTCACCTCCTGGCACGGGGCCCGGACAGCTAAGGACAATGTAGCAAAGACCCCAAATAACAGAGGGAGGCAAGGCGCCCGCATATAATCTTGTCTGTAGACGACTTGGAAACGGAAAACGAAGCCGGTCGGTATGTTTCGAGAGCAATTGAAGAGGCCGGATGCGTCAATGAGGTAAATCAGCTGGATGAGGCGACAAAGTACGCTGGAGAGTTGAGAATGGGCCCAGGAATGCAGTTGGGAGCATCCCTACTGTTTTTATCCTCGACTCCTTTTGCTTGGGGAAAAGCAAATCCTGCGGCAAGCACACCGCGGATCCCTCTGTTCGTCGTCCTTGACCTACACCAGCGCGGTCAGTTGCATTGTTCAATTTATATTTCCTTGGTCCACCATGATGGACTGTAAAGATGATAGCGAAGTTCTTCGCTCAGGACAGTGGACTGGGCAAGACAATCAACGTCTCTAGCCCATCCGCCGTCCTTTTGGGCCCGTTTTCGGATACAGACATGAAAGTCTGTCCAACTCACGTCTTGGCTCTTCCGCTCCGGAGTCGTGGATGCGCAACAGGGATTTCCGTGGAGTCAAATGCCACCTCTGCGCTTCTGACCATTTCTCTCCACCTCCCACCCAAGGCGGCCACAGATCTGGCTTCCCACGCCGCGGTGGAATCGTTCGAGTTCTTTGCTGGCCGTCCGCCGGAAGCGTCAGGCTCAAGCCTCACTCTTTCTCTCCCATATTATTTATCATTTTTCTTCGTCGTTTTCTTGAATTATTTGCTTTTTTCCCAACTTTTTTTTCTCTCAGCTTTGCCTTTTTACTAGCTTCGAGAAATGCATGGTATTAACGTGTTCAGCTCTCTAGCCACACTTCCAAGTTGTTGCACTGTAAATAGCAACTCCTTCTTTGTCTCCATCCCCATCTCTATATCCACCACTTCGTTATCATTCTGATCTTCTGCTACCAGACGTGATCCACTTAGTCTTCTCTCCGGTTTCATGTCCAGGGCAACGTAGCATGTCTGCTTCATACCGTTATTGGTTCTATCAGAGCGGCTTTATTTCAACTCCAGGCGCCTTCCTTGTCTCCTCTCCCTGACCCAAGCCCTGCTGCCACCAAGTTAGAAGTACTATCTTGCTCTTTCAAGCAGTCGCTGCCAGTGTCTTTGTTTGCCCTCTGGCTTGCATAGCTGCATCTTCCCTTTTTTTTGCTTTCCGCCCTCTCTAAAAAATCATCTTTGCCCCCTCCGCGCGCTTTGGCTTCCTGCCTCTGCCCTCCAGCATTTTTGGCCCTTGATCGCTGTTGCTTTTTTCTGTCTCGCTCAGTCCGGGTGATTCTTGCTGGCTCTGTTGCTCAATCGCCAGGCAAGTCACCCAAGGAAACAAGACAGCAATCGGGGGATCCCCAGGGTTGGAGGAATCCCACTATCGATTCATCAATTTGGCATTGAGCGTATCTAATCAAGTTCCATTTGCAAGACCGGCAATTTTGCGATCGACCATAATTATCTACAGGTAAGTTCTGAACTATTTCTCCCCTCTGTCCCTCACCTTGTTTCCCCCCCTCGATTGCAGGCAAGGACTGACGACAGGGCACCTGCGAAGGGATTCCATCCACCTCCACGGTTGATCGACCCGACAACGGGGTAAAGGTCACTGTCGGTGCCTTGCGTCGGTGAAAAAAGGAGTTGCTTGTGGCCCTAACAACACCTCACCAGGCTCTATTGCACTTGTTCTTGTCTTGATCTCCTCTATCTCTTGTCCCTCCGGCTACCCTCCGCAAATCAATCCACCGCCACACCAGGGCCAGGTGCGAATGGAAGATGGATCTTCAAAAGACAAAGGAAGCTCATCACACAGCGGGCAAGAAAGAAGAGGGGACAGAATGCCCCTTAGAGCCATACAAAGGAAATAGCCATTTGAAAAATTCGCCGAAGAACGATTCCCTAGGCCACCATTCAGAAACAAGCAAGACAAAGGAGTCTACAAGTGGAGGTCATCGACCGCAGAATGGTGAATTGTTTACTCCAGACTCAGAGCAAGCTACAACGTCTGTGTCGACTGCATCCGCTCTTTCAATCGCACACTCAGAGCTATCTTCTACATCATCGAGGGCGATTGAGATACCTACGTCCCTATGTTTGAGTTCCAGGGATGCAAGACTGTTAGCGTCAGCCAACATGAACCCTCCTGTCACCAAGGGCACGTTGAGCGAACTGGACCTACCCTGCATTATGAACAACATTAATCTACGTATTGATGCCAACTTCGACCGTGATCTTCACTTTAAGCCTGACTGTGACGGCGAGAAGGGCAGGAAGAAACGAAAGGATGCTGCAGAATACTGGGAAGCAATGGCTGTCGAGATTGGTATCTACGCATTCGGTGCATCGTGTGGAGTGGACGATAAGGCCCAACCTGGGTCTCGAGTCCAACGACGAACCTTTGAACCTCGGCTTCCTGCATTATTCGAAACTTTACAGGACGTCCTTAAGACACTTGTCCCAGAGCGCGACCACCCTAGTATCATGCAGAACCTTGAAGTTGCTCTGCTGATGCAACAAATTCAAAAGGGCGTCCTTGACATGGTGGGAGTTGCCAAGTGGCTTGCAGCGCTCCTCAAAACACACTGCGCCCCAATGCGCGATGATTGGGCGGATAGCATGGTTGACCAGATCACGTCAGGCTCACAGTCACAGAATCCTAGTGAGATAGTCCATGGTCTCCACACTCTCTTCGGTATCCTGGAGGCTATGAAGTTAGATGTTGCCAACCACCAGATACGGGCATTTCGTGTCCTTCTCGTCGAAGATACCATTCCCTTTCTGCAGACATACTTCAAAAGTAAGGTCGAGAGGGACAACTTCCACGTGGAGTCCTCTCGGCTGTGGTACCTGAATCTCCGGGAACAAGAGCTGCGCAGGATGGAGGACCCAACACAAACAGACGGCTTTTGGCCACTTTCGCTTCTTCTCCAGGGTTTAAGCGAGATTCTACTGCAATTTGATAATCCCGAGGGGTTTCCAGAGACCTTTATCTTTGACTCCGACCGCTTGTGGGTCTTGCGAGCTTGTTTGCAGAATGCCATCAACCTCGAAATCTGCTGGTATATTCTTGAGCGTTATGTGCAGTCTCATAAGCGGCATATCCCCTCCCCTGAGCGGACATGTGCCACTTTTCGATCTCGGGTGGGAACTCTAATGGAGGAAAACGAGGACTGCGCTCGTGGTTCACCTCGGTGGTTAAAGAACGTGCGCAGCATTGCTTTGGAGATTGCCCGGTTTGCCAACATGGCATGCTGCGGCGATGTCAGAATTGAGGACGATGTCATTGAGCGGATGTTGGAGTGGAACCTGTCGAACGATGATGACTTGTTCCGAGCCTCTCGGGATATACTGAGGCAAAAGCTGCTGTACGCAACCTTTGGTTTGGCCAAAAGATACCTCAACATGTCACCGCTGGCTATATGCGAGGCACAGCGACACTCTCCCCACGGGTCCTTTGACCAACAACACTACGACATCGAGCGAATTGCAACGCGGCTAGCACATATTGGTGTGCTGCACTGGAGAGTGTGGGCACCTATACTCTATGTTCGCGAGAGCATGCCGCCAACTGACGGGTCGATGTTTCAAGCCGAACATGAGCAGGCGCTTGATCACCTTCCATTCTGAGTTTTAAGAGAGAAGGCTGGCATTCTGTCTTTTGGGAGAGCGTCAAAGCGTTTTCAATCACATTATTCATTTTTTATCGCTTATGATATGCAGTTCAGCGTGCATGGGAGTATATTATGGGCGTCAGGGCATATACAGTCGGGCGGTGTTTGTTTCGGGGCATCCCGGGGTATTTGGAATAGAGAGCATTCTTTTCACACTATAAGATATCTAATATTAATCAAGGTAGTATGTACCCTTCATGTGCGCCTCTTTGTGAAATTCTAAAGCAACTGTGCTATCACACACCCTAAAGCCCTAGGCTTTTTTATGCTAAGTATATGTCGCCTTATGTAATCGCCAAAGCCTTGACCTAACTTCACAATATAAACAACCAATCCTTCACAGTCACAACCATCACTACCACCGCGTCTCTACATTCAACATCACAGCACCGAAGTATTGAAGAATATCATGAATGAGAAGTAGAGGATGCGCCTCACCTTTCCCCTCTCTAGAATCAAGCCCACCACATCTTCCCCAACAACCTCACTCTCATGGCTTTCTACCCTCAAAACAAAACAACTGCAGCACATAGCTCAGAAAACCGGCCTACCTACTTCGGGAACTAAACCTGTTCTTGTTGCGGGGCTGGAGAGTGGGCTTGCGCCGTATCAAGCTCCTCTTCTTCAAACAGAGCGAACCGGGAAAAATGGGAAGCACGGGAAAGGGCAAAGGGAGAAAAGGCAGGAGATGAGGGGGATGAGTATACTAAGCATTGATATGGGGATTCGGAACTTGGCGTTTGTGCACCTGAGGTGTGATTCTTCTTCGAGTTCTATTTCTCCACACCAAGGTGCGGCGGGTTTGGCGGGTGTGGACAAGGGGAAGAGGAACGAGGATAATATTGTCCTAAACGCTTGGCGGCGAATATCTCTTCCGTTCTCGCGACCGTATACGGTTGAAGAGTTTGAGGCGTATCTCAACGCACCTCTCGGTGCCTCCGAGTCTCAGCCCGAGTCCGAATCTTTATCCAACCCAAAACGCCCAACCGCGGAAAATGACAAAAAATATCGAGAGAAAGAGTCCTTCTCGCTCCCCATATACGCTGCCCACGCCCATAGCATAATCTCAACCCTGATTTCGCGGTACAACCCCACGCACATCCTGATTGAGCGGCAGCGGTTCCGGTCTGGTGGTGGTTCCGCGGTGCAAGAGTGGAGTCTGCGAGTGGGCGTTTTCGAGGGCATGCTTTGGGCTGTGCTAGGGACGTTGCGTGCTCAGAGCAAGGCTCGCTTGGGGGATCAGGGTGTGCTGGAACGGAACAGGGATGGGAATGGTGTTAAGGGAGACGGGACTGAGCCTGCGTGGCCCGTGGTAGTCAGTATTGAGCCGGGCCGGGTGGGAAGGTATTTTATGCCTCAGGGTGCTTCAACTGATTCAAATACCGCTGCGGCGGATGCAAGCGGGAAGCCGAAGAAGAAAAATACGAGTCGCGAAGGCAAGAAACTCAAGATCGACCTCGTTGGGTCATGGCTTGAGAACGGGTCTTTTTCAATCGGCGAGGATGCAGTGGAGCCGTGGGTTGAGAAGTATATGTCAAAGTGGAAGAAGGAGAAGAGGCTAGTGAAGACAAAATCGGTATCGAAATCGAAATCGAAAAGGAGGATTCCTACGAACGAGGATGCGGATGATGGCAAGAAAGATGGTACTCTTGATATTGGGAAACTTGATGATTTGGCGGATTGTCTTGTTCAGGGAATCACCTGGTTGGAATGGGAGGGGATGAAGGGGAGGGTTGCTAGGGATGGGGTCAGTGCTGCTGGAATTGAATTACCATGATTGACTACTATCCTTGGTGTACTGAGATGGTTTACCAGACGTTCTGATTTATTGCGCTACGATACCCATTTCATGTACACTCTTACATATGTCTATAGATGCCTAGAATATGAGTCCTAGAATATATTATCTACGATGCTTGGTTTATGCATGTTCTCGTTAGCCCATACTCTATACTTTACTTCCAAGTCGTTTCGAGATGATCCATGATCCACGAGGGCTTTTAGCGTAAAGAGAATAAACAAGACGAAATAAAAGAAGTGGTTAAATTGGAGAATCCGAGCAACCAGACTCCAGCAGAAAAGGGAATCACAGAACCCTACTCCGAAGAAACGAAGAGATATAAACAGCAAAGTTTAGATGTTGCTAGAGACTAAAATCACAAGGGCTGAAAGTGACGCCTGCATATCTTGTCCTAGAGCAACTTTTCGTTCTAGTCACACATTTCAGTTAGATAAGTTTAGATGTAGCGACGGCGCCAGTTCGTGGGAACAGGTCCCCGGCTGCTGGTGATGAAGCCGGTGGGCCTTGCGTAGCCGCTGCTGGATCCAGGGCGTGTGCCGTTATAGCCGGGACGCGTGCCGTTGTTATGAGGAGGGAGTATTGGATACGGAGGGGGTGTGTAAGTTGGGATAGCGGGCGTGGAGGTGGTCGTCGGGATAGGACCGTTGGCAGATTCCTCATCGCCGTGGCCGTGAGGTGGGTGGCTAGGACGGCCCGGGCGACCAGGACGCGTGGTAGCGTGCTGGTTGTTGTTCTCAGGCTCAGTGTAAGTAGCAGTGGGCCCGGTAGTCTGGATTGTCAGTAGGCGGTACTGTATATGTAAGGAGTTAGGGTTAGACATACTACGGTGACGGTAAAGGATTCAGTAACTGTAACCGTAGCCTGGGGGCCACAGCCCCCAGAACCGGAGCCGGACCCGGAACCAGAGCTAGAAGAACTTGTAGGAACAGGGCGAACAGTGTAGATTGAGGTTGTGGTTGAGGTAATCGTGGTGTCGGCGCCCGAGGAGGGAGCCTTTGCTAGTCAGTAAGGTTATTTTGGACGAAAGTTTATATGGACATACCTCGCCACCTGCAGTTGCGGTAGAAGTTACGACGGCAGTGTTGTCACCAGGAGCAGTAAGAGACTAGAATCGTCAGTGAGCTGCGTTGGGGGGTTGTCTTGGATTGCAGGGTGTACCCCATCAATTGAGGTCGTTACCACGTCAGTGTTGCCTCCTCCAGGGGTGAGAGTCTAGTATCACTCGTCAGCTGCGCTTCTCATTCCTGGCGTAAACGATTCATACCTCATAGACGGTTTCGGTATGTGTGCGAGTCTTGTGGATGGTAGTTGTGACAACACTTGTTGTAGTGCCAGTGCCCAGCGTGTAGGTGATGGTCACAACCTCACCAGGTCCCTGGGTCTCATAGCCGATGCTGGTGGTTCCTGGCCGGGCCGGACCCGTGGTAAGAGGAATACTGGGCTGAGGAGTGCGGCTAGTATGGATCACGGGCACAGATGACGAGCTAGGTGTGACTGGAGAGACGGGAGTAACCGGCCTAACAGGAGTACTTGGGATAACGGGAGTAGAGGAGCTGGGGCTCAGGGTACGAGTACTGGTAGGAATCACAGCCACAGAAGATGAGCTAGGTGTAACTGGCGAAACAGGGCTGACTATTGGGACACTCGGCGAGACAGGTAGGTCAGGTGTGACTGGCGCAGAAGAGAAAGGGGGTGGGGTTGGAAAGACCGTGATATAGGTCGTAGTAGTTGTTAGGTTGGAGAATCCGTTAGGTTGGAAGCGCCTCTCATGGCGGACCTGAAGGCCATGGGTAGCCTCTCCAACAGCGGCCAAGGCACCTAGAAGAGCAACAGAGAGCTTGAGGGTAAACTGCATTGTGAAAATCTCGACAGTCAATGTCTGATCTTGGTAAGTTATCAAAGGAAGGCAAAGGTGCGAACTCAATTCGCGAAAGCAATAAGTTGAAGGAATGACTGGAAAGAATGAACGTGTCTCAGACACTGAAGTGCAAGAACAAGAGAACGGACTCTACCAGAGAGAATCGATGAAGAGAGAAGGGAAGGAAAGGAAAGAAAAGAGGAAGGAAAGACAGAGACAGAAATGTACGTTTTATTAGATCTGGAGACTGACAGATCTGGGACGGCCCAGCGCATGGCCAGACCCTGCTGCAGAGGCGCAATCATGATAAGAATGGACCCATGCGGATTGTCCGTTTGCATATTGGAACCATCCCTACTCCGTTGTACATACGTTGTAGGGTATAGAATGAATAAGGTCCCGCTGGTAATCTCGCTAGTAAAAGCCAAGGTTCAATGAGGTCGTTTCATGTTGCGTTTACTCCACCCATGCTTCATCCTCAATCACCTCAGGCAGCAGGCTTCAGACAAATGGGTCCATGCGAAGTTGCCAACAGCAATCAGAAGCACACGCAGTCGAATCTCCGGGATCTCCCCAAAAGACGGGTCTCGAGTCTGGACAAGCACGTCCTAGGCCGTGCCGATCAGCGACAACGTTGATCTCCAAGTAGTATCTCGTATTGTCGGAGTGGGGATTTGATCTACAACGTACTGTCTGGAGTCTGAAGTCATCTTCAACGTTTATTTTCTCAATATGAATGCAGACCCTTTGCAGGCGCCATTCATATGTAAGGTGGTATTGGCCGACCCTGAATATAAGTTACTATCGGCGAGTATGACATAAATGGAGGTGATCTTGGCTTCTCGGGCTTGAACCTGCGAGGGATCCCGAAGTGAGGACCAATGTTTCAGACAAGAGCCAACTTGGCAACTCGGGGCCGTTTTATACTCCGAGAATTACAGCCACTTCATTTCGGAACCGGCCAATCCGGGGCATAGCCGTCCTCGATTCCTCGCCCTCTATCACTACTACTAGCATTCAAGCAAACAGAAATGAGGGCTGGCTTCCCAGTGTTGCCGATGTGATACCTCGCGCTCACGCCTCATCGGGAAGGCTGGTCCTGACATATGTGTTCCGCCGAATGAGATGGAGACTAGCGGTTTCACTTTGAAAGGGCACATGTTTTGCGAGAACCTGGATTTTCGTCTTGATGAAACCCTCTCGAGTCCGGATTATCCGATTTCATCATAGCATCCACGGAACGACCTTGGGGCTCGTCTCAAGATTGCCCCGCTCGGCTGAGCAACTGCGACGGAAACCGCGATACTAACGGGCATCACCATCGATCTTGGATTCTTGAAACCCGACGGAGTAGCACTCAGCCTTCTCTCACGATGGACTCCTCTTTCCAGGTCCTCAGGGACCAATATAGTTCGGCCTTGAAACGCTTCGTCGAGTCGACCAAGGACTTCGAGGTCATCACATCACTCCCCCTCGAACCCCGCCAATCACACACCCCGAAAGTGGTCTATGTGCTGGACTCCTCCTTCAACCCTCCAACTTTCGCGCACCGCCGTATCGCGTGCTCCGCTATTCTTGAGAATCTGGAGAGGCCCGCTCGTCTTCTCCTTCTCCTTGCAACTCAGAATGCTGATAAACCTTCCAAGCCGGCCTCGTTCGAGGACCGGTTGATTATGATGCAGCTCTTTGCCCTGGACCTTTTAACATTCTTGCGCTCCGAGATTCCAGCTGCGAATCAGGAGAGTATCCCTGTGATTGACGTTGGCGTCACGAAAAAGCCATACTTCGTGGATAAAGCGGCAGAAATTGAGTCTGCAGGAATCTATCCACAAGACCTCGAGCAGGTACACCTCACTGGATACGACACCTTGATACGAATCTTCAATTCCAAGTACTACCCGCCGGAGCACACTCTGCAGCCGCTAGAAACCTTTCTTTCGAAACACCGGCTGCGAGTTACCATGCGCCCAGATACTGAATGGGGAAATAGAGCTGAACAGGAAGCATATCTCGCCAATATAGCTCAAGGAGGGCGCGAAAGCGAAGGCGCGAAGCCGGAATGGGCACAGCGCATCAGACTCGTGGAAGGAAAGAAGGCTGAAGAGAAGTCCGTGAGTTCCACTAGGGCTCGAGAAGCTATCCGGACGAAGCCGCAAGATCTCGAATGGCTGGTCCCCCGGAAGGTCAAAGACTTTATCCAAATAGTCCAACCTTACTCAGAGTAGGCACCGTCCAGCATCTCAACAGCTTTTGTCAAAGCATGACAACAACCTTGAACATAATAATACAAATATTTTGACATCCTACCCAAACGCCGTGACCATGCAAACCCACGTCTAGTATACACTTGCTTATTCGTCACAACAAACGCTCGAGATCAGGACAAGCTATTCTGGCGCCTCAATTTACTCATCCTCCTCAACTTCCCTCTTACCGAGAGTGTAAGCTAGACCTCCACCGACCATGTTGACCAAAGCAAGACCCATTGTGGCTCCTCGCGTGATACCCCGGGCTCCCCATTTTTTCATGAACGGCTGTTTCCGTCGACCAGCGAGTAGAAGATAAAGACCAGACCAGGCGGCACTGATGCCAGCAGTGTCGGTCTTGAAACCCTGTATATTCGCATAGCTTGTGAAAAGAAGGACGGGTGGGAAAAGCATTGGCAGCGCCTGGAAAGGACGCATATACTGTGCGGTGATAAGGGTAGCAAGCAGGGTCGGAGGGAACGGGTTCTCTATTAGACAATTGAGTGTAAGTTCATTGTTCAAGCGACATAGAAATAGACCTGCTAAATTTCATGAATAATTGATTGTTCTCACCTCCCCAAGCTCTGAGCCTCTGCATGAGGGTTGCTTTGGCTTCTTCCACTGCGGAATCTGGACCGGCCATAACGAGATGTATAGAGTTTCAAGGGCAAAATTTTGTATTCGGAGACAACAGAAAATGGATTGTCGATGATACACCAAGGCTTCAAAGAGACGTAGAAAGCTGAATGCTTGGATAGCTTCCCTGTCAATTCACCGCCCAGAAAAGGCCTCTGCCAGTGCCGGCCCTAGCGCAAGAACCAACCCTCCAGAATCTCACCACGTTTATCAATCGCCAGATCTCCGCCAACCCCGTTCCCTCTCCACCTGTCATTTCTACTGGCTGCTTCACCCTCCCCGTCGCTTCAATATCGTCCGAAGGGTTGATAAAGGCGAAAGCACAATTCCTGCCACTTTCCCCCAATCCCGATTCTCTTGTTTTCGCCCCTCTTTATCTTTCGTCGACCGGCACGCCACCAGTTATTCCAATCCTTGAGGCGGACAGGAAATCGAACGTCGGCTTTAACCAACCTTTTGAGGAACACGCACCGCACTATCTAAACATGCCGTCGGCCACAGCGTCAGGGGCGGATACTGGACCAGGGGGCTCTGCGAAATCCCGCGAACACAACCAAGGAAACCAAGACCGGAAATACACACCAGAGCAGAAAGCGGCCGTGCTTCGGATACGAAAATGCTCTGCGACGGCGTTCTACGAGATTTTGTCATTGGAGAAGACGGCGACGGATAGCGAGATAAAGAAGGCGTACCGGAAATTGAGCTTGTTGACGCATCCTGATAAGAATGGCTATGAGGGGGCGGACGAGGCGTTCAAGAGTGAGTCGGTTTCTGCGCTTCGATTCGAGATGAGGATTTTTGTCTGACGAAATGCGGTTAGTGGTCTCGCGCGCGTTCCAGATCTTGTCGGATTCGGAGAAGAAGGCCAAGTATGACAAATTCGGCGGGGATCCCGATAGCAGGTTCCAGCCGTCAGGTGGTCCGACTGGTGCGTCGCCTTTCGGTGGTTTCTCTGGTGGTGGGTTCCCTCGAGGACCGGGTGGGCCGGGGTTCGATGAGGAGATATCACCGGAGGAGTTGTTCAATCGCTTCTTTAACGGTGGGCTTGGTGGTGGGTTTGGGCCGTTTGGTATGACTTCTTTCTAGTGGAACTTGCCGCAGGGCTATGCATTAATCTTCAATCGCAGGCGGTCCGCAGTTTGTCTTCAACATGGGAGGTGGCCCCGGGTTCAGGGTTCATCAGTTTGGAGGCTCCCGACCTCGAAGACGGCCTCGTGAAAATGCCGAGTCCCAACCTACGCCGTCGCTCTGGGCCACCTTTCAACAGTTTCTGCCCCTAATCCTTCTCTTCGTGCTCCCGCTGCTCTCCTCCCTCTTCTCCGGTTCGCCTACCCCCGCCGGGCCCTCTTATCGATTTGAAGCCGTATCTCCTCATACGATGCAACGAACCACACCGAAGCTCAATATAAACTATTTTGTCAACCCGCTAGATGTGGACGACTACAACACGCGAAAGTTTAATAATCTGGATAAGCGTGTGGAAGTGGAATACGTCACTAGACTCCGGCACGAGTGCGAGAGTGAAATACACGCTCGTGATCGGATGATCCAGGATGCGCAAGGCTGGTTCTTTCCCGATGTAGAGAAACTGAAGGCGGCCCGGACGATGGATCTTAAGAGTTGTCGGCGACTAGAAAGCCTGAAAGGAAGGTATTAACTGACATTGGGATGATAAACTCATGCTCTAGTACTTTGGTGCTTTTTCGCCTTATGGGGCATTGTTCTCTTGTCTTATCTCCATTGTTACTTTTCATTGCCTGGGCATGTCTTATTTAGATATTAATGATTGTGTGAGTATTGGCGTTGCATGGAGGAATATGTCTCATATATGTCATAAAAGATCCCAGTTACAGAGGACTAGGCACCTGTAAATTGTAGCTAGGTACAGATTCGCACTAAGCTGGGTGATGTTGATTGCGGAGAAGATTGCGGGCAGCAACGCTCGCTCGCTTTGACTTAGTAATATTGAACTGCGGGCGAACCTCAGCGATTGTGACAGAACCTCGCCTGGCGACTAGCATCTCTCTGCCTATTCTTTGGCAGGCCCTCACTTTGTTGAGTTTTGAGCCTTACATCTTTTGGCATTCCACATCCTTATGACCAGGAGCCTTTCTATTCCCCTCTAGCGCCACTCATTGTAAGAATAGAGGATCCTCACCCGCTGCGGTACACAGATTGCCTATCGGCCACCAAGTATGGGAGATAACCTCTCCGAGGCGGACAAGGTTCACTTGCCCTTACATATCCTGTTCTGCTTGTCTGCTTCTTTGTTGAATATTTATACTAACCGGTACACCCACAGATCCGCAGCAAGCGCCTCGCCAAACTTTCGAATCCATCACCATCCGCGCAGTCGGGCAGTGGTGAGCCGTCGTCCGCGGCGTCGGAAACATCACAACAACAACCTAGTAGGAGCAACACTCCCTTATCCACATCAAGACAAGGTCCGCAAGAAGGATCGGAAGGGAACCGAATCAAGATTACACCATCGCCCTCGACGCCTGCCCGACCACAACCCTCCCTCACCCAGGTCTCAAACACCCCGCCCCCCGCAAAGGCAGAAGACACGCTCGAAGCGTTCGAGGACAGAACATTAAGCGCCGTATTCAAGTTGACCTTAAATGAGGACCGACAGAAGGATATCCACGAGCAGAGATTGACGTTTCTTCCCGCGCTACGGAGCGAACTACAAGACCAGGACCGAAGTTTGCGTATAGACGTCTCTGTTCTTGACCAGGCTCTTCTAGAGGCTGCATCTAGTCAAACGGAGGGTAAACCACTGGACTATCTATTACCGTGCTGGAAGCGGATAACGAGGCTGCACAAGGGGTTTCGACGCGCTCGAGATGATGACCCCAAATTTCAGGCGATCTGCGAGGCTCGGCGCTTGTGTATGAGCTACTGCATCTTTGCTCTCACAATGCCAGAGATGTTTGGGTGCGTTTTTTTTTATATCTCGATGGAGGGTAAAGACCGAAAGGGCTAACTTGTGCTTCATAGGATTGATCCGACCGGGCAGTCGCCTATCAAGCCCTATCTTCTCCTGGACCCCGAAGATGACAAAGGAGTGGACCTTGAGTTCTTTGGTGAAGCCGTCAAGAGGTTTGAGGAGGACGAGTCTGTCAAGCCGGCTTTTATCGCCGCTGTTGAGGAGTTAAGCCGGGATCTTTCCTCCATGGGCATCGGCGATGATTACAAGCCATATGTGACAGTACGTTAAGGCCATCCTTTTATTTCTACCAGGGGCGTCTTCTTAGATCTCTACAGGCCCTGCGAAACCTTGTGCGTCATCCTGTCATGGCTGTGGCAATCACAGAGTCGGAAGTCTTCAACGCGTCACGGGATCCCGTGTCATTCGAGAAGGACACCCTCCTTGGACCGTGGTTTCGCCTGTCACCCTTGCAACGTGATGCTACGCTATCCTTCTTTTCAAGCCCTAAGACAAGGGATCAAGCATATATCCTGAATGCCCAACGATCAGTCCGCATGGTCCAGCAGCTCATCAGCTCTGATCTTCTAGATGTCATGAACCACCTGGTCAGGGCGTCGCCAGAGGCGAGAAATAGGGTTTTGGACTGGTTCGCGACGGCTTTGAACATCAACCATAAAATCCGGGCAATGCAAGTAGACCCAAACACTGTTGCTTCTGACGGCTTCATGTTCAATCTTACCACATGTCTTGATCAGCTCTGTCAGCCTTTCATGGATGCGAATTTCACCAAGGTAGTTTTCCACTGTATCCAGGGAATACATCTCGCTAATCGTGCGTTTAGATCGATAGAATTGATATCGGGTACTTACACCGGAACCCTCGTGTTGACATCAAGGGCGAGACTAAGATCAATGCTGATCAGCATGCCTCTGATGCGTTCTATGCCAAAAAGTCGGAAGGCATATCTAACTTCATTACCGAGATCTTCTTCCTCACTGTGGCCGCCCACCACTATGGAAGTGAGTCATTGACCTCTAAGCTGGAGACCCTGGAGCAAGACCTTAAACATCTAGAATCAACACTTGCCAAGTTTGAGGCAGAGCGACATAAATATGTGAACAACCCATTGCAGCTTAGGCTCTTCGAGACTCATTTGAAGAAGTACAAGGATCGAGTGGATCTGGGCTACGCCCTAAAATACAGCCTCCAGGGCGTGCTGTTCGACGATCAATGGCAATTCCGTTCAATGACATTTATGCGCTATGTCATCGCCTGGCTCCTCCGTGTAGCCTCTGGAAAAAACTTTCCGAGGGAACAAATCTCTTTACCCCTTCCGGAAGAACCATCGGAAGCTTTCAGGTGCCTTCCCGAGTACTTTGTGGATGATATTGTCAGCAATTTCAAGTTCATAATGTGGAGCATGCCGCAAATTGTTACTGCTGCGCAGGGCGACGAGTTGGTTATGCTGTGCATTGCATTCTTGGAAAGCTCGGATTACGTCAAGAATCCTTATCTCAAAGCAGGTCTCGTCTCCATTTTGTATCGAGGAACCTGGGCTCGCCCTGGTGGTGGAACCGGTGTCTTGGTGGATCTACTCAACTCGATGCCTTTCGCCAACGAATACTTGCTGCATGCTTTAATGAAATTCTACATTGAAGCTGAACATACAGGTACACACAACCAGTTTTACGACAAATTCAACATTCGGTACGAGATTTTCCAGATCATTAAGTGTGTTTGGCCCAATACGCTTTACCGAACGAAGCTTCTCAACCAAGCCAAGCGGAACCTGGACTTCTTTGTTCAATTTGTCAACCTGCTTCTGAACGATGTTACCTATGTTCTAGATGAGTCATTTGGCAGTTTCAAGATAATCAACACCACGCAATTGGAACTGCGCAATGAAGGAGCTGGCATGGACCCCACCGTGCGCCAGGAGAGAGAAGGGCGACTTGTGTCGGCACAACGGACTGCGAAAATGTACATGCAGCTGACGAACGAAACTGTTGCTATGCTCAAGCTTTTCACAGAAACACTAGCAGAGTCCTTCACCATGCCAGAAATCGTGCAGAGATTGGCAGATATGCTTGATTACAACCTGGACGCCATGGTGGGACCGAAGAGCTCTAATTTGCGCGTGGAAAATCTGAATGAATACGGTTTCCGACCACGAGCCTTGTTGAGTGAGATTGTTGATGTATACCTGAATTTGATGAGCAAGCAGAACTTCATCGTCGCTGTGGCGCGAGACGGACGCTCATACAAGCCTGCTAATTTTGAGAAGGCCACGGAAATTCTGCGAAAGTGGTCATTAAAGTCTCCCGAGGAGTTGAAGCGCTGGGACCAGCTTCAAACCAAGGTGAGAGAGGCCAAGGAGGCGGATGAGCAGGAGGAACAGGATCTAGGAGAGATTCCTGATGAGTTCTTGGGTAAGTTTATCGTTTGACATGACGATGTGCAATGCCCTAATAGCCTTTGCAGATCCTTTGATGTACACACTGATGCAAGATCCTGTCATCCTTCCTGCATCGAAGATGTCAATTGACCGGGCCACCATCCGCTCTCACCTCCTGAGTGACCCGCATGATCCGTTTAATCGAGTTCCATTAAGTATGGAGGATGTTACGCCTGGTAAAGCCCCAATTCCCCCAAGAATAGAGTTCAAGCTAACCACTTTGCGTTTAGATGTCGACCTTAAAACGAAGATCGAGGAATTCAAGAGGCAAAAATTGGCGGAGCGACGAGGGGAACAGGGCCTAGAGGCGGTCGATAGCATGGACACGTCTACTGACTGAGCGAAAGTGATACCAAATCGGCCTAACACCGTCCAATATGAAACTCTATGTGGCCTACTCCACAGACTTATTGTGTTTACTTTCTGTAGATGATGTCACGTGCCTCACTGACATCACGAATCGTCGCCAGGATCGATTAATCCTGATCGACCTTTGTTTGCTTTCGATCTGGAGCCCCATCCGTTTTATTTGGTCGCTCCTCTTCATGTGTCGATAGGCCTTTTAAAATTGTCTGTCTCAACTCTGGTCCAATTGCGACACCCTTACTCTCAACAACTCACGTGCGAACGCACCTCCCTTTTTATCCCCGCCATCTCTACTGCCGAGCTCAGTGCTTTAAGCCCTGGCAGGTTTAATGGACGAGAACGCAATGGGATCATTCCTCTCCACCACCCTCAATTCCTTTCCTCCGTTACAGGATCTCCTTCTTCCAACCCCGGAAGTTTACATCACGCTCCTTAACATCTGGCAATGGTTTCCCCTTGTAAGCTCAATTACATGAACTCGGATATCTATAGAGCACCTCTCTAACAAGGCAACAGTTCACAACCCTTCAATGGCTCACTTCGTGGCACCCCGCAGGAAAAGGCTCCGTCCAGAGCTACTTCAACATCCCCGGCCGCATCGGCTGGTTCATCATGGAAATCACTGGCCCCATTAACCTAGTCTACATCCTCTACAACCTCCCCTCTAAGCTAAACATCCAAACTCTGCCCCTACCAAACAAGCTCGTGGCATCGCTTTACCTCATCCATTACGCCAACAGGGCTATCATCTCACCGTTTTTCGCGGCGCCGAGTATGTCACCCATGCACGTTTTCATTGTCGTCAGCGCTGTGTTCTTTAATTGGTTCAACTCCTCTTGCCTGGCTTGTTGGCTGGTCGGGTATAATGTCTCGACTATCCCGGGGGTGTATCCTAATCCGTCTTCACCGTCACTTATCGCGACGCCGGAGAAGGTGTTTGAGGAGAATCTTGCTGGGAAAGTTGGGACTTCGCTGTTACTCCCGTCCCTAGGGCTCTTGCTGTTTGTTATCGGTATGGCTGGGAATATCTACGCGGAGCGGACACTCTTCTCGCTCCGGCGTAATGAAGCAGACAAGAAACATTCCCAACCCCAGTCACAGTCGAAAGAACAAGCCTCAGATAACGGCAACAAATACTCCAAAGTCTACATCATCCCTCCCAAGTCCGGCCTCTTCACCTCGATCCTCTACCCGCACTACGCCCTGGAGTGGCTCGAATGGACCGGCTTTGCCCTCGCAGGCCTAGCCATCTTCCCAGCCCTAAGCCCGCCCTCTCTCCTCCCCGACGTCCTTACACCGAGCACCTCCTCACCACTAGCACTCGGCCTGGGCGCTCCGGGACGTCCATCACCGCCGCTGCGTCTTGCACCCTGGCTTGTCCCCGCCGTATGGGCTGCGGGGAAACTGAGGGTTCCTGTGTTGCCGCTGCCGGCGATTGTGTTTGTGGTTAATGCCGTGGCTAATATGTTGCCGCATGCGCGATGGGGTAGGAAGTGGTATGTTGGGAAGTTTGGGGAGGAGGAGGTGGGTGGGAGGGGCGCTGTTGTGCCGTTTTGTTCTTGGATGTAATGAATACTTTGGCTTTGGTTGTGTTTGGACTGGGGATTGATGGAGGAGCGGAGGGCTGAAATCTGTGTATATTTATACCATATCTACCTACTATAATTACGAAGTTGGTGGACATACGGAGCGACAGGCCCTTCGCTAATTCAGTAAATGGACGTTGTAAACTACGGCATTACTATTACGGGAGGAAGAGTAAAAAAGAATTTCAGCGAGGTATGGTTTATTAACCTCAAGTGTGATATACACATTGTTGAAATATATGAAACATCGGCCAAACCGGCCACCACCAACATCCCCACTCATGCTCCTGAAAGATGAACAAAGAGAAAAGAAACCCACGCCCTGGGGAATCATGTCGATGCTTGGCTTGAACGCCGATGTTGAAATCGTAAAATGTTGAACTCCGTGGACCCCCATTAAGTCTCTAATGTAACCCCGAACCCATATGTTGAACTTTTGGTATCATCATCATAACTCATTAAAGAGAAAGAATTTTCTCAAGCATTTCGAGACGACAGGTTGACAATGTCGCCCCCTCCTTGGGTTGTTATTAAGTGTTAATAACTTATTTGGCGTGCTTCTCGCGGAAGTACTTCGCAGCGTTGACCATGTTGGTCAGAGCAGCCTTGGTCTCGGGCCACTGGCGGGTCTTCAGACCGCAGTCGGGGTTAATCCAGAGCTGGTCGGGACGCAGGAAGGTAAGCATCTCATCGACACGGTCCTTGATCTCCTGCTCGCTGGGGACACGAGGAGAGTGGATGTCGTAGACACCAGGACCGATGTGGCGGGGGTAGGCCTCATCAATGAAGACCTTGAGGAGCTTGGCGTCGGACTTGCTGTTCTCAATAGACAGAACATCGGCATCCAGAGCAGCGATAGCGTGGAAGAAGTCTTGGAACTCGGAGTAGCAGAAGTGAGAATGGATCTGAGTGCCGTCGGTGACACCGCTGGTGGACAGACGGAAGGCGGCAACGGCCCACTGGAGGTAGTCCTCACGCTCTTTGCCAGCACGGAGAGGAAGACCCTCACGGAGGGCAGGCTCGTCGACTTGGATGACCTTGACACCGGCCTCCTCGAGGTCGACAACTTCGTCACGGAGAGCTAGAGCCAGCTGCTGAGCCTGCACAGACTGGTGGACATCATCACGAGGGAAAGACCAGCGGAGACAGGTGATGGGTCCAGTAAGCATACCCTTCATGGGCTTAGAGGAGATCGACACGGCGTACTTGGACTCCTTCACGGTCATAGGGGCGGGACGAGAGATGTCACCGACAATGATAGGCGGACGCACGCAGCGGGAGCCGTAACTCTGAACCCAGGCGTGGGTTGTGAAGACATAACCGGTGAGACGCTCACCGAAGTACTGAACCATGTCGTTGCGCTCAGGCTCACCGTGAACGAAGACGTCGAGGCCAAGCTCCTCCTGGATCTTGACAACATCCTGGATCTCGCTCTCAATAAATTTCTCGTACTCCTCAGCGGTAATCTCACCCTTGGTGAACTTGTTGCGCTGGATACGGATCTCCTTGGTCTGAGGGAAGGATCCGATGGTAGTGGTGGGGAAGAGAGGAAGGTTGATGGACTTAGTCTGCTCAGCGAGACGGACAGGGAAGGGAGACTTGCGGTTGTGCTGCTCGGGGGTGACGGCGGCCTGGCGTTCCTTGACCTTGGGGTCGTTGGTACGCTTGGAGGAGGCACGAGCCTGAACAGACTTCGCGTTGGCCTCGAGCTGCTCACGGACAGCAGCGGGGCCGTCGGTGACAGCCTTGGCAATCACGACGACTTCACTGGTCTTCTCGACAGCAAAGCTGAACCAATCGTGGACCTCAGGGTCGAGGTTCTTCTCGTTGGCGAGAGTGTGGGGAACGTGGAGGAGAGAGCTGGAGGTGGAGACAATGACACGGTCCTTGCCGAGGCGCTGAATGGCAAGCTCGATCTTCTCGATGGCAGTCTTGAAGTTGGTCTTCCAGATGTTACGGCCGTCAACGACACCAGCAGAGAGAACCTGGGTTGGGCCAAGGGCATTGACCACAGATTCAAGCTGCTCGGGGTTGCGGACCAGGTCGATGTGGATACCGTAGAGGCTCTGCAGGGCAGGGAGTACATCGATGTTGTGGACAATGTCACCGAAGTAGGTGGCGAGGACAAGGCGAGGAGCCTGGGCACCAAGGGAACCGAGCTTCTCGTAAACAGGCTTGAAAGCAGCCTTGGACTTGAGGGGCAGGTCGAAGACGAGGACGGGCTCATCAATTTGAACATCCTCAACACCAGCCTCCTTCAGCTTGGAAAGGAGCTCAACGTAGACAGGAAGGAGCTCCTCGATCTTGGTGATGGGGTCAACAGACTGGCCACGGTCGGCCTTGGCGAGGGTCAGGAAGGAGACGGGACCCAGGATGACAGGGCGAGTGATGATGCCGGCCTCCTTGGCCTCAAGGAACTCAACAACAGGCTTGGGGTTCTCAGCCAGCTTGAACGTCTGGTTGTCCTGAAGAGTAGGCTTGACGTAGTGGTAGTTGGAGTCAAACCACTTCACCATTTCCTGTGAAAGAAGGCAGGTTAGAGAAAGGTTCCAGCTGCGCGAAGGTATAAAGCGAAACTTACGAGAGAAGGAACGTCAATGGCGGCCTGGCCATCCTTGGCGGGCTTCTGAAGACCACGTCCCATGGCAAAGTATTCGTCAAGGGTGTGAAGGTTGTACTGGGTGTAACGTTCGGGGATGACACCGAACAGCTGGATGTGGTCCAGGACCTGATCGTAGAAAGCAAAGTCATTGCTGGGGATAATTTCGACACCAGCATCCTTCTGGATCTTCCAGTGCTCCAGACGCAGTCTCTTTCCCTCGCTCAGAAGCTCATCGCGAGAAATCTTGTCACCCCAGTAAGCCTCGGTGGCCTTCTTGAGGTCACGGAGCTTTCCCATACGAGGGAAACCGAGAACGGCGCTGTTGAAGGGAAGAGTTAGCAGCTGTACATAGCATAGAAAGGCAAGACCTGATCAAACATACGATTGAACCATTCTGACGGCTATGTGTGTATGAAGACGTGAGACAAAGGGACGGTGGTGGGGGCGGGGCCGGAGGAAGATGGTCGATGAGTGAGAAAAAAGTGGTTATATGAGGAAGATGGAGGAGAAACAAGAGACAATTCACAAGAATCTCTTGTAGGAGGAAAGGATGATGAAGAAAGAAGGGGGATGAAGGGGGAAAGAAAAGAAAGAAGAGAGAGGAGGACGAGGAGGAAATAATATATGGAGGGGAAAAAGTCGAGTCCCCCTCGGTGTGGGAACCGGCGAATCACGAAGACCGGAGGCGGGGTGGTTTGAAAACGGAGTCGTACCAGTGCCGTACCATACAAAAGATCTCAGCCAGAATGAAACTTGAAAGCCCTCTCCGCCGCCAAAGCAGCCATTGAGGTATTTGATTCAGCTTAGTGCTAGTGAAGATTTTCTATCTATCATGTATTGGACAGGACAGCAATGTATCGACACAGATAGACGCTGTTAGTAGATGGTGTAAGAGCTGTAAGGAAGAAATGGCGTGATGGCAACGATAAGTTGAGTTGGCGTATTTTTGGCGGTCCATGGTTCAATAATTCAAGTTAGACAAAAGCAAAATACTCCGATGCAAATCAGTCCTAGTAAGTAACAACTCCGAAGCTGCTCCGCAATCGGCCGTCAACCGCACACGCTTCGAAGTTGTCTCTGCCTACGAGGTAGGTCCTCTGTCAGAGTTTCTCAGTAAGTGGTAGGGAAAGCACCGTCTGAGGTAAGCTTGAGAGAGATCCAGTCAGGAACCTTGCCAGTAAGCTGACATAGCATTGTCCAGAGTGTTAGCAATGCTTCTCTGCGATGCAAAAAAGACTTCTTGCTGAGACTTAGAACAGAGCACATACTGCTATCAGGCCACCGCTCTGCTACTACAAGTAGTATTATGAATGCTGTAGATGTCGCTCTGGAGCAGGTCCTGGCGAGAGCTTGTCGATGGCCGTGCCTGCCTCTTCAGATATGAGCAACGCTCCTGCCTTCCGAGATGATAGAGATGCGCAGTCCCATGCATACGCGGGCGCTCGTCTGCTCGGCGCGATGGGTTCAGTCATGCTCAAAGACCTTTAAGCAGCATTCCATCCCCTGTGCGACGTGCGTGCTGCTAGCACTGCTCAACCAATGGGGTTCTTCTTCTGCCCTCGGCTTAGAAGGTACCAAAGAGCCTCAGGCTCCTCGGGCCACCAGCTGGATCGATTTGAGTCGGTGTCCTCTAGCCATGGAAACCCCGAAGGTGATCATGATATGCGTTTCTGTCCCAGCCAGAGCCAATCTTTCTAACCAAAGTAGGCATATCGTCGTCGGTGGACGAGCAGACGCGATCTCCACACCGAAGCGATTCGTCGGGTGGCCTGTCTAGTAGAATTCGCAGGCGGTTCTCTCGAGACGCGAGAGACGTATACCGACGGCCCAACCGGGTGGAGCGAGGACCGAAAGTACCATTTCTGCATTTTGCGTCTAAGTCTGGCGTGCATCCGGTGCAAGTCACTTCTTATGACCTAGGGAGCAGTCTGATGAGCGAGAGAGGATACGATAGCGACGCGCAGTACGTTGCAACCCCGAAACAACCAACTTACACCCCGGAATACCCACCAGGCAGGCCTAGGAATGGGATTGCAACAACTCCTCGTCGGCCACCCCAGCCTTTTCGTGAACCCGACATGGAGCCTTCCCGGGAGCAAGCATTCGGGTTGACAATGGATGCCAGGGGAGGCGCAAATGAACAGGCACCCTACCATTGGGAACAGAACGAGCCTCAGCAAAGCTGGGGCTCTCGAGACCATGAGTATCGACGGCCCCAGCAACCTCAGGAATCGCCTTATTCTTCTTCCCACAACGTCGACCTTGGGACCTTTCGTGGCAAGCAACTGAGCCCTAGCCCCAGTGTTAGCAGGGTCTGGGCACAAGAACGATCCGCCCCGGGCCCGGGGTTGAGGATGCCGGATATTCATCGACCGCACACCCCTGTCGGTACTGGGAGGTCCATTGCGCCGAAAAATAGCTTTGAAGACATTGCGGTTCAACGACCTGGCTACGGATACGAACCCACAGTTCCTAGTTTTCCCGGCCACCACGTACCTCAACAGCAGGCCTACACCACGTCTGCCGAGTCCATACATGGCTGTCCTCCACAGCTCTCCGTCAGAAAGAGGAATCAACGCCTACGAAGAGAGATGGCTCCAGACGAGCAATCTGTCCATCTGGGCGAGATGAATATTCCGAGAATGCTCGCTTCATCTGGCTCAACATCCAATTTAATGGCCCGTCATCCTGAGTTCGACGAGTACCAACCTGCTAGTAATCCGGGAACATGGTCGGCAGACCGATACCATCTGACTAACCATCCAGCGGCTATGGCACCAATCTGGGATGCGCCCGAAGGAAACCCAAACGGTAACCAGGATCCGCGATCTCCGTTTTCGCGAAAGAACAGTGTGTCGTCTGTGGGAATCGGCCATGAGCAGAATTTCCTCGATTGTCCTCAGGATTGGCCACAGAAACCTGCACAGATGCCTCTGCATACTCCTGGTAAATCCTTGCATTCAGAAGAGCCACGAAGTTCGGCCCAGTCTCGAGACAATCGTACTGCGGATGAGAATCATGGGTTGGCGAGCCAGATTACAGAGAAACTGGGCTCTGATCGGTCGGTGGGTGCTGCTGGGCATGAGTCGCATGAGGAAGACGATGCAACTTCACCTCGCAAGACAAGCATTGGCTGGTTATCGGAAGGTCGACGAGTTGGGTACGGCTATACTCTGGTGCCGCCAGAGCATGCGAGCGAAGGGCAACAACAGATGCAGGGCGAGTCTGGTTCGCCGAGAGGTTGTGATTCCCTCAAGGGTAGTCCTAAGGGCCCAAAGGTCACTGAACACGAACACGCGGATATACACCAGGCGCAGCAAGCAGGGAATTCTCGCAACGGAATGTCGAAGACAAGCGAGTCCAGCTTCGATTTATCAGGAATCCTTCAGAAATTGAACCTCCCTAGATGGACAGGCACTAACTTTGCGGTAAAGACAAGCAATAACGGTGACGCCGGGAGCTGCGATTCTGGCGGTTCCTCTATGTTCGGCATTTTCTCGAATAAAAAGAAGCCCGACGAGCAGCTCGGCCCGCATATCGAGGCAGAGAACCCTTGGGAATTTTGTTCTTGGGTGCGCCAATCCCAAAGCTTGGGGGAACAGCAAGCAGCAGCGGCCCAGCAAGACAGCATTGGATCCCGTGAGCATGCGGAAGCGCAGTTGATAGATAAATTAGCGACACTCCGCCGGAGAGGAGGTGCATGGGCTACCAAACGCAAGGTCTCGGAGATCGCCCGCAATATCGAGAGGCGTGCAGTAGCAAAATTAGCTGCTTCAGCAGAACAATTCCCTGCCGTCCAGCGAACGGCAACTCGGGTTTTGAGACTCAAAGGCCCAGCCAGTAAAGATCATGTGGGCAGGATGCAGGATGACAAGCCTATGTTCGCAACAAGTCAATTGGATGGTTACGAAGACCCAGGATACTTTAGAGCCGCACCTCACCAGCGAACTAGTTCGGCGAGCTCTGGTGACTGGGATAGCTTGTATGAGGAGTGTCTGGAAGAGCGGTCAATCCCAGAATAGACTGTCTGTTCTGTCGAGGTATGGGGGGATCGTGAAACGCGAAAACCTGTGTATCATTTAGCAATCCATGAGGAGAAGCTAGGAAATAGAGATATCAATACAATCAAGTGAGCGGGACTTTGAATAGCGGTAGTCGTACATTGGTATATTAAGAAGCTCGTGAAAAGTATAGGTACAGAAGTTGATCACTTTCTTTGACGCTTAGAGCTCTTATCGCTCGTGTCGCTTAGCACGCTAGCAGAACGCTTATGCGAGACACCATCTCCAGCCCCAGATGTGCCTCCGCCGTCAAAGCCATTGGCGGGAGTCGAAGAAATATTCGCTTCCGCCTGGCCTTCACCAGCCTGATTCGCTTGAAAGGCTGCAGCATTGGCAGCAGCAGGAGTTATCTCGCCGCCATCGTCATCCTGCTGCTCCGATTTGACCTCAGGTTTGTCCTTCTCACGCACCTCTCTCGCCTTTCGCTCCCTCTCCTCTCTAGCTGACTCAAGGACGCGAATTTCACTCTCAACTTTTTCAGAGACCTTGCGCGCATCGAGGAGCAGGTTCACGGAGTGGATGAGTTTTTCGAAGTCCTTCACAACACGCTCTGTGGGCATTACGAGACGGAGAGGAATTTCGAGTTCCGCAAGCGCGGAGGCGAGCTTCTGGGTCTGAACGTGGGACTTGGCTTGCGTTAGCTTCTGCGCGCGGTCACTGCGGAATTGGACGCCGGGTGCTAGGCGGTCGTGGTGTTGGACACCATATCGGGCTTCTTCGGTGGGCGTGAGTGTTCTTATTGCTTGTTGAGCCGCTTCTTTGTTTACGGCTGAGGCGGCAGCGGCGGCCTTTTTGTTCGTTGGTGGCTGTGAGGGACCTGCGTTGGGGGTATCTGCCCTGCTGCTATCACGAGCGCTGCCGGGGGCATTATTGATAGGTGTTTGACCGCCTGGGGTAGGAACGATGCCTTCGGGACCGAGAAGCGAGCGGCGTTTCTTGCTCTTGTCAGCTTGCAGGAGGGTTTGGAGGAGGTGGGATAGGCCTTGGCTGTTGTGGTAATTTGTGGCGTTGCCAACGCTGATAGGGGCGTCGAGGCGGGAGTAAAGCTCTCTGCGTTCGGTGACAAACTCTTGCTCGTTGGCGGTGATACGTTTGAGTTCCTCGAGGAGGATGGATTCCTCCCGGACTTCGTCGGCTGTGCGGTTGAGCTGTAGAGCAGCGAGTTCCTTGCGATGCCGTTCCCTTTCGGCATCAAACTTGATCATTTTCTCGTGTAGATCGAATTCGGCTTCGGACATTTCTGACGGCGGGTGTTCGAGGGCAAGCATTGAGGCAGCAACGAAGTAATAGCGGGCTTTTAGTTGCTCCATGGTTCTGTATCGTTTGCTGGGCACCAGCGCTGTGGAACTCTCTGTGTTCTCGACGGGTTGCGGTTGGAAGTCGTAGCGATCAGCAATTACCACCCAGCGAAGGCCATATTCCTCAACCAGGTCCATCAGATAGTCAGTCTCCTCAAGCGACCACTCGTCGCTTTTCAAGTGGCGATTGTACTCGTCGGTAGTATATCGGTTCGGAACGCGAGCTTTGAGATTAAATTTGGCAAAGCCATATTCCTGCTCAGCAGGCTTGGTGGCTACCTGCTCTTCTTTCGCCTGGTCGCCCTCCGTTGCCATACTGTCCTCCGGAGTCGGTTCTCTCTTCCAATGTGATAGAACCAGGTCATCGGAACGCGCCCCGTTCGTAAAGGGAGTCATCCGCCTGCAGCTAGTCAGTACATATAGACTACTCGATATCTCTTCGCCTACCATGATTTCGCGCGGGCCTTGGTAAGCCATTTGGGGCGACCCTTATAGCGGTTCTCGTTGACTGCGATCGGGGGTGCTCGTTCTCCTAATAATGCGAAGAGCTCGCGGGTGATACCCTCTAAGTGGCATAGCAAGGTTAGATACAACCAGTAGTACAAGAAAATCTTGAAGCTCACCTGGTCTCTTCTCCACAACCTTCTGCTTCTTATGTGGTCGCGGTTGGCCCTCCGCGGGCAAGTTGAGCATGTCACGAACATCGGCGGCAGCCATGGCGTCGAGTCGGGCCCTGAGAGGAAAGTTTAACAACGAAGAAATTTGCGATGTATCCCGTGTCAAAGTCCTGATGAAACAACCGTAACTCGGCCCCAGATTCGTCAATAATGAGATGGAGAAGTGAATGTGAAGACAAATCGCGGACGGAGGAATGAGAATTCGCGCCAAGACTTCTGTCCGCCGCCCGGACTGGATCTGGACACCATAATAACAACTTATCCGCAAGTGTATCTCCATCGATCCTCCTGTTCCCCAGAATATCCAATCGTCCTTTAATTATTGCACTGCCATAATGGCTCCCTCCAAGCCATCAACCTCATGGCTTTCCTCTACACTCGCCGCCTACGCAATTTTATGCCTTTCTCTCCCAGTCAACGCTCTCTATTTCTACGTCGACGGTCGTCAAACAAGATGCTTCTATGAGGAGCTTCCCAAGGATACTCTCGTAGTTGGTAAGATTGTCCTCAATTCCACCAAAAGTATTCCTCTTCACCAGTTATGATCACTGCTCATGATATTGTTCCCGCACACAGGAAGCTACTCCAGCGAAGTCGTCGACCAAACCAGCGGCACATATGCCGTCGACCCATCCCTGAAGATGCTCATCACCGTCGACGAAGTCTTCGACAACGACCACCGAGTCGTCAACAAGCGCGATTCTCACTCCGGCCGCTTCACCTTCTCCGCCGCCGACCCCGGCAGCCACAAGATCTGCATCACCCCCGAGACGAACGCCGCAACGGGCGGCTGGCTCTCTGGTGCGCCTACGGGTGCCGTTCGGGTGACGCTGGACATGGCCATTGGAGAGACGAGCAAGATCGAGAGCGAGGATAAGGGGAAAATGACGGATTTAGTGCAGCGGGTTAAGGATTTGAATGGCCGCTTGCAGGACATTAGGAGGGAGCAGGTATTCCAGAGGGTATGTTTTCTTTGCCGCTATTCTCAGTCTTAGCTCGAAAGGCAGTGGGCTGGCGTTTGACCGGGGTTGGCCCGCTTTGGCATATGCCATACTAACGAATTTCGCTCTGCAGGAGCGTGAAGCCGAATTCCGTGATCAGTCCGAAGCAACCAACTCGCGCGTCGTCCGCTGGACATTGATGCAGCTCGCTGTTCTATCTGTCGCTTGTGCCTGGCAGTTGTCTCACCTCAGGTCATTCTTCATTAAGCAGAAACTGACCTAGAGGGCTGGTGACATGGGAAGTGGAAGGGTTGGAGTGCAAAAATCAGCTCGCTGGTAATGGGAGCTGTGGATTCTGGGTCTCAAGAAGAAGGTTGTTAGTTATACCAGTTTCGACTTTCCGGAGTCAATGATATGTGTCTATTACCTAGCGTTTTCTTGATGAAATGAAATCAATTGACTTTCCTTTCGCATCATATAAGGCGGTTGTTATCTACGGCTTTTCTATTAAGAGGCATCAAGATATATATGTATTCTCGAGTATCTAGGCGTGTGAATCAGAGCATCATTCTCAAACATCATGAAGCCCTCATCAGGCATCAAAATTAAAAAGATCTATATCTATCCGACCGACTTTATGCGGAGCAGTGGGAAATTGGAAAAGGTAAAAATAGAGGGATATAGAGAACCCAAAATCGTAGGTATACGATTGTAACCCAGCAAAACGTCATGTCGGCAAGCATTGCATAAATAGTAAGACACGGGTTAAGTTCATGATGTGTTCGTAGAATCATTGATCCGCCTTGCAGTATCACTGCAGAAACCTTCGATCAGACGTTCTAAATCAGTTAGTCTGTATGGTTTTGTCATGTAGCCCTTCATGCCGACTTTCGAGGCTCGAATTAGCGACTCGTCCGTCACGTCGGCGCTAACGGCGAGGACAGTAGGTTGCGATGGGGTGCAGCCCACAGCACATGACAACTGCAGCTCACGGTGATCATTGATGAGCTTGAAAATCTCGGATGTGGCTTCGTATCCGTCCATTTCTGGCATCCAAAGATCCATCAAGATCACGTCTACCGGTTTCGCTTTCTTCTGGCGGAGGGGTGGCTCGGGGACGAGAAAATCGTCAGATCCGGCATGCTGCTGTAAGGGCTTCGGCGGATTGCTTGCTCCAGATTCAGCGAACTGCGACTCGAGGATATTCTGCATCGTCCGGACAGCTTCTTTCCCGTTGCCGGCCTCGTATATTTCTTGGTAACCCAATCTCTTCAACATGTGAACCAGGACCCGCCGGTTGATTTTGTTGTCTTCGGCCACCAGGAAAGTAAGAGGGTACTTCTCCCCTAGCTTACTGTCGTAGGATTGATTGTTAAGAGATGCTCTTGTAGGTTTTGTGTTCGAGACGGATCGAGCAGAAGTCGGTGTGCGGGAAGAGGACTCGTCCGTGAGGGCGGGAGTTGGTTCTTGCACTGGGGTATGTGAGGGCGGTACTAATGGCGATAACACAGTAGAATCTGGCGTGGTGTTGGCGCTGCTGGGTCTCGATGGGACTTTTATGTTGACAGGTGTCAGCAACTGTGAGGAAGGGGCAATAGTAGCAGCAGCTTCAGATTCGCTGACGGGAACCCTTATTTCAAATTCGGAGCCACGGTCAAAGCCTGAGGTTGATGATCGAACACAGACAAGGTCTCCACCCATCTTCCTAGCGAGACCCTTCGCCACCAAGAGTCCGAGCCCTAGACCATCTTTGCTCCGGGTAAGGGATGTATCTTCCCTAGCAAAAGGCTTGAATAGGTTAGGTAAGAAAGCCATGGGAATACCAGGTCCTGTGTCGTGGATATTGATCAAAATTTCGTTAGCCCTGCTATTGAGTGTCGCTTTAAGAGTAATCGAGCCACTGTTTGTGAACTTAACAGCATTCAGAAACACACATGATATTAGCTTGGCCAGGTCCCTGTCATCCACGAGAAGAGCGTCCGGTACTTCATTATCCACGGACCATTCAATGGTTTTGGAGTGGACTTCTCCATTGGACAACCGCGATCGGACTTCAATATTCTCGCCCACTTCAGTGGCGCCGCTGACCACAAAGTCGGGCCTACCACCAACTTGGAGAGACTCGTTGACCACCAATCGGAGAAGATCGCGGAGCTTGGTGAATCGCAACGCCGGACCCTTAATGTTCACATTGATGCCTTCCAATAGGAGGTTAGGTGCTGACCTTCGCACGGCCAAGGACGGACGAGGATCAACCATGCTCGCCATCACTGCTTCAATCTGATGAGCTGGTGTGTCGCTATTAAAGATCTTGTCGCTTTCATGGACTGCGTTTTTGACCTCCTCGGTACGAGGGGATAGCTCTTTTGGGGACGACACGCGAGGGATTTTCTGCCTTGGAGTTGTGCCAAAGCCATCTGCTGGGTTGCTTCTTCGGCGCTTGTAGGGGTTTACTGCGATATTGCTCCCTTCAATGAAAACTTTAGGCCTGTTTTCGGGTGCCGCCGCCGGGGATGAGATGAAGCTGGAGAGATTGATATCACGTTCCATCTGAGGAGTTTTGGGCACTTCCATATTGAGATCGTAAGCATGGACGACATTGTCGGCCGCTTCAACTGCCCGCCTTGCACTATCTACGATGCGGTATTAGAGTATGTTATACCCAAGTTGTTCTGGAATAGACACAAACCTTGAACCATCTCGATGCTTTCCTTGAGTGATTGAAAAACGTAAGCAGTTTTTGGGGAGGGTTTTCCAACAAGTGCCTCACGCACAGTGGCATGCATCACATCCAACATCCCAACGATTCCCTGCATTGGGGTTCGGAGCTCATGCGAGAGACTGCGGGCAAAAGGCTTCAGGTGCTGAGAAGCGAAGCCGGCAGCCTGGTGCGAATATGTGGACTTTTCATCGCGGGTGCTTGGATCGTTGGAAGATGTTTCTGGGTTATGTCGATCTTGATCTGAAGTCTTACAATCCTCGCGAATTCGTTGGACGACTAGTTCTTCCAGAGAATAGAGAACTGTTTCCAAGAAAGACCATGAAAGTTTCTTCTTCTGCAATCCTGGGCCTGACCACATTAAGCCAAGGTACGCAAGGCATTCATCACCTGAAAATAGCGGGATAGCCAAGTAACCTTCTGCCGAGAACGGCAATCTGTCTTTATCAAAAGAGATGTACGAGCTCAGGTTTTCGACGATTAGACACGGCTTCATGGAGTCCATATGTAAGAGTGGATTTCCACCAGCGAAATATCGGTTCCGATGGATTCCGACATTATTAGAACCATCATTATAATAAAATGCTGTTCCGAAGAGAGAAGGCTTGTGTCCACCAATCTCTTTCGCGGCTTCGTCCTCTCTGACCCTTCGAGCTACGAAGGCATACTGTGCATTACACAGCGAGGCGGTGTTCTCCAAGAGCTTGCACCAAAAGGATTCGAGATCCAAAACGCGCAGCTCCTTTTTCAGCGCTGCTAGCCATTCTATGGCAGCATATTCAGGATTTCCCGTGCATTGGCTATTCGAGCTTTCGCCTTGTGAGCCCTCGGTTCGAAACGCGCTGGACGATGGTGGAACCTGTGGTAAAAACGAGAGTGTTGGGCCAGATGCCGATAAATTGGCCCATTCCGATTCACGATGGTCAGGCATGACGTCTGGAATAGACGATGATGAGGCGGAATCGAGGGTTGAAGTGATATTTTCACGTTATGGGAGGTCGCCAAGTGACAGAGGGCGATTGGTAAGAGACCAACAGATTCCGAGCTACGTCTCTGGAGGCAAGACAGTGCATGGCTCTTGGTCTACAGACGAAAGTTTGGTCAGTACTAAACTCTTGAGTTGGTGGTACGATGTTCAATACATACATCAATTCGCAGCTGGGTAAGAGACGAGCCACGCTGCTTGCACCGCGGGTGTTGGAACGCCCCGCGGAGCGCTCCAAGACAATTAGGTTCCAGATAGTTTTAACACTTGTCTGCGTAAATGTGTGGATGATGAATGACGTGACAGAGCTGGACTGTAGCAAAGCCAAATGCGACGTGGGCCAAGCTTATGGATAGAGGCCGAACAGATGATAAGTACCTAGGTATAAAGTTGACTCGTGGCACCGCGGATGGCCTCTTTCACTGGATTAAAGCGGGAGTAGATGATAAACGGCGGCATCAACCGCTAGGAAATGAAAGGGTGTTCCAGGGTTGGGATTGAAGCTTGGGGGATGAAGAGGGGAAAAGCAGAGAATTAGAATCGAGTGGCTTGTCACGATGGAGCCAATGGTTATTCTTGGGGGCCGATCGACGGGTCTAGACGCGGGGGTTCAGGAGACCGACCACTTACCCAAGACTCAACAGTGTCAACAGCGTCAACACCGAGCAACACCGACAATTTCATGGAGATATGTATCTACTGCTGAAGATGAGATAGCGAAAACTGCCTGGTCGATCGATTGACTCCCCAATTGACCTTGATGAGGGTAACGATAAAGACCTTTATGACCTGAATGAGCTAACCACCTTGGTTAAAGCCTTTTTTGAGCTCGCTCAGTTGAATCCCATGGATGCCCGAGGCACTTGCTCTAGTCAATTGATACTAACCCAGCTTGCTCCGCTGCGCAATAATCTGCTCTACAAACCTGACATTTTTTCAGATGGAGAATCTATCTGGGCGACCCTTTTGTGTGCAGACGTATCATGCAGTTTATCCTACCCCGAGTCGGCCGGGAGACACAAGATTAAGCAGTCCACAAGCTGCAGAAAGGCAAATAAATGCAAAGATACTATTTGTAAGACTTGTGTGTATATTAAAACTGGTCCACCATCCATCAGACCAAGGGAGGACGGGAAAATCGAAGTTGATTCTGTTTCTCTCCATTTGCTTAAATCGTGAGGCTATACTAACCAACATGGTCAGCTGCATTGTTCGAGGTCTGGCATGTGAAACTTATCATGATAACCTCGCTTTGTCTCCATCCCCACTCTTTTAGCAATACTTTATCTTTCTTCAAATGATGGGTATACCCCAGGAACAAAACCCAGAACTATTTAAGAACAGACCCAATGTCTCCGGAACCATTCCAGATCAACGTTCCTGACGCGGATATAGAGCGTCTTCGTCAGAAGCTCAATGCAGCAACCTTCCCTGATGAGCTTGGCAGTGCCGGGTGGGATATGGGCGTTCCCTTGGATGAAATCAAGCGGTTGACGGCATATTGGCGCAGTGGCTTCGACTGGCGAGAGCAGGAGACGAAACTGAACAAGCAGTTCAAGCAATTCATTGTGTCTGTGCCAGTTGAGGGCTACAATGACTTGAAGATCCACTATTTACATCATACCAGCCAAATCCCAGGTGCTATTCCGTTACTCTTCATCCACGGATGTAAGGATCTTTATAGTTGGTTGATTTTGAGGCATCAAACTAACTATAAATGCCAATGTTCAGGGCCCGGAAGCTTCGTCGAAGCTACCAAGATAATTCCGCTCCTAACCAGTGGCGATGAGGGCAAACCAGCTTTCAGTGTGATCGCTCCCTCATTGCCCAACTTTGGCTTCTCTTCTCTCGTGGAAAAAGTTCGAATCTGCCCTCGATGCTTTCCATCCACAAGCTGACTCTCTCAGCGAGGCTTCGGCCTTAAGCAATACGCCGAGGCCCTCCACAGCCTCATGACAACCCTCGGCTACAAAGAATATGGTCCGTTCACGACTTCCCTATCCTAAGCTTAGCACTCTGACAAGCGCCCCCAACAGTAATCCAAGGCGGCGACTGGGGCAGCTTCATCGCGCGCACAATGGCCCAAAAATATCCCATTCACACAAAAGCCATCCACCTAAACTTTATCCCTATGCGCTTCCCCATGCCCTGGCAAAACCCGCTCTTCTTCCTCCAAAATCTCCTGCCGATCCCCTTTTCCCCAGCTCGAAAGTCCTACTTCGGTTCCGTCTTCAACTACCTCACAAAGGGAAGCGGGTACATGATCCAGCAATCAACCCGCCCCCAAACTCTAGGTTACGCACTACACGATAGCCCTGTTGCGCTGCTATCCTGGATCTACGATAAATTGCACTCCTGGACGGATGGGTATCCGTGGACGGACGACGAAATCTTGACCTGGGTGAGTATATATCTGTTCTCTGATGCCGGGCCCGCGGCTTCGATACGGATCTACTATGAGACGTCGGAGGACGGGACATTGCAGGAGTCCATGTCGAAGGCTGCGCCGGCGGGGGTGAAAGTTGGGGTTGCGCAATTCAAGGAAGAGGTCATGCGGTTCCCGTTGTCGTGGACATGTCTGCTGGGGGATGTGGTAAGGGCTACGGAGTTTCCAAAGGGTGGTCACTTTGCGGCGTGGGAAGTACCGGAACTCTTGGTTGGTGATTTGAGGGAGTTGTTTGGAAAGGATGGGCAGGCTTATGGCGTTGTTAAAGAGAGTGACGGGTTTGCGTAGTCGTCTTATACCTATGCGGGCCTGTGTATAGTATGTGTGTCTTGTGTCACTATGTGCATTGTCGAGGTGGAATGGCAGAAGATTGTGCGGCGAGGAGGCACACGCAATAAAGCCTCCCAAGGGCTCTGTCTACGTTGGGAATTGATTGATCTGTGTAGTAAGTGGATTGGTCGACGTGAAAGGCATTGACGAAAGCTGCTTTCAACCCATATATTCGATTATGAGACGAGCATTGGGACAGGGAAAAACAGTAGAACCCCAATACATATCCCCGAAGAACTCCGAATCTAGTCTTGCCGTCCCTTCAGTAGCCGCTGGGTCACCTTGTCCTTTTCTATGATGTACACCTGAGCACCCCAACCAGAAAGAGCGTCTCTGTCGACAGCACTCAACAGTGCCTGGGAGATGGTTTCAAACAGGTCCTCGGGAGACTATTGTTCCAAGTTAGACAGGCTAACGGGGTAAATGATAAATGACAGAACATACCAGATCCGGCTCCCACAAACCCTCACATGTACCAAAGAGCTGGTCACTCGCTGTTCCGCTCACAATGAAATCCTTCGCAAAATCAATACACCCGATGCTGTCGAATCCACAAATGAACGGCTTCCCTGTTGTGTTGTTGATACCCGCAATCACAGGGCTGACAAAGTATGGGCCGAAGCGTTTCTCGTAGAGCGATGAGCTGACGAGGTTGGCGAGCGTCTGGGGAGCAATGTGACGTTCTTCGCGGAGACGGTACATGTTCACTTTGTAGCGGAAGAGGTCTGAGACTGTTGAGACGTCGGTAGCCAGGCCCGTCAGGCCGAGATATGTTCCAGGGGCGTAGTTGAAGATCTTGGGGAAGTTGTTGGAGACGGTCAGGGCTTGCATCCCGAGTCGAAGATCACAGGCGATTGCGACACAGTCCTTGCCTACCATGGCGACGCAGGCACCGCCATCTAAGGGTTAAAAGATTAATTCATTGCACGTTAATCGGAGGAGGAAAGGGGAGGATCGCCGGGGCGTACTGATGTCGAACGGGGAGCTCTGAAGGAGTCAGTCAGCTAGGTTCCACACAAGAATGGAGAGGATACACGTACCATGATGGAGAATTGGGGAAAGTGAGAACAAAAGCAAAACAAGACGGCTGTGCTCTAGATAAACGGAATGGAAGAGGCGGAGATAAGTGGTTGAGGAGGATGGGGATGGAAGAGGTACTGGAGTTGAGGTGTGGATGAAGGACTGAAGCTCTGTGCTGGAGTCTGAAGTCTAGTACGGAGCAGTAGCAGCTCAATCGGCGCCCATTCACCTCCTTCCGATGACGCGCCGCCCGCTGCCTGCTCGACTCCTCATCCTCCGCCTCAACCTACCTTCTTCGCTGGTCTTCTGTTGGCTTCGTTTTTAATTTTGCTTATTGATCTAATCAATATATCTTGGATCTCTTCTGTAGGGTTTACCATCACCCGTCTTTTTGGGCTTCAACGTCCACCACGACCACCAACCCCGCAATAGAATCGCGCCCTCATCATGAGCACCCACGTCGTGGTCCTTGATGCGACAGCTCGAAGGGCAACAATCAAGACCACTCCTGGAAAATACCTGACAGATATCTTGCAAGAAGCATGCAAGAAGCTGGGCCTAGATTCCAACCAGTATGGACTAAAGTAAGTCTATGTAAACGCTCTTGATGCGGCCAAATGCAGCCATTAACTTTTTGCGTCCTCAGGCACAAGAGCCGCCAACTTGACCTGTCCCTTGCCTTCCGTCTTACTGGCCTGTCGCCTGGCGCAAAGCTAGAGCTTGTTCAGCTCTCTCGATCCCCGTCCGTCGTCACAGTAGCTCTACAGCTTCCCCCGTCAGAGGCCCGGGGGGCACCGAATGGACGGCTTACAGACAAGTTCCCTAGTACAACGAGCATATGGATGGTCCTACGCAAGTTCGAAGCGGGTGTGGCTGGAAGTACGGTCATCCGAAATCTCACTGGCCGTGGAGTCCCGGTCGCCGAAGGCCAAGGGTCCGGAAGGCTGTTCTACGAAACGCCTGTTTTACAGATTATGGACCGAGAGATCTCTACACTGGCAGACTATCAAAAATCACTAGCACAGTTTGGGTTCAACAGCGGGAATGTGTTACTACGGCTGAGCTTCCGCCGGACGGACCAACCGCTGGAAGAGGCTATGACGAAAATTCACGGATTCTTCCAATCGTCAGAGGATGATGTTGCACCAACAGGAGAGACGCAGGCCTCGAAACAAAAAGCTGAGACAAAAACTGAGACGAGCGAGCAAACTGAGCAGCCGATGGCTGATGCTACTTTAGACCACGCAAACACTACAGGCCAACAGCATATAATTCCTCTATCGGATTCCGTCTCCAATCCTCCCCTTGAACCATTGGAATCCTCGGCAGATACATCGCGACCTGTGGCCGTTTACGCCCCTCCCTCCAGCAATACCCCCCAATCCGCACAAGCGGCGTTTAATGACACCGATTACGTCCCCTCGGTTGAGCACGCCCAAATCCACCAGCGAAGACTCCAAGCAGCCGGCAAGAACACACGCCTCCGATCCGACGCCGAAATCACTGCTGCAGCCACGGCAGAAGAGGAACGCCGCGCCTCGATCAAAGAAATCGAAGTAAAGATCCGCCTCCCAGACCAGAGCCAGCTCGTCTCCAAATTCAGCCAAACAGACACCAGCAAGAATCTTTACGACTTTGTCCGCAGCTGTCTTACAACAACATATGCAAAGGAGAAATTCGTCTTAACAAACTTCTCCGGACCGGCCGCTTCAAAGGGTCACAAACCAAGCGTCCCCTTCCAGTCAGTGCTCCCAAACTCGGGCCAATCTCTGCTCATCAAGAACCACGGTATGACCGGCCGCGTCCTCGTCAATTTCTCCTGGGACGCAACTGCATCATCTGCTGCGCAGAAAAGCCGCTCCAGCATACTACGACCGGAGCTTCAGACCAGGGCTCAAGAACTCAAGATCCAACAACCGCCAGACGTGATGGATACATCAGGAGATGTAGTGGTGCCAACAAAAGGAGATGATTCGAGTAAGGACGGGAAGAAACCTGGGGATCGGAAGATACCGAAGTGGTTAAAATTGCCGGGGAAGAAATAGCTAAATACTAGTAAATACCTTATCAGCTGGATAGTAGTTGTTATGGGTCATGAATGAAAACATAAACCGCTAATGCAAGCTACATATTTGCTCGACTCTATTCCAAAGGCAGCCAGAACGCAGGAAAGCAAGGAAGTAACTGACTCATCAACCGTCCAGTAAAGGTCACGGTGGACATCGGTATTGATTGGTATTTGATTAACTTCACTCAGGAAACTCCGAATCCATGCCTATCCGCCCACTCATTCAGCATACACATTGAATGGTACCCTTTTCATGCCTGTCAACCATGTTCCATCTCTTTCCCATGGTTCAAGACTCATAAATCACCCCCGACCCATGCACCCATCCATGTAAATAGATAGATAAAGAGAAAGGCAGAAGAAAAAGCAAACAATCCTCACTTTTTTGAAATTTTGTTTTCATTCATCTCGTTCCCGGCTAATCCGAGCAGCAGAACCCTGGGACATAGACATGTGTGTGTTTTGTAGGAAGAAAACGGAAAGTTCAAATTTAGTGAGCACCGACACGGCGGGCCTCGGCGATGACGCGCTGCATGTCCTCAACCTTTCTCTTGCCGCGGGTGAAGGTACCGAGCTGTGACAGATGGATAATTAGCTGGGTTTTTTACGAGACGATATGGAGATTAGTGTAGTTGGGCGTCACGATTGTCCGGACTTTCGAGCAGGTACTCCCAAGCCCAATACAACCCTGGATATTGCCTCTCGCAAACAACTCAACAATGTACAAACGTACCCTCTTCTTAGCGAGCTTCCTGGCACGCTTGTCCTGAGCGTTTCTCAGAAGTTCGATGACACGACGCTCATAGGGAGCGAGACCGACGACCTCACGGGCGATTTCGCGGACGAAAGCGGTGCGGCGAGAAGCCTTGCCTTTGGAACGGCTGATCCGGGTCTTGGGGGTGTTGAGGGGGGTGGTTTTCTATGGCAGACAGAATGTTAGTTTTGGTTCCACTGACACTGCATATGCTAGGACTAGTGGACGGATTGGTTTTGGTCGGAGGATTCCCCGGTCGAGGTTGGTCGAGCATTGAGCGATGGATTTGCGGCGATCGAGGCGAGTTCGGACCGATACTATCATTGAGTATATTCCGTTATTCTCGTGCAGCTTTCCGTCGTGGATTTCATTTTGTGTTTGCCGTAATGTTGGTCCGGACCGGATTTGTCGACGTCGAAAAATATTCTTCAAGATCCCGCTTCACTCCCACCTCCTGCAGCTTAACCGCAGAGCTTTCACATCGCAGTACAATTCGCATACATCGTTCGATCGAAATGATTCAAGTCGCTTCGGCTCGATTCGACTCGCGACCGGGAGAAAATCCATCCTCAAAAGATTTCGTCCCATCCAGACGCAAGACTGCAGCAGCAAAAACAACGATGTGGAAAAGGTATACATACGTGGCCCTTGTTGAGACCGACCACGATTCCGGAGCGTTCTTGAGCCATCTCGACAGGATTATCGGATGAAGGACTGGTTGGCGACGACGAGGTGGTTGTTGGCTGAAGTTGTCCAACTCGGTGCGGAGTCCTTTGCGCAGAACAGTGAGATGTGGGTCCACCGCCTTCGCCCGTAGCCGAAGGAGCTTTAGGGCTAGGGCTTTTCCTGCCAAGTCTTTTTGAAGCCTGTTTCTGCCTGAGGTGTGGGGTGTCTACTATCAACCCCCTGAGTCTACGCTGTGCCTTCCCCAAGAAAGCTCGAGAGTTTACACAAGGCTTGATGTGCCTTTCAAAATCTCCTGCTCTGTGCACTGGGCAGAAGACGTCAGGTTAATGGGACGATGTTTACCCTTTGCCACATGCCACGCATAGCCTATCAGCCCCTTCTCATTGCGCCATTTCATCTACTCACAGCCGAAATGTGTACAAGATCATACTTGAGCCTGCAATCAAGCTAACAAAACATCATTGAGCTTCAAAGAAAGTCGCTAAAGGCAGTACAGACCCACTTGCCGTAAATTCAAGATCAACGCTCGAAAGCAGCAGAAAGACAAAGGCATTAACTAGCCAGTCAACACTCAACAAGCATTCCCCAAGTAATACCTCCGACGGCGACGACGACATCAAGACCTCGTTGCTATGGCGTCTCTTGTGGCAGGCCCTGGGCAACAAACGCAAACAACAGAACTCGTCATTGAGAAGATTCAGCTGCCTCATGTAGCATCTCCTTGAGACTATTATTATCATGCTACTGCAACGGGACGCTGTTTTGACCTCTCGCGTTTGGGATCCTCGGAGATAAGATGGCTGTCGTCGACCTTACCCTTCACAACTTTATCATCCTCCACAATCTCCGTGTCCATATGCTCCAGGAATTCAATCTGCTCTCGAATGAACTCCTTCAGTCGAGCTGTATCGAATGGTCGCCGGGCTCGCTGCCGATCCCGCATCAGTTTATTAGCATGGCGGAACCGATCTTGAAGCATGTCAAAGCGGTACTCTGCAAACTGAAGGTACAGTTCGCCCAGGTCCGAGATTGGACGGACAGTAGTGAGAACAGTGTCGTCTTTGATGAGCGAGGCGCGCGGTCGGAATGAAGTCACCATACTGATCCTCTCCGTTCCTCCCAGTGCACGAAGCGCCTGATGCTCAATGTAGCGACCTTGAAGAATCACGGCGTATCCCTGCGGCACTCCGTCAGCCTTAATCTAATCTTAAGAAGAGCCAAGGCATACCATTTGTGGCCCGCGGACTTTGACCACCTCGCCGTCTCCTCTCCTCAAAGCAGTCTCGCCCCCTACCATTCCGGTGCAGTCCGAGAGCATAGTCACGCACACAAAAGGGTAGCTGTCCGTGTGCCAGTCCACAATTGGGTCATCGTCTTCCCAGGTTCGCCCTTGGTCTGCTGCGCGGTTTACCTGTTCGATCATCTCGTTAAGTGCCTTGTTTTTCTCTTCTTCACTATAGATTGCGAGGTTGACATGACCAATTTCAAAGTCCATGGCTGGAACGAGATCAACACCTGCAATCTTAGAGATGATGCCAAGGGTCTCTGGATTTTTCCAGGCGTCATATATGAACGGTGCACAGCTGCCAAAATGTGTTAGCAGGATTCATCAAGCCCAGGCCATTTATTTTTAACGCACTCTGCTGCGTATCCCCTTAACTGGCACTGGGCAAGCTCGCTGGAGTATTTCCATTTGGCAAAAACTTCATCGCTCAGAACTTCCTTTCTCATCTGCTGAATGGCATCGGCAGAGAACAATGGGAAAGGCTCAGATACACCTATCAGGGATACTCCACGGCTCTTGGGGTAACCAAGATCTTCCATGCTGTACACCTTGGAAGGGGGTGTGAAGTTGAGATGCTTCAGTGGATCGAAAGAAATCTTTTCTGACATGCTTGAGGACTCTATGGCGTTCACCCCATCAAATTCGGGGTTGGCCATGGGGTCAGGGAGCGCCGTCGGGGTAAGCGTTTCCACAGTAGCCATTGTCTATATTCCTGTGAGTACTGGCTGTGGCAACCAAACCGAGGTGTATGCAGCTTACCTTGGTACTATTCTGGAATGAGGGGCGATGTACGTTGATGTCAATGGAGCTCCTTGAAGTATCGTTCTTGACTACTTTGAAATGGCCCTTCAAGATGGGCTCTTGATATTAAAGACTGCGATATCACGAGGACAACTTGAGATATTTATGTCCATCAACCGACAAGATCAACAGCTGCCGTTTATCATTTTCGTATAATAGCACATCCGATAGACGACGGCTTGCTGATTCACATGATGGACCCGAGACTCCGAGACTCGGCCAGGACCCGTCAATCCCTACATGAAGATCACTCCATCAATATCTCATGCGCCCCCGTGATTCGAACTATGGAAACTGTTTCTTTGTTTGGTTTGGTCCAAACAGCCCTGGGCCCACCAACTGACCGGCTTCACTGCCATGATTCCTTGTCAATTTGTTCTAGATCAACCTTCTCGACGAGAATTAATCAAACCCCAGGAAAGATGCTCTTCATTCCCTGCCCGATGGTTGGCAACGGAGAATATCACTCCGGCATCTCTACCCAGACAAGGACGGCCCTGCACAACTCAATCTGATGTGCAAACGATTATCCAAGCGCGGAGGGACTTGTGGTTCGTTCGATAAACAGTCTCCATCCTTTGGATGAGGATTGGGCGATTCCTAGGCACTTCACGATAATGTGGCGGACTCAGTCAACCGTACCGACGGCTTGTCCTTGATAATGGACTTTTTGACTTGATTTGGGACGAGCGGGAAGCGGCTCGGCCTGTTATCGGCTCCGTGTGGTTATCACTTCCCCGCCTCCGTACTTTCAGGATCACTTCTCAAACCCGGTCAAAGTATTCAAGATTGATTGTCTCCAAGCACACGAGCAGACTATACAATAGCGATTGGGGTGTGCGTTGATCCTTGTGTCCTCGGGAAACACACTGTCTTCGACCCGAGTGGCGGGGATTTAATCCAAAATTCGATCTGGTGTTTCATTTGGCGTTTTCAACCCATGTTTGACCAACCATTATTAGGATAGTCTTCGACTTTGGTTTGTTTTCGATCAGAAGCATTTCGCTATGACCTCCATATTCATGGTTGCTCTGGGATCAATCGCCTACAGCTCGGAAACTCCACACGAATCAGCAATTGTGCCCAGCTGTGCATACCTATCAACAACTACAGTAGTATTCCTTTTATCAACGCCCTTTCCCTGCCTGTTGGACGCTGCCTCGACGCCTTGAGCATAGTGACATAGGCCATGTGACGACACAAATCCACACAGTCTAGGAGACCACCGAGCATCCGTCCAAAAGCTCAACATTCACTCTAAGCTTAGGTAAGTGTGGGCATATTTTGATAATCAGCTCTGTTTTCAGTAAATACAAGTTGGACACATGCAGTTTCAGGAGATGGCTTGCTTTGGCCACCAATCATAAGATGCTGTTCCCCTATGCCAACGCTATCTCATTGTCAGCGTCAACAGGTCCCTGAAGGATGGAAAAATTACCACAGCTGCGCGCACTGAGCGAAACTCCATAGTGCCGCCCTGCAGGTTCCGGCCGAATCTACAAACATTGCTACGAGGGCCTAAATTTGGGTTCAATTTACAATTGACCTGTAACTCGTGCTGCAGTCATATCGGGTACCAAACACTAGAATTTCAGCGTCAAAGTTGAACCCTTTTTTAAAGGGGTCAGTTAGTGCCAGAGATTGTGCTATGCTTCTGTTCAAAGCCTAGAGGGTCAGTCGCAGTGCCTGAAACTAGGATGCAGTACTACATAGTATTCACAATCCCACAATCCATGGACTTATTTAGCCTTTCAATTCGGTCTACATCTTGACTCACAATTCGTCGGCTGTACTTGACAGCGACAATATGCCCAGCGCAGCGCGTCGAGCTCTAAAAAGTTAGTTAGTAGGTATACTCTCCAACCTGCAATCTAGATCTCCGCGCCAAGACTTGCAAATACCCAATTTCTGATTTTTCGACGATCATCTGACCATCCTTTTTAAGCTTATCCTCAGTGTCCACGGGTCCAACCTGGAGCTTCTTGATCGAGATCCATCAAATCTCGACTGCAATTATCACATCCTGTGTCTTTTGGCGCCCTGCATTTACCCTGGTGACAAGTTGCTCACGCCATGGCTTCCCAGCCAGATCAGCAACCGTCCTCCGCAACACATCCGGAGCTTGTCCCTTCAAATGCCTGGGAACGCTCGGAGCGGAAATTTACGAAGTGTGTCTCTCTTTATTCCCGATCCTTCTTCTCGAATTAACCTCATGGCTTTTATAGCCACTTACTCCCCCTTTTTAACCACCTCGGCGGAATCCCAATGGCTTGCTGACCCAGTCTACCAGTAAAACTGCCAGCGAGTACTATGATCCATGTCAGGACTTTGCGGATCGAAGTCTAAAGTGCATGAAGCGCAACGCTTACGATAGGGAAATGTGTCATGATTACTTTCAGTGAGTCTCATCCCTTGTGATCCTTTAGGCTCGGAACCGATACATATGGCCCCCTGCCTAGGTTGGTTTACCGTGATGATCATCACCAGGACTGTGCGGTGATTGCAAGTTCCATATTATCTTCGTGGGGCTGACATGTTACAGAGCATATCGCGATTGCAAGAAGCAATGGGTAAGTGAACCATTGTGGAAGACCATTCGATCTCTAATGCCCGGGGCCTTCCAAGAGTCCGCGCTCGGACTTTGTCCTTATTATTCGTCTCCCCAATAGAGGATTCATCTAACGGCCTTGCAGTTGACCCAGAAAAAGCTGGCTACATCTCAAGTCTCTAAGTCATGATACCGAAGAACGAGCTGGCTCGTTCCAACGCCACAGGAGTTCGAAGCATCCCGTCGAAAGTTACCGTATCCTTCTAGATCCGCCATGTCGATACTGCATTGTCCTAAAGGTCTTTCTCTCTGAGCTGGCTGCATTCAAAGATTCGCCCTTGAACCTAGAGGGGTTTCGAAGTCGTCGAATTCGCTCCTCATCTTGTGCACGACCCGTTGCAGCTTACTCTCAGTGATAAGGTAAAGACCGCCATCGGCAATTTGTTCCTTTGCCCGGGGAAGAACTGCCACTTTTGGCACTTTCGCTTTATCCTTGCGATGCAGTTGGCTACCCTGTACGATAAACACTCTTCTCTGCTTCTCAGCGCTCACTCGATTTATTTCTGATTTTGGATGTGTTTTCCCGGCCTCCTTTAACCAATTATGCGACCCGGGATTTTTGTACGATAAGTATGACTGCTGCTCCAGGTGAAATTATTTCAATCCTTAATCTACCCGCTCTGTGTCGTGTATATATAAGTAGCAAGACCATAGCAAATTATGTAGTAGGAGATTTGCCTAAGGTAGTTGCGAAAGCTAAAGACATTTTTTTATAATCATACATAAGATTAAAAATATAGTTTGTGAGTAGAAACATGTCATACTAGCATTGGTCTGGCGGATATAGTGACATGTGGAAAGAGCTTCATCTATATTTTGACTTGGACCCAATCTCAACTTTCGAAATTCTACAATAATCTGCACTTATCTACTACCATATCTCCTTATTATCTCATGTTTACTCGGTTCCTGAGGCTATACCCCAGAACCATTCCATCCATCACCGCCTTCCCCATCGAACTTCCCCGCCCACTTGAACTGCCAAAAATGAAGAGAAATAATTCCACCCCTCACCATCCAAACCACCCACCTATCCCCCGCACATCGTGTGCTGTGCTTGGTTGCGCAGCATACGCAATTTCCTTTCCCATCGCTTGAATTAGATATTCGATTCTGTCTGTCCTAGTTCACTATATCCTCCAACTCGGAGCTGCGAGTGCCGTTCGCCGCCATGTCGACGAATGACGCCGTGTTCCATAGGCGGAACAAGCAAATCGAAGATGCGATTGACGTTGGGAATCTGAAACAAGCGCTGCAGCTGATTGAGAAGCGCATCAAGAAGGGGGAGGATACGTCTTTTCTTAAAGTATGCCCCAATTCTCTGTCATACTCACAAACAGCCTTCTCCCACGTTGTGATATCTCGGTTTTATGAGACCGGCAATTGCTAATGGCTCTGCGCGAAAAAAAAGGCATGGAAAGCGCACGTTCTTCACCGTCACGCCGACGACACCCACCAGCAGCGGGGTATCACGGAGACACTCGCGCTCTGCAAAGCTGAGCCGGCGGTTACGGACCTCGATACATTAGATATTCTCTACGAGACGCTGCAAAGAGTGGGCGGACATGAAGATACTATGAGAGATATTTGGGAACGGGCCGCGAAGGCGAAGCCGCAAGATCTTGATATCCAGACGAGATGGTTCGAGTATGCTTTTGAAAAAGACAACTGGAAGTCGGCACAAAAGGCTGCCATGTCTCTGCAGAACAATTTCCCAAAGAAGCGGAATTACTATATCTGGGCTATATTCCTCTGCTATCTTCTCGCTGTTGATGAGGGGAGTTCGGAGATGGACCGTAAACTCTTTGGAACGCTGGCTTATCGTATGGTTTCGAAGGCTGCTGAGAGTGTTCCGTCTGATCCGGTATGTCCTAAGTTTCTTTCTGCACCATTTGCTTTTTGTCTATGCTATCTCACTTATGGCGGTCGTCTGATGATGTTTATGCGTTACTATAGAAAGAATTGCTGAGCCCTCCTAGAGCTATACAGTCAGCCGAGGAGCTATTGCTACTTGTTAAGATCTACGAATCTCAGGGACGGCATTCCGAGATCGTCAAGGTCCTTGACAGTGAGAACCTTGGCATCAAGTCAAAAATGGTGCAGAACGACTGGTCTTTCATTGGCGTGAAGCTTGCCAGCCTAGAGAAAGCCGAGATGTGGACTGAAGGCCTGTCGTATGCTAGGGAGCTCCTTGCTATTCCTTCCACTGAGGAGGAGAAGAAAGCATTCCAGGAGCGCGACGACTGGGCTGTTTGGCACTTGCTTGTCGCTGCAACCCAAAAGATCAACTCGACAGGGTAAGTCTCTACCCAGTATAATAAAGTTACACATACTGATAATTTCTAGGACAACGACGGAGACGCAGAGGTTCATATCTAAATTCATTGCGGCACAGCCCAAGTCAAGGAATGCACGACTTTCTCGCCTCGATCTGACGCATTCAGGTTTCCAGTCCGGATCAGTAATGCAGGAAGATCTTCTGTCCGCATGCCAGGGTTACTTTGATCACAGCAAGAACAAACTTTATTGCTTTAGTGATCTCCTCGGGTATATCCCCTCCTTAAGTGAGGACTCGGTTGCAAAATTTATAAGCTATGCGTCTAAGGGCTCCGAACAGAGTGAGGTACGTAATAGCCCATCAAATGACTATTGTCTTGCTAACGGACTATGAAAGGGATCCGGCCCATTTAAGGGCGTTGCTGTGATCAACGCTTTGAAGCTGGAGTACTGCTTTTCGATGTCTTCACATGCAGCTAAGGTTTCAAGAGAGAAAGTAGAGGATTTTGTTTCCCGATGTCTAAAGGCATACCGCGAAGCTGAGTACCCTGATCAGAGTGATGCTCCATCAACCATCGAAAGCCAGCCTGGTGATGACCTGTGCGTCCTTGCAGCGATGGGGCTGGTTCGCTTCAGCAGCAGCTGGTCTCCGAGCAAACCAGAGGAAATCCCGAGTATTATGCTCATTCGTGCAGCTGCCATCTTGGAACGCTTGATTGTCGATTCTCCACATAACTACCAGGGCTTACTTCTTCTTGTCCGACTATATCTCCGGCTAGGTGCTGGCTCGCTTGCACTGAAAACGTTCAGCAAACTCTCTGTCAAGCAGTTGCAGTTCGAAACTGTTGCCCATAACCTCTTCACGCGCTTATCAACAATCCATCCACACTCAGCGCCACCAATTGACGGTGCAGAGTATAAGGACTTTAATCCACAATCGGCCTTTGTGCAGGCTCTAAATTTCTATAGGAGTGCGGACCTCACATCAACGAGGCAACGCTCAAAGGGTCTGGATTACGGGAGCTATGTGAACATCGAGGGTACTATTGAGCTTCAGAAGCGTCTCAGGCAGAGTGTGTGCCGCAAGATGTGGGCCCTCGGTGTGAAACAAACCCAGAGACTGGCTGGTGGAGACCCCATGGGCCGTTTTGACGATATAGGTTCGTCCCTTCTGAATATCTGTTTTCGCCTTTCCTAACGTGCTATGCAGCGAGGGATTCATCACCACTTATCGACCAGCGTGCTTTTGATGCATTCATGAACTGTGAAGCTCCTGGGCAACCCACATTTGAGGAGTTAGTGCGCCTAGGACCGCTGCCGCAGGTATGTTACGTCCCCTTGCATTCGTGACTGATACTAAAGATGATAGGATCAATGGGTCAGGTCAGCTCAAATGACTGACAAACTTCTCGGATTGCTCAAAGATTTGGCCAACCAAAAGCCTATCTCAGTAGCACCCGAGGTGTCTAGTCTGGATGACCTTGTCGGGACCAGCGCTGAACCCGACATGACCCTTTCCGAGATCGAGAGCACAAAAACCAATCTCAACCTGCTAAAGCTGGCTGTATATCTAAGCGGGTCGAAATCTGTCAGCTCGGAGCAAGTAGACGAGAGCCTAAACCAGGTGGAAGAATGGTTGACTTCCAAATTAAAGACTGTCGAGGCAGAGGGGACGAGCGTATCGCCGCTAGTTTCCCAAACTGCGATTTTTCTTCAGCCAGATACCCCATACGCCCCAACCTGGCGATTCTTCCACGCCGTCTATAGCATCCTTGACTCAGTCAAGGCCGCCGCCTCCTTATTCTCTATCGCATCTAAAAAAGGATCGAAGAACGCTAAACTTCCCAGGGATCGTGTTACAAGCTTGCTGGAAACGGCTCGCAAAGTACACCAGAGCGTCCAGGGTAATGCTCGAGCTCTAAAAAAGCACGTTTCGGAGTCCGGGAAGCTTGGCTCCCTGATTGACCTGGTGATGGCTGGGGCTGGGACCGGGGAAGATAGCCCACAACTCCGTGCTGAACTTGAGAAGACTCTTAACACATCCTCGTTGGAGCTCTTCTGTGGCGAGCTGATGGAGAGCTGGGATGAGGCGCTTGGTGGAGTGTTGGCTGTGAGACCGTGATATACTGAGTATAAATATACGTACTATCTCCTTCCCTGGGAGCCTGTTAATGCTGATTCTATACTAAATTTTGCGGTTTCTCATGTCTTATCAAGGCCAGACACCATGTATTCGTTGTATACCCGCATGGTCGTCACGTTCCTGGATTTCCTCTCTTTTACGCAGGATGAGAATTGCAGGGTTGCAAATGTTAACCCTGGGAACCTTACCACTCCGCTTCCCAGCCTCCTCTCTTACTTCCCTAGCATAACTAAAGATTCAACCCTCGGGATAAGCGCGTAACAAACGGTTAGGCCGGTACCTAGTCATAGAGCACGAGTAGTAGGATAGTATATATACAATATAGATATATGTAATTGATTACTCATCTAATGAATGGGGAGATGGGGCATTTGGGAGGCAATAATGGTGACTCGTCCGACTACCTAGCATAAAATCAATTTCAGTTTATATTTAGATCGAAAATAGGCCACCAATTATACTGGCTCATTTTATCTTTCTGCATCAAGGAGTACATCGCGGGGGGATTGCTTGACTACTATCCCATATTGTCTTATTATTGTCATGTCCCAATATGTCTCTTTTCATTTTTAGTGTTTGATACCTCTGCAACCAGGATAAAATGCGATGGTTTGGCGGAGATATTTGAAGTGAAAAAGAGGGGAAACACATATGGTGGGATTTTTACCTTGAATGCCCATATTTGAGCGGGGAGGTTCTACTACTGCCACAGCCGAAGCGCCGAATAGACGAGTGATATTACCGCCCCGGCTGTCTGATTTAGCAACATTGGACACAAAGGCTTGACAAAGCACTCAATGCTGGTGCCAGTGAGATTCACAAACGTGGGAATGACATTACTCCGTAGATTGACGCTGTCGGCAACATCCCTACTGCATTTCATCGTAGTGGCACTGGCAACAGAAGGCCCGGCGTTGTAAACATTGCACTCCATATTGACCCCGAAAATGATAAAAACCCCATCGTTCACAGGCATTTTTGATCTCCCAGGATTAGACGATGAGCATGGGTCGGGGCAAGCTCGGGCTTCAAAGCTGCCAGCTTTGTAGCGCAAGACTGTTCGAACAAACGGGGATAAGATGAGATCAAAGTCTAGGAGCCGAGTAGGATATATCGAAAGCGGAGGTCAAAGCAATCTATGGATCAAGACTCAAGAGGCGCGCTGCCCAGTGAAGGGTGGAGCGGCGGGGCCTGAACTAGACTCGTCACGCGTGTTTGATCAGTTTGATTCCTGCGCGCTGCTCTTCGATTCCAACAGAAAAAGTATGCTCACGAACCCGCTGGTCGGTTGCCATCACCTTCCCTCTGTGCCGCTTTTCTTTCTACGTTTGGAGCCTCCCGAACCGACCTTCGAATCACAAGCACGCCGCGTTCTCGCCCGGGGCTCTCGAATCCCCCCTTGTCCCAGAAACTCTCATCTGCCGCTCAGCGGCGATTCGCTCTCCCCCGTTATGCCCGTCGCTCCTTCGATTATCCTTGAATCAACAGCCGAGCTTGATTGTCTCCTTGCTGACCTAGAGTCGATTTCCGCCCCCTCCACAACGTTGCGAACAAATATCCGGTCCTCACTTTACTCCTCATCGGTGTTTAGTGTAAGTGATCGCGAAATATGTCGCGGCGTACCCCTCCAACAGGTGCTCTGAACAAAGGCCCTGGTGGGACAAAGGGCACCACGCCACAGGATGCTTCGGGGGTAGGTATTCTTCGTCAGAACTCTTCAACAATCGCGCCGACTAAGCTCTTCGTTTCTCTAGCTCTTTCACACACTGCAGGGCCACGTCGATGATATTCGTGCCCTCATACAGTGCGGTATCTGCATCCGACCCCTTTACGAGCCGTTCACCCTTGCCTGTGGGCATACATTCTGCTACGGTGTTAGTCGAATGCTCCTTTATCGCTGTATGGTGTTAATATGGTCCAGTGCCTGTCTTCGTGGTTCGCTGAAGGGAGAACCAACAATAAGACGTGCCCCGATTGTCGAACCCCTGTGAAATCGCAACCTGCGCCAGCCTATTTGGTAAGCCCTTTGGACACACGAAACTTTTTTCGCACCACAAGTCTAACTCGTGCAGGTCCGTGCAGTCGTCCAGTTGTTCACCAGTCGCGCAGAGCTTCTAGATAAAGGGGAAACAACGGAGCAACACAAATCCCACCAACGAGAAGAGGCGGAGAAGCTTGAGACTGACAAGAAAAGCACGAATCCTAGAGAAGCTGGTCTTTTTCGAGGTATCTTTAACAAGTCAAGGCACCCACCTGGGGTACCGATTATTGACCTTGAAGATGGGGTTGTTCGTTGTCCGCACTGTTCATGGGAATTGGATGAAACGGGATGTGTCAACTGCGGGTATCGCCATGACGATGACTCGATGTCCGGTACCGACTGGCGGAGTGACTCGGAAGAGAACTCTGAAATGACGGATCCATACGAGGAAGTGGATGAAGACATAGAAGATGGATTTGGGGAAGCACCAGGGTTCGATTGGGGTGAGTGGTACGATCGGGTACCTGTGGAAGCAATTCCACCTGAGCTTTTCCACGGGCGCTTAGTACCTCTTGGCCGCAACGGTTTTCCCATTTTACCCGGCATGCATGACCACCTGGATTATAACTCGCACGACTCTATCCATGATGGTGACGATGATGATGACGATGACGACGAAGAAGACGAGGAAATGGAATCATTCATAGATGACGGAGAGCCGTCGGAGGACTACGCTTCGGATTCAGATCGATCGACTGTTGTGGGCCACCCTGACTATAGCCATGAGCAGTTACATGCTATGTTCAACGAGTCGCCGAGCTCCGGATATAGTACGGCGCACTCAAATGTGTACGACTTCACTGCGGTACCAGACAGCGAGGATGAAGATTCTGACTCTGAGGACGAGGACGAACATGATCTCGAGGTTGAAGACAGATTGGATTATGGCGGCGACGACGACGACGACGATGATGAGGATGAGGATGATGATAGCGATGATGATGATGACGATGAGGAGCCGATTCGACCAGCTGTAGCGGGAAACCGACGGCGCATACCAACTTACCACATGTTGTCGAGTTCTTCTCCTCTCCGTCCGAACGGAGCAACTCCCAGAAACCCTGGACTAAACGGGTTGAATTCTACAAATGTACGACATTCTGAGCAATCCCGGTCTATAGGCGCTTCTGAAACCAGAGCTATTGCTGTTGATGATGATGACTCGGATGAAGGGCCGGTAGCGCCAACGAGAAGGGCAAGAGGCCAAGGCAACCCTCGGCCATCAGGTCTCTAGCATTTCAACGTCGATCATATGCTCCCATAACGACCGCATCTGCCAATATTTTTTTCTCGACTTCATTTTGCTCAAACCACGGACTGCAGCTGGACCAGGACCTTTACCATTTCACGACTTGATGCTTGTGGGAGTTTTCAGGTGCTGGACGATGCCCTTTTAGCGACTTCTTTTTTTAGGCACGCTGTATGTATTAGATGGTCCTGGATTTTTGAGAAGCCAGCTGATAAAAAACGTTACGCCCTTTGAGGTCAAGTCTTCCCAATACCACCAGAGCAAAATACCTAGCTAAACTAATGATATCAAGAAATGACCACTTACTCTTAATAACTAGCTCTCTTCTACCAGGGAAAAGAATCCTACGCCACTCTCCCCTCCAACAAAAATCTCACCCCGTTGAGCAAATCCTTCTTCCATCTCTTACTCTCCTCCAAATCCGGACACGTACCCCAGAACCCATGCGGTAGCCCAGGGTAGATATATTTCTTCGTCGCCACGCCCTCGGCGCGTAAGATCTCCTCAACCAGCAACGTCTCGTCCCGCCGTGGATCCCACCCACAGGCATACACTACTGCCCGCTGCGCCAGACCAGAATGGGACTCGAAGAGGAGAGGCGAGCGCCGGACGTCAGTGGGCGGAGCGCGATATTTCTCTTCCCGGTTCGTCAATGCCTGATCATAAACAACAATGCTTAGGGGTTGGATTTGGTACACACCAGCAAAATACTGAATACTCTTCTTACTCAACCCGGGCCCCGAGGTAAGCTCATCGATGCTCAGAATCCTATCTGCGTACTTCTCCAGCCGCGCGTCTTCGTGGCAGATTGTTCCTGCGAGGAAGAGGATTCCTGTCACTGGGTGAAGGAGCTCGGATTTGTGGGTTTGCGCGACGAGGTGCGCTATTCCGAAGGTGAAGTTTGCCCCGGCAGAGGTGCCACCGATTAGGAAGCCGGATTGTAGGGAGAGGTTTGTGGGGAGAGTGGATTGGGATCTAGGGGAGGAGGCCTGTGAAGACAAGTATGGTTAGGATGTTGGTGTTGGGCGGAATGTGAAACATAGTTTGGGTTGTGAAGTATATACTTCCTGAGAGAACATGAAAGGAAGGAACTACAAACCCAGAGAACAACATCAAGACAATCCGTGAACCCAACGGGAAATGGATGCTCAGGTGCAAGCCTATACTCGACATTCAGGACGAGAATAGGAATCTCAGAGGCAATGTCCCGACAAGGCTCATCATCGGTCTCCAGGCCGCCGGTGACGAACCCGCCGCCGTGGAGGTAGATGAGGAGTGGCAGAGCAGCTTGGCTCGTGGTGGCTGTTTGTCTGTATGATCGGACCCGAATTGGGTACCCGTCATGGGCTGGGACGTCGAACTCCTCGATTTCAAGACCGGGTCGCGGGTTGATGGGGAGCCGGTCTCGGTTCATTCTCAGGATGCGGGTGTTGGGTGGTAGATTGTGGGGAAACTGGGTCTTGACGGTTAGTGGTGTACATCTTGAGGGCTTGGTAATATGGGGGAGTCCTACGTTTTCCCACTGCGGATGAGGGTCTGCGAGTTGACGATATTCAGCCATTTTAAAAGAGCTGTTTACCTAGGGAAGTAGAGAAAGAGAAACTCATATGCTCGTGAGGTGGAGTTACATACGTACTTGAGCCCGCAACCCCGAAGAAGTATAACCCGCCAAGTCAATGTCTCGCATGGCTCCGAGGTCGGCATACAAAGTATGTAACAACCTCTCTGACGCTAGCTAAATGGAGTGGAACAAAGTACGACAGCTCATACAGATTTGTCAGGCCAGAAGTCGCTCTGCTTTCGCTTTGTGCGACGGTGATGCTCACATATAATAGAGGCGCAGTACAATCCTAGAACTTCAAGTTGAATACCGTGAACAACGTCAAACCCTCTACCACCACAAAATAAAACCAAGATCAACACCATGGCCTCTAGAACTACCTCTGTCATGACTTATGTCAACATCCCCACAGCATGGCGTAAGCGCTCTTGGGTACAATGTGGTCTAACTGCGCTTGCCCCTGGATGGCACTGGTGGCACCCTTATGAAAATCGCAGGAAAGTATGTGCTTTGTGTTGATATTCCTGCTCTCTGTTCTAGTGCAGAATAGAGCCAACTGAGGTGGGCCCCTAGCTAAGGACTTTGCTTTTAAAACACGAAGCCCGGTTTGGGTTCTACTATGCTGCATGCCCAAACCAACTAAACCCTAATATTCGGAGCGGCTAAACAACCAGCTTATGCTACCAACCCAGGGCAACCGCCTAGTAGCTCTGAGCCCTAGTCCTTTGAAGTAAAAGAGGTCACGCTGGCTCCATCACTGTGGCTAAACGTGAGGCCTCTAACTGCGGTGGCCCCAAGCTATGCATTCTCTACACCAGCATGGACGCGAAGACAGCAGCAATCAACCAGATTACTATGGCGATAGAGAATATACTCTGACATCCTCTTATCATGATGGAGCTGTTGGCTCTATGTAGCCCACCTCACAAACTACAGGGTCAAGGGTACTATTACTCCTACAAGCCCTAACAACCGTACTAACTATGTGGCGACGCAACTTGTGAGATGATTATTAGACAGCAGCCCAGAAGCATATCAGCAAGATCTGACTGCATATCGAAACGGTAGACTTCACCAGAGAATACAGGGGTGGGCTCAATTAACAGGCTAGTAATCGGCAAGTGGCCGGTTATTGTAGTGAATATCATGCTGCTAGTGATTCTAATGAATTAGGAAAGCTTGTCGTATGGATATCAAGGCTTCATATGTTGTTGTTGTGATGGCTTGGTTGGCACGCTGACCGTGAGGTGAGGGACCAATAGAGGTTCCAGCTGGGTTTGTGGAGGAAAGGGTCCTTAGAAGTGCTACAGAATTCCCGTTTCTGCAAGAGCGACTAGTTATAGAGAAAATGAAATCGAACTTCAATGACTTTTCCAGGTATGCAAATGCCGCTAGGAATAAAATACAATCAAATCTATTGAAGGTTAGATACATTCGCTCAGAGAGCTTCCTTCTCTCCTCGACCATGTTTGTCAGAAAGAAAGGGGACCTCAAAGATCATTGCGCCATTTCGACCTTCTGCCGTGGCTCCCTTAAAATAGTTGTTCCCATAGCACTTCCAGCGCCCAAGCCTATGCTCCTTGCCAATGGCGACGGCGATGCAGAGACCGCGCGGTTCTGGTGCCGTAGTTGATGTAGATTTTAATTTCTTGAAGTCCGATGGTACCTGGCCCGGTTTCGTCGTCTCCACTCGCCGTTCAAAGACTGAAATTCCGTTGACGACGCCCCTGACTAAGGGCTCTGTCTCTTCTTCGACGGCGTGTCTGTGGAACCCATCGGCGGATGCGAGGCTCTGTTCCAACTGTTTGGATGGAGTATCTGGGGCTTGCGATGCGGGGCCTCCGCCAACGGGCCCTAGAGGGTGTATTGTGCGTTTATCGTCCGAAACCTTCCAGGCCCGAATCCAGCCGTCCCAACTGCCACTGAGGACAATGTCCGTACCTGGAACTGTTGTCAATGCAGTAATCCAACGAGGCATGCGTCTGAGGAAGCGTGCATTCGACTCTGCCGTTTGTCGATCGGCCTCAGGAGAGTGTTCCTCGAGTGGCGGAATTGGGTCGAGGCCGTGAGCATGTGGGATAGTGTAGAGGGGTTTCTTCTTGTGTATAGACCAAAGGGAAATTGACCCGTTATCCGAGCCGGTAACGAAATGTGTAGGAGGCAAGGGTGCGATGCAGTCAATGTTGTTTTCCTGGTAGGTGTTTCTTGATGAGCCACCGCGGAAAATAAGCTGCGCCTCCTCCACTACCTTCCACAGTCTAGCTGTGCGGTCGCGGGCTCCAACACTGATACACTGATCAATCGTCATAGCGGCCAGCGACGTGACGTTATCTTGGTGTCCGAATAATGTTTCCACATAGGCGTGACCTGCGGAGCTAATAGACCATGTTTTGATGGTCCGGTCAAATGAGCCGGAGAACAACTGCTCTCCCGAGCTCATGGTAGAAATATGACGAGCAAACGCTAGCCCACTGACGGAGTCTCGGTGCTGGGAAAAGGTCTGCACGGGAGTTAATGTTGCGGCATCCCAGATGATGAGCTTGTTATCCTCTCCTCCAGTGGCAACAAATTTCCCTGACGGGGACACCGCGACGGCTAGTATGTTCTTCGAGTGACCCTGATCTTCTGCGCTCTCCGCAGCTTTTTGCAGACCTCTTGTGAAGCGAACCTGCCTCGGCTTCTTTCGCAGCGGTCGAGGGGTACGCTTTGATGCCCCGTCTGTTTCATTCGATGTGAGTGCACTGGATGCACAGGGTGTGGCGAGCTCCCACTTGATCAACGTTCGATCTTTAGATACAGTGTAGACATATGGCGCGTGGACGGCAATCGACGTGGTTGTCTGTGTGTCTGCTCGGAAGAATGCATGGGAAGCAGTCGAAAACGCTAGGTCCGAAGCAATTTGACGATATACTCGTCCTTTGAATTCGTCCTAGGATGCCCCGTTAGATCTGCGTTAGAATCGCAGTAATTTCTCTCGCACATACCACGTCCTCTTTTAGCCTCTCTGCGATCAAGTCCCGATCAATTTCTGCAGCGTCGAACCCGTAATCATCAACTTCCTCTCGGACGTTGTCCAGGTATCGCTCCGCTAATTTCAGTCTTCGCTCGGCAGCAGTCTCTCCCTCATCCGACTCTGAACCACTTTCCTCCTCTGAGGCTACTGATGCCACACTTTCCACATCCTCATCCAAGTCACTGCCCGAGATTGACTCGTCTCGTTCCCTCGTCCTCTTGTTCTTGTTGCGCGCGTCTCCGTCCGCATCGACGCCCCGTTTCTTTGTCGCGGGGGCTCCAGATCGGTCTTCCCTCTTGCGTTTCCGCTGGGATGCGGGTAATGTGAAAAACGACGACATTAGGGGGGTAAACGGTCGACTGAGGCTTAACCAGCAAGGGCGTTGTCCAATCGAGGCAGATGACGACGGCGACTCGACCGCATTTACTGATATTTTCCCGCTCATTTTCAACTTTTTTTTCTGCCGCTGGTCCGTGCGGGCGGTGGGTCTGGCTCCCGCTGACTCAGCACTAGAGTTCTCCGCCTGAGGCTGCGGCGGCGCCCCAAAGCAACAGCTCCAGGCAGTCAGAGCTCCGCGCGGCCAACGGTAGTTATTGATTGACATCTCACTCCTGCGTTTCCACGAGCTTGTACCTTGTTGCTCTCTGCCGCTACTCCAGCTACTTCTCTCTATTGTCACATTCGAAGTTCGCACCATCAAAATGTATGCTCCACTTCCACGGAGCTAGAACTAGCAGCACTGACCGTCACAGGGAGGTTCTACTTGGCATCACTGGCAAGGACTTTGTCATTCTGGCAGCTTCAAAGGCTGCTATGAGAGGTCCAACGATTCTCAAAGCTGAAGATGATAAGACGAAGCAGCTGAACGACCACACACTCATCGCTTTCTCCGGCGAGGCGGGAGACACCGGTTCGTTTACCGCCATGGGACAGGGAGAGTGACGGACACAGGGCTAATCAAGCTTCTTTCTCGACTAGTGCAATTTGCCGAATATATCCAAGCCAATGTCCAGCTATACACAATGCGCAACGATACCGAACTCTCCCCTAGCGCCGTTGCGAACTTCGTCCGAGGAGAGCTAGCACGCAGTCTACGATCGCGGAGTCCTTACACAGTCAACCTCCTATTGGGTGGTGTAGACAAGATCTCCGAGAAGCCCCATCTATACTGGATCGACTACCTTGCCTCCCTGGCTCCCGTTCCATATGCCGCCCATGGCTATGCCCAGTAAGTGGCCTATGACCGTTTGTTGCGGGTTTAAACTAAGAGGTGACAGATATTACTGTCTTTCAACACTTGACAAGCATCATCATCCTGATATTGATCTCAAGCAAGGCATGAAACTTCTGGAGATGTGCACAGATGAGCTGAAGCGCCGACTACCTATTGACTACAAAGGGGTATGTTCTATGTTTTCGGAGTACCCTAGTAGAGACAACTAACGCTTCATAGGTTCTTGTCAAAGTAGTGACGAAGGATGGGGTGAAAGAAGTACCCTTTGACAACAACCGGATTGTCAAGAGTGCTTAATGTATCATACCAAGCATTCATGCTTCGCTTTATTATGGGTCTTGGGATTCTGAGTTGATCGGTTGCATTGATCCTGGTGTAGTCCCAGCCGACCGTGGCTACTAGGTAGACAACAAATGAAATGACACGATACATGACTGCCAAAGTTGTCCCTTGTAGAAGTTGGAGTTCGGTGGTTGAGGGAATGCCGAAGCTGCTTAATGTTTGTCATGTTTGCATCCGATCTTCCGTCGCTTTGGAGGATTTCCAGAAGCCCGCGAGCTCATCCCATCTGAATTCGCCCTTGTCCCCACAAGTCATGATGTCTAAACGACAAGCTGAGCTGCCCCTTGAGGACGAGATTACTGTGGGCTCGCCCGCTCCCAAAAAGGCCCGCGTGGTAGACAACAACCTGCCAGAAGACGACCCGCGCCATGGAGCCTTACCATTTCGGCGAGCTAGCGGCCAGGAAATGGAGGACCATGAACGCCACGGACAAGATATCCTCGCAGCAGCTGACCGAGAAGGGGAGGAGCTCGAAGAAGGAGCGCAAATAGAGGAGGAGGTGGACGGCAGCGAAGCTGATCAAGACGACGACCAGCCGGCGATCGTGGCTCCCCAACGACAAAGCGCCCCGATGGAGGGATACAGCGATCTCTACCTCGATACGATTCATCGCCAGATCCTGGACTTTGATTTTGAGAAATTGTGCTCCGTCAGCTTGTCAAACATCAACGTGTATGCTTGTCTTGTTTGCGGGAAATACTTTCAGGGCAGAGGGCCCAAGTCGCATGCCTACTTTCATGCCCTAGAGGTTGGACACCATGTTTTCGTCAATATGAGCACGAAAAAAGTATACGTTCTGCCGGAGGGATACGAGGTCAAAAATAAGAGCTTGGATGATATCAAATACGTGGTCGACCCATACTATACCAAGGAGGAAGTGGGCAAGCTGGATAAGGAGGTCACAGATGCTTTTGATCTTTCGGGGAAGCGTTATAGACCAGGTAAGTCTTGCTTGTTGCTTCCGAGACCAGGAAATCATATCGCTAACCATATTCCAGGCTTTGTAGGTATGAACAATATCAAAGCCAACGACTATCTCAACGTAGTGGCTCAGTCACTGGCCCATGTTCTTCCGATACGCAATTATTTCCTGCTTCACGAATTTCCCCAGCCTGGGACACCTCAGCTGGCTCTGCGCTTTGGTACACTCGTCCGCAAGCTCTGGAATCCTAAGGCTTTCCGGTCCCACGTATCACCGCACGAACTCCTACAGGAGATTGCGTTGCGATCATCAAAGCGATTCACCCTGACCCACCAGTCAGATCCGGTGGATTTTCTATCTTGGTTTCTCAACAACCTTCACCTTGCACTCGGGGGCTCTCGAAAACCATCAAAGACACCAACAAGTGTCGTCCATGCGGCCTTCCAAGGCCACCTACGGATAGAAAGCCAAGCTATCACAGCGCACTCAGACACACAGAACGCCCGCTTGGTTTTCACTGAATCAGGCACCATCAACAGCCAAATAACACCCTTCCTCATTCTCACCCTCGACCTCCCACCAACACCCCTCTTCCAGTCCGCAAACCGGGAATCCATCATCCCCCAAGTTCCCCTAACAACCCTCCTCAACAAATACAACGGTATCACCGCCTCCGAAAAACTCGCACAAAGAGTCCGCCATCGCCTGCTCCACCCACTCCCTCCCTACCTCATGTTCCACATCAAACGCTTCAGCAAAAACCGTTTCGTCTCCGAGCGCAACCCCACAATCGTCACATTCCCCTCCCCGCGCTCTCTCGACATGTCCCCATACGTAGAACCCAACCCGGCCGTTTGGCCCCCGGGCGAACCAGTCCTTTACGACCTTGTTGCCAACATCATCCTCGACCCCACGATCTCCGCCCCAGGGGGAACCGAAGACGCCGCGGAAAAGGGTGTCAACGCAGCCTCTGGCGGCGGTGCTGGTGCGGGCACGGAGAAAGTCTCGTGGCTCGTTCAACTGAATGATAAGGCAATGGCGGCTGAAAATACGCGATTCCAGAGCGAGCAGCATACTGGTGAGCAGCAGGGCCCGGAGTGGCTTGAGATTCAGGATCTGTTTGTTAAGCGCGCAGAGAGTGAGACGCTTTTCACCAAGGAGGGGTATCTTATGATTTGGGAACGGAGGAAGGTTCCCGGCATGGCGGGGAGGAAGGGGAAGGCTGCTGCTAGGTAGATTGAAGCGTATATGTAGTCTTTGTGTACAATAATAAAATAGGATTATGATATGCTCAAAAGAGGAGTGTTTTGGCTGCTTGATAGATAAACGAAATTTCCGTGTGTTATTGTACTATACAAGGTTTCGTAGCCGCAGTCGATCAGTCGGTTGGCAGATCCCCGTGTTAGATCCTTAGAGTGTTCCCCATCCACACCACCTCCTTCCAATCCGGATTGCCGTCCCAGAGATAACCCCCCAGACCGATGCGTTAACAGCAGCCTGCAACCCAAACATAAGCGCCAACTTCCCCATATACGCCAACCGGTCATCACCCGAGGGCCCGCCACCCCAGGCACCCAGCCTATACACATCAGACCGAAGAGCGCCAGATGCACCTGCGGCAGAAAGATATGAAGAAGCCAGCGATCGTAGGTAAAACGCCTCCAGAGGCGCGAAGAGTGCTGTTGTAAGCATGGATGAGAGATGCGAGGCTAGAGAGTCGACCGGGAGCGCGGAGAGGATGGTGACTCTGTGTGATGACGCGGTGGAGCCTGTAGGTGGGGTTTTAGTCGGGTTTGGGTGCGCGCCGGTGTCCGCTATAGAGGGAAATGCGGAGGATTCATTGTCATTGTCGCTGTTGTTGTCATCGTCATCAGGGTCTTCGTCCTCTATGGTTGGTTGGGGCTCAGATGGGTTTGTTGTGTCATCAAAGGACGGTTCTTCGACGACGTCGGGGAGGATGTTCACAGGGTCTGAGATGGCGTTTTCGACGGCTGAGTGAAGTTGTCCGGTTGTTGGGCTATGTGCTTGATTTTGGAGAGAGGATGAGGAAACTGGCTCTCCGAGATCTGGGGAAGCTGCAGCAGTCATGGTTGAGAGGCCATCACTATCTGTACCGTTGGAGTTGATGATCGCGGAAAGATTCCGGCCATCATTCGATAGCAGAGTGTCAAGCAGCTCAGAAATGGAACGGCGACCAGCTGGTCCTTCACCATTTTGAAAGCCGTCTTGAGCGTCAATAGCGGTATTGCTTTGTCTTCGCTCTTGAGGCCGGCGACTCCCTAGCTCCAGTTGCATGGCAATGACGTCCGAATTCGAGACTACGTGTGCTCGGACTCGCGGAGAGGACTGCGAAGATGCAGGAGATGAGGTTTGAGAATGCAATGTATCTGACCGAGATGCTCGTCGACTTTCATTTGAAGGGATCCCGCCCCGTGCATGTGCATCTGGATCCGGTGAGGATGTGCGGGTAGAAAGAGTGAGGTTTCTCGCACGTCTTAGTAGGTCCACGCTATCTCCATTGGGTAGCTGGTTTTCTTCATTTGACAGGGCCGCGCTATCGCCGCTATCATAATGTGCATCACGCCCGCGTATTGACGCGGGTTGATCAGTAGGGTTAGACTGCGCGCTCCTCTGGCTCTGGACGTGCTGCTCCAAAGGAAGATCCGCAGATTGGGTTTGCGGCCGATGTCCTGCTCCAATATCTAGGGCATAAGAGCCTCGCCGCGTCCTGAAAGTCAGCTTGGATGACACCCACTGCCAAAGAGAAAATGCCTCGTATAGCAAGTCTTCCGTCAGAGAGAGCTTGCTGCGCAATGTCTCCTCCACCGCACGACGCCCGAGTGTGGGTACCATCCAATCAATCAGGTCATTATCGAAAGCCACTTTGATGGAAAGGTCATCCGTAAGACTAGGTTTTGGTAGCCGCCTGCGGATCAATCTATAGAGTCGAACTTCAATGAATGGTCTCAGGTAAACATAGATGTAGAACAGGGAGGGGGTTTTTAGTATGTCTAAAAGAAAAGCGCCCAAAGAGCGAGCCGAAAGGTCTGTGGGAATAGGCGGAAGTAGCATTGATGTAAATTCGCCCAGCGGCATAAAATACCCGAGACCTGGGAAAGAAGCAGGATGGATCAGGTGAAGAGATTGTAGCAGAGAGTACATATAAGCCTGCATAGCGAGGACCAGCAGGATCCCTCGGGTACTATGTGCATCGTAAGTTTGGGAGACTAGCAGTCGACAAGGTACTTACGTAGTGTGCAGCACTGTAAAGGATGCCCTCACAAGCTTGGAGCCGGTGTCATTGTTCGGGAAGTAGTTTTGTATGGTAGAAATCAGTCGCTCGAGAGGGTGATGTCGACAGATAGATAAACATGTCGATATCGCCCAAGCCGGAACTCCAGCAAAGTAAAAACCGAATGTCCCAAGGGAAGCGCGCTCGTGGCTCATGATTCTCGTGATGGGGACATGAGTATAGCTTCTAAAGCTCTGTGGTCAGGCAGATGTTTAGTTCCAGCTTTTCCTCACAAAGAGACCAGAACGAGCTCACCTGTATCCGACATGTAAGCGAAGTAGTCCACCATGAGCCTAAGAAAACGGAGATCTGGTCGAGCGTCACCATGATCAAGCCGTAGTCATTCTCGGCCACGATCGCGTCGATCTTTTGCTGCTCATTACGGCCCCGATTTGCGTCTTCGCTGACAACAATACCCATGGTAGAAAGAATGTCATTCTTAGCCCTGCGGAGTTCCTTGCCAAATGACTTGGACTCCGGGTTGACCGGGTGACCTCTCTCATCGTAATGCTGGACATATTCGTCCGCATGGAGAGGTGAGATTCTTCTTGTGCTTGAGGTTGGCCCATCAGATGAAGCGCCGGAGGTGGCCTCTGGAGCTTCATATGGGGAACGGCCCTTTCAGAAACGTTAATGAGAGCCCTGGAAGTATACTCGTGGAGGCGCAACGAATGGAGTAACCCCCTGATCAGTCACTCAACAATATAGTACAGATGGAGATGTGCCAGCTTCTTGGCAAGCAAGCGCCGAGCATAAAAAGTAAACTAACCGGGCCTACTCCATAGGTATCGCGAGAGATAGGGATAAGGTCCATGTGACCAGGAAGTAAGTCATATGTAGAGGTGCGAATACACTTGAAGGATTGGAAGAAAGCTGAGAGCCTACCAGAGCTAGGCGATTCAGATATGCACGTCGCCCCATGTTGTATATCCTGAATCACATTTCCAGCATCATTGTACCACAAAGTCAAAAGATCCCGAGATGAAGCGAGGCATGCAGTTGATGCTCTGGATCAATCTGATGTCTTGGCGCTTGAGGCGGCTGCCGCGTGTAGTGCACAGACCATCTGTATATGTAAGTGCTTTGGCAGCTTGACAAACAGGGCAAACCATCTCAAAAAAAAGTGACCGAAAAGTTTCCCACGGCAAGTTCCAAGGGTGAAATTGCGCTGCTACAATTCCCCTTTGCGTTGACAATTTTCGTGAAACCAGGCCATGGCGTGATAGAGTACAGACGCTTTGATTCTTTATTTTACGCCCGACCATGTCCAGAGCCGTTGTCAAGACGACCTTTGAGGCGTCTCGAACCCTTCGTCCCATCTATACTGGCGGAAGCACCGCACTCGATGCCACCAGCCGACTGCTGGTAACCTGCGTTAACGAAGATGCGCTCATTGTTGATCTAGAGTCAGGCGATCAGCTTGCAACACTCGAAGGAGTCAGTACAAGCTCAGCATCAATTTTCCTTCTCGGGTTACTAATTAGATCTGCAGGATGGAGAGATCATTACCAGCTTAACCAGTCCGTCGCACCTGTCTTTTTACATCGATATCTAGCGCTTGGATATACTAACTCTGGAACAGTCACCCCTTCAGCATCACATGTTATTCTCTGCTCCCGATCGATGTCGATGCGCATATACTCTTTAACCCCCTACGACGACACCTCCAGCGCTATAGAGACAAAACTCGTGAGGAGTCTGAAACCCCACACTGCACCTGTTGTGACGACCGCCACGGATCCGACAGGCACACTTTTGGCAACTGGAGCTGCGGATGGCTCAATCAAGGTCTGGGATATCCGGGGTGGTTATATTACACACAGTTTCCATGGGCATGGCGGTGTTATCTCGGCGCTGTGCTTCTTCCAGTCACCTTTCTCAGAGACCGACGGCAAATCCCCTTCCAAAAAGAACAAAACAAATCGGAAAGGCGATGACGATGACGAAGATATGATGGACCCGGATACCTCTGTCAGTTCTATCGGTACCTTCCGGCTGGCCTCCGGAAGTGAGGAGGGTAAAGTGCGCGTTTGGGATTTGAACAAGAGAAAGTCAATAGCGTCTCTCGACTCACACGTCTCGGTTGTGCGCAGTCTATCATACTCTTCTACGGAGAATGCACTGCTGTCTGCCGGCCGTGATAAGACCGTCATTGTGTGGGACATGCGAACATTCAAGACACGAAGGATAATTCCGATCCTTGAAAGCGCCGAGGCTGCTTCCTTCGTTACAGAGGGCGGTTTATGCCTAGTTGGAGGGGAAAACGGCAGACTGCGAGTCTGGGATTGTAACAGAGGTGGAGAGGTGACGATGGAACAGGAGGCCGCTCCCGAATTTGAGGCGGTAATTGCGATTCATTATACCCCTGGAATGTCCTTTGCTATGACTGTGCACGCAGACCAAACCCTAAGGCTCCATTCTCTCGAACCCTTGTCCGACTACAAACCTGGCTCTACACTTGATCCGCTGCCGGTCGTGAGACGCATCTCGGGCAATGATGATGATATTATCGATGTCGCCTACGTTGGCCCTGACCGGTCTTTGCTCGCTTTGGCAACCAATACCGAAAGCATTCGTGTTGTCTCTGTTGCGCCGTCTGAGGACAGGCCCACGGCCCATAAGCAAGAGTATTTTGGTGCTGATGTCGCACATTTGGACGGTCACGACGATATTATCATCTGCATCGATGTAGACTGGTCAGGTCACTGGCTAGCTACAGGCGCAAAGGACAACACCGCGCGTCTTTGGCGTCTCGACCCTAAGACATCATCTTACACATGCTTTGCCGTTCTAACAGGCCATGCAGAATCCCTGGGAGCTATCAGCTTTCCACGAGATCCGCCCCAACCCAATACCCCAGCCCACAACGATCCAGTCAATCATCCTCCCCCATTCATTATCACTGGCTCCCAGGATCGTACCATTAAGCGCTGGAATACGGCCAAGCTGGGCCCGTTAACTTCCGATGCACCACACACGCCAAAAGCGTTATTCACCCGCAAAGCTCACGACAAAGATATCAATGCTCTAGATGTGAGCCCATCATCTGAACTATTCGCATCAGCGTCACAAGACCGGACTGTCAAAATCTGGTCTGTCGACGATGGAACTGCTCTGGGTGTTTTGCGCGGACACAAGAGAGGAGTTTGGTCGGCGCGTTTCTCACCGCAGGGCACACCAATCCTCAGCGCTGACGCAAAAAGCAGCACCAACAGAGGCATGATCGTCACGGGCTCGGGTGATAAGACCGTCAAATTATGGAGCTTGTCCGATTATAGCTGTCTGCTTACCTTTGAAGGCCACACCAACAGCGTCCTCAAAGTACTCTGGCTTCCCCCTTCTGACATGTCAAGTAAGGCGGAAGACGATGAGGATGAAAACATGGGAGCACCAGCAAACGCAGCAGTTCTACAGCTGCGGCCACTTGTAGCATCTGCAGCGGCAGACGGTCTGGTCAAGGTCTGGTCTCCCTACACCGGCGAGGTTGAGACTACCCTCGACAACCACACGGACCGCGTCTGGGCCCTGGCCAGTCCTACCCCATCTGGTTCACGCAACGACTCCAAGTACCCATTCCCATACGCCCTCGCCTCCGGTTCAGCAGATTCCACAGTCACCTTCTGGGCCGACACTACATCCGCAACCTACACCGCAGCAATCAATGCCAATTCAGCCCGCGTTGAGCAAGACCAGCAACTGCAGAATTACATTGTCGCAGGAGCTTATCGCGAAGCCATCACGCTCGCCCTCCAACTCAATCACCCAGGCCGTCTCCTCTCCCTCTTCAATACTGCCATCGACGCCGCCGATGACCCTAACGCAAGCGATGAACAAAAGAAAGCCCGCGCCAACAGCTTCACTGGTAACTCTTCTATCGACGAGGTCCTCCAAACCCTTGACCCCGAAAACCTCTTTGCCCTCCTCCTCCGCCTGCGAGACTGGAACACAAATGCTCGCCACTCCAAGATCGCTCAGCGAATCCTATTCGCACTCTTCAGATCCTACCCCGCCTCAACATTTGTCGAGCTCGCCTCGTCAAAGATGGTGAAGCGTAGCCCCGATGGCCGCGCAGCAGCAGCCATGAAAGACATCCTGCAGGCTCTGGCAGCATACACAGAACGTCACTACCGCCGTGTCGAGGAGCTCGAGGACGAAAGTTATCTCGTGGAATGGGTTCTCGGCGAGATGGATGGCGGCGTTGGCATCAGTGTGCTGGGTGCTCCGTCCTCGCAAGGGGCCATCGATGGTATCCTCTCCGGTCTTGATGATGTGCCTGAGCGCGAGAAGGACGTGGTCATGCTGGGAGCATGAATTCGTCTCGGCTGATTGGACTAGTCATGTGAGGGTCATGTACGACTAAACATCATTTCCGTTCTTGTTGTTCTGGTTGTGTTGATACGGTATATACCTTAGGTGTTTGTTTGGTGGGAGTAGATGTTATTTCATTGCATTTACATCAGGGTTTATGAAAAGTTGTGTTTAGGTTGGTCATTCAGACCTTAGACAAGATAATGTTATCAAACCAAGCCGAAATTCAGGGCAACTAACCACTGTCAAGATCGAGCTTGGCATTATAAGTATAAAATCTATATCCATCCTAATAAACCATCCAATGTCGCTGTATCCATCTTCATCGGTCATCATATTTCCGCCGCCGATGAGAGTTATAATCGCTATCACGATCTCGGTCCCGATCTCGGGGTCTGCTAGACGTTTTCGACGAGGAGTTATGCCAGTCATCATCGTAGTATTTAGAGCTTTTACGATTCCGATCCCAATTCCTATCGCGGTCAGACCGACGCTGACGATCTCGATCTCGATCTCGATCTCGGTCCCGGTCCCGGTCCTGGTCCTCGTTGCGCTCTCGATAGTACCTATTGTCGTCTTCGTATTTGCGTCGTCGAGAATCCCGACCACTCGTCGACCGACTTCTATCCCTCCGTGACGAGCCATTCCGCCGACTGTCGTATCGATCACTATCTTCGTCCTTCTCATATACTGGACGCCGACTACCCCGGTCTCGATCACGTCCATTTCGGTCAAGGTTTCGGTCCTGTCTCTCCTTCAAGTCGTCGTCAGCATCCCGTTTCTTCCCTTCCTTCTGCAAAGCCGTGAGCTCCTCGGCAGTAATCGTCTCGCCTGTCTTCTTATTCCGCATAAGCACAGGCATATAAACGCCATCTGTATTCCTCTCTCCATCCTTTTCCTCTCCGGCTCTTCGAGACCCCTTGCACATAGCCGATTTTCCCCACGCACCCAACTCAATCTCCGCGCCCTTTCCCCCAGAGACATCTTTGGCTCCAATCCCCAAGAAGCCAGGCCGCCGAGCAGGGACGTGCGGTGTATTCGCCCTGGCAGGATCGGCACCGCCGTACTTCCCCTTCCCAACAGCCTGTCCCTCCTTCCAGCCCATTCCCCGTAACAGGGCCGCGCCAAACTCCTCCACGGGGATGGCATTGTACTGGTCCAACGACGCAGACTCCGGCCGCGCCGCAACATCAGCTCGGAATGACTTCGTCTCATTTTGAGGCCCACCATAATAGTCATCCCCATCCCGTCTAGATTCAATCACAAGATCCGACTGCCCCTCAACCTCCCCTTTACTCTCGCGCACAAGCGCTCGCAGCGCGATATCATCCTCCGTAAGCGGTTTCCGCGGTCCCTCTGCAACTGTCGCCATTGGAACCTCTCCCATCCGCTGGTCCCCATCTACCCCCTTTCCCTCCTCAGTCGCACCCTGCGCAAAACTCAACCCATAGGACATACTCGGTCCCACCGCCTCACCCCCGCCGTTTATATCCACTCCCTTCCTCTGCGCTTCCTGCATCGCCTGCACCTCCTTCGGTAGTAGATTTTTCCCCTTCGGCCTTCGTATGACTCCCGGCCGATCGCGCCAGTTATTCCCGCTCGCGACGGGGATCGTCAGCGGTTTCTTCTCCGGTGCCGCATCAGCTGAGATAATTTTCCCTGTGAGTGTGTCAAAGCCGGTTACGGATTCAAAGGCGGGTTGTGCTTCGTCGCCGCTTGCCTCAGAGTCGTCATTGTGATTGTGTGGGTTGTGAGGGCGGCGGGGGAGTGTGGCGCTGGGTTTTGTGGTGGATTTCTGGCGGGCGATATTTGAAAGGCTGAAGCCGGGCTTTTTGGTGTTGGAAGAGTTGAGGGAGAGGGAGACGGGCTTTATTGAGGGGTCTGGCGAGTCTGTGTGCTGGTCCCCGGGGTTGTTGGAAGACATGTTGGGTGTGATGCTGGTTTATTGCGTCTTCGCGGTTGTGAATTTGGTAGTTCTGGCGCTAACGGGGGTTTGCTCCATGAGTCGGATAGTGCTTTCGTGTCGAGTAGTTAATAAACAGCTGATGTCGGAGGAGAATAGCTGCAGAGGTGCTTGGGCAGATCACAAGTGGCGAAAGTTTTTAAGCGCGCGCTTAAGCCGAGTTTCCTGTTTGGGGGTTTCAACTCCTTTGGTAGGTACCATACACTGCTACCTAGGTATATCGATATCGGCAACTTATACTAACAAGAACGGTACATTACAGAGCGATGGTGCGCACGGCTTTATCCCTCCTTTCCTAAAATTTATTCCATTCCAACGACCGTCCTGATGTATCGCTAAGCGTTCGTGTCTGTCCTATCGGTACAAGTAGAACATTAAAAATCGAAGTCCCAAGCCAGGGTACTGGTAAATGGCAACGCATCCCAGTGTTGGAAGGCCAAACTGGCGTCTAATAGAGAGATGAAATATGAGAATGATGTGGGGTGTGCATGTTTCGGGGGCGTGCGGGAGGATGAGGGTTGAGGAAAGGTAAAGATTAAAGGGTCGAAAAACAGAATCGTGGAGGGTGATAGTTGCGCGTCATGATATTGGGGATCGTAAAGGGAATCGAAAACAAGATGATAACGGAATAAAGGTTGGTAAGGTAAATATTTACAGGCGAAGAACAAAGAGAGGGACGGGATGTGGGGAGGGGGAAGGAGGTGGAAAGGGATAGCCCATCATGTTCCCATCGGTTGAGACTGAAGATGGTTAGGGCTCTTGCTCGTGCCCGGTACTGGGCCAGTTTGAATGCTGCCGCTCCGCTGGGTCTGTGGAGTGGCGCTCCGGCTCTGTTGCGGCATAGCTACCCCCATGGCGGGTGAGCTTCCAGTACCTGGGCGATTCTGCTGAGTAGGCTGTGGAACACGCATCATCGGCGAAAAGCCTTGCCCTTGCGGGACCTGCATACCCGGCCCGCCATTCATGCCTGGTTGAGGCTGGAAGTTCCCATCGGGCGGAACCTGGTAGTTGGGCTGAACGCCAAGGTTACCTGCGGCCGCATTCATCGCCACTTGAGACATGCGCTGCTGCTGGTATTGATGCAGTCGATCCGTGGCCAGTTTATTGACTTGCTCTATCGGCATATTAGGATTGCCCCTTTGAATCTGGCTTTGAATGCTGCTGATCGTAGGGACCACCCCACTCGACAGCAGGTTCGGCTGACCCATTCGCGGCGAAGGTGTGGAAACGCTTTGGGGTGTGGCATTGTGGAATGGGGGGCTTTGCATCCCACCTCCCGCTTGCAGCGCTGCCATCATGGCAGGAGTGTTCGGGTTGCCATTGACATTCGGCATGTTCAGGTTAGGAGAGTTGGATCCTTGAGGCACAAATTGAGGCTGGGCATGAAACTGCTGTTGAGCCTGTTGCGCCTGCGCTTGTGATGTCGGCTGCGTCTGTGGGTGCTGGAGTTGATGCTGCTGCTGCCTGGACTGGAGAAGCCGCTGTTGCTCTTGAAGGCGATTGGCCTCCCGAATCACTCGAGCGTTATCTGGCGATGTTTGCATGGGAATGTTGGGACGAGCGCCATTAGCTTGCTGCATCCCTGATTGTGGCATCATTTTCATAGCCATAGGATTGGGCGGCATTTGACCGTTGACAGGTCCAGCACCGCCTTGCATGCCCTGAACATGAGGTCGACCTTGGTTCACACCAACGCCTTGTGGCACTCCATTCGGTATTCCATTAGTCATGCCGTTTGAAACACCATTTGGCAGACCATTGGGAGCACCAGGGGCTACAGGAGGGGCATTAGGGTTATGAGGCATCGCGCTAGGAGCACGCCCAGGAGCATTCATCATCTGCTGTTGGTTTGGCATTTGGCCGGCACGGGCGGCAAAGTTGGCCTTCGTGCGTGTTAGAAATGACGAGTTTACCGAGAGGCTGGAAGATAACTCACTCTCTGTTGGGCGATCATCTGTTGGCGGTATTGCTCCTGCCTCTCTTGAAGTTTCAATTCACGCTCGTGCTTCAGACGACTAAACTCAGCCGGCGAAGAGATCGGAGGTTTTGGTTGATTGGCTTCATTAACTTTCCTAAGACCAGCTAGTTGAGAAGCTTAAGCCGAGTAAGAAATAAAATTAGCCCCTCCAAGGATAGCGGGCACATGGGAGTTATTCTTACCATGTTGCTGCTTCTGAAGCATCGTCTCTCGCTTCTTTGCCAATTTTCTCATAGCGTCAAGGAGTGCCAGATGCCTGGACGACCGTCTTCTGTCGACGCGAATGGGCTGCGTGCCTCTCCGGCGAATCACAGGGACCGGTTGTTGACTATTGCTATTCCCTTGCTGTTGCTGCTGTTGCTGTTGCTGCTGAGCCACAGCTTGCTGTTGTGCCATGACATTTCGCTGCGCCGTGTCAATTCTTTGATGATAGGCTCTAAAGTATGGCGTTTTTGACATATCAGAAGGCAGTCCTTCTATTCCTGCCCAACGCTCGAAGCATTCCCAGGGTGTTCGTCTCTCTGCACCAGATGTGAACTGCGATGGCGGAGTGAGACAACTAGAGATTAGTGACCAATTGTAGGAATACTCCTCAACCAGACCACGAAGCTCCTCGTCTTCCGCATAAGTCCATTGTGACGATTGTCTTGACTCTAGAAATCCAAGTGAAGGCATGGGATACTCAGTTGGAGGCCGGAAAGGCTGCGCTGGGTGAATGCGGTCGCGGATATGCCTGTTTTCGGGCTGAAAGAGAGCAACGTTGGTTTGTTCAGGGGAGAGGTCTAGAAGAGGGTGCTCAGTTCCAGAATCATACTGGGAATACTCATAACGGCTTCGTTTTCTTGGGGGCTCATCATCGTGGATTATTATCTTGCCATGGGCATATTTCGAGACGGGAAGGATATCAGTCTTCCAAGAAGAATCGGGAGGTTGCTTGAATGTCGGGAAACCCGTGTTTGGGACAATTTGCATCGGGGCGTAAATGGGTAACTCATCCAGAAGCTTCTGGGCTGATGGGGTCATATCCAGGGAGAATGTGAATTCATCGGACCCGAGGGAGAAGATCGCAGCTGGGGCTATTGTGTCCTGCAAGTCGTGGCGTGGCTCATCAACAAAGCCTTCACTGACCGAGTCCTCCTCAGTGGAAGGAACCAGATCCGGCGTGGGATGGGATGTTTCCATGGCGTCATTCATTTGCTCCTCTGGGGGGGAGATCATTGAGGCAGGGTGCACCTCGGCTTTCCCGGGGACGTTTCTTGAGGGTATTCTCGCTGAAACGCGTAACAAAGACCGGGACTCAGAGTCGCTATGAACATACTCAGCACACCAATCTGCACAACTCTTGGCTGCTGCAAGCTTCCACTTGCGTTCCTCTCGGAAGTCTGTCCGCATCCACTTCATGTGATCTAAAAGAACATCCCAGTGCGATCCCTGCCTAGGTGGCTCAGGGGAGCGCTTCAGCTGACGCAAGGGCCACCTATTGGCATTTTGAAGATCATATATGCGGCGTAAAATGCGGCAGTCCATCTGTTCCTGATAGTCTAGGAGGTAATTCTTCGTGGATAATGTTTTATGAGCAGAAGCAAGAAGCGCATTCAACGCATTTCCTCGAGGCGGAGCGTAGGCCTTGTTCTGGAATAGGGTAAAGAGGTAGTCCTGTTCTTCATTCAGTTTTGCGATCTCACTCGACTGTTGGCGAACGAGATCCATTGAGCCACTCTTGTCTTGCTGCTGCTGCTGTTTGGGAAAGACCACAGTCGACAGCTTGCTTCTCTCCTTCTCGCGCGCTTTTCTGTCCTTTAAGCGCATCCTAGCAGAGTCCGTAAAGGCATCGGTAGCAGCCGCGGGCTTATCAGATGCATGACCCTTGTCAGGCTGAGAGACGGCGGGCTTAGGAGTTTCGCCAAGAATCTCAGAAACAGACTTGTGTCGAATCGCCCCAGAAGATACCCTAGTTGTCATTCTCTCCGGTGCCGGTCCTGGATGAGTGGGCTGGCTGGGCTTCTTCTCTGTTTGAAGGGCTGGTATCGTTCCCTTAACCACATGCTCGGGTTGACTTGAAGGTTGTTCCGAAAGCTGTTGCGCTTGAGTCTTTCTTTCTAGTGTACTCCCGGGGGACGTTGAAAGCTTCTTCGATTCCGGTAGTATATCCTCAGACTCCAGTTCCGAGACTGCTTTTGGAGGCTCTTCTGGCGTTGAATCTGATGGAAGATCATCCCTGATGACTTGGTTTGTCGAAGGGCCCAGGCCAGCTCCATCCTTGACCTGGCTCGCCAAAAGACCATTCTGTTGAAGTGACTGCGCCTCCTCTAGGCGAAGTTGCTCATCTGGTGTAGATGGAACGAAGCTCGGGGGTCCTTGAGCAGTCGTCATGTGCTTGGGGCTTGGGGACTTGACACCGGGTTCTGCCACCTCCTCCGCAGGACTCGTAGCTGGGGACACTCCAGTTGCGGCGGGCGTGTTATTCGAGTACGGGCCGGCAGAGGATGCGGGAGACAAGGGCTGTTCAACAACTTGGGTCGCTCGCCCAGGAACGAGGGACGGGCGCGCATCATGCTTAGATCTTGTGGAAGCTGCAGGCTGGACAGGTGAGGCTGCTTTGGGTAGAGTTTCTTGGCCGGTCGCAGCGATAGGTTCGCTAGATTCCTGAGAGCTTCGAGGAGTTTCCAGGACGGAAGGAGTCTCCTTCAGGCTGGGCTCATACGTTGCCTTTGATGTCGACCCATCCGGCTCTTGCAACCCATCCGGCGGAGTACTAGGTGCGACTTGAGGAACATGCTTGCTATCGATGCGTTTAGTTACAGGTCGAGATGACTTCTTCTCCGCTGGTTGTGGCGGCGTGACATCCTGCCGCTCTGTCTTTGCGATTGTTTGAGCAACCGGGGACGCGGAAATCTCGTGCTGCGGCGGTGTAGTCGGAAGAGCACTTGGAGTGGTTGAAGCTGGTTCGGTGGTGTCTAAATGGATTTCTTTGGTCTCCTGGACCGAAGGCACCGCATATCTAGGGAGGGTAGCTTCATTGAAGTAACGACCTCTATAGAGACAGTAAGCACAGGGCAATGGGAGGCGCAATTATACAATAATGAAAGATTTAAGAAACAAAATCTCCTATAACAATGTCTTGCGGGGGAGAAACCTACTTGGTGATATCGTTGGCATCGAGAAACGCCTGCTCCTTTTCCTGATACACGGAGTCCGCGAACGGATCCTCGGTCGCGCCCGCGTAGCCTACGGTCGCAAAGTAGAGCTCGCTCAATTTGCGCTTTCGCGACAACAAACATCGTCTAAAACACTCAGTAAGCGACCGAACGACAGCGTAAAGTGCAACAAAATACATATAATCGGTGGGATGAATTAAAACTCACGCGATCTCATCTTGCTTAGACCGAAGAAGCTCTTCTCGGAGCATCGAGTCTAATTGAAGAACACAACATCCGATTAACGCGCTGAAAATAAGGGGGATGAGTTGAGCGAAGTCATCCAGAAGGAAAAAATCGCTCGAAAAAGATGAAAAGGTTGTGGTTGTGTTGTTCTGCGATGCGAAAGAGTCGACACGGATATTGCGCTGTGAAGGGTTTTTTGGAAGGGTTCGTGGTGATGAAGAGAGTGTCGAGTTGTGGTTGGTTGACTTTTGGGAAGGGTACCGGGAGCAGCGAGACCAGGTATGGGGGGAAACCCTGAGATAGAGGTATGCGAGACTTTGTTATTATTATCTCTTACAGAGATTGTTATATCTAAGAATAGGGGTAGTAGTGGTATCCTAGTTCCTTCTCAAGTCTTCAAACTTTAGTCAAGGATGGTATGGCTGTTGAACGACGTTGTCCGATCCCTTTCAGTCAGGATTTGGAGTGGTTGATGTGATAGTGAAATCAGTTGAGTCCTACGCAGCCTGAGGCCGCAAGGCTGCACGCGCCAAGGAATACCCGTCCAGCGTCTGGAAGCTTTACTCCGTATCCACCACCGCCTATGTGGACCGACGGAATGTCTGGCAGAAAAAAAAAGTCTCCCGCTTTCTGGAAGGATTGCAATCAAGAACAGACCTCAAGATTACACATTTGATTTTTTTCTGTGTCAATAACAATTACAGAGATGGCGAAACGCAAAAGAGAACAGCTGGCTAAAGAGCCTCAATTTATAAAGCCAACGAAGATCGCTAAATCGTCAAAAAATGGAGAATCATTGTCTTCTCAGCACGACGACGCTGCTCCTATCACACTGCAAATAGTCACTGGATCCTACGAGCGTGTGCTGCATGGGTTCACTGCATCGATTGATTCGACCTGCTTCGCGACAGACGATACCGAAGCGTCATCCGATGATTCCTCTTGGGCTCAGTTTGTGGATACATTCTTATTTGAAGCCCATTCTTCTGCGATAAAATGCCTGGCCTTGTCGCCCTTGCCAAGTAAAGATTCTACGGAACCCCCAAAGGTCATGCTAGCTAGTGGGGGCAGCGATGAACGTGTCAATCTCTATACGCTCTCAGCAGCCCCTCCAGCGGTCAATGATCATTATCCGACGGTCCCTACCCTCGCTGGGAACAAGATTTTGGAAAATCCAAAAAACAGAGAGCTTGGAGCTCTTCTTCACCATTCAGCTCCGATTACTGCACTAAGTTTCCCTTCGCGATCAAAACTTCTGGCGTCATCCGAAGACAACAGCATCTCCGTCAACAAGACTCGAGACTTGACTGTCATCTCTACTATCAAAGCCCCCCACCCAAAGGTTCAAGGCCGGCCTAGCGGAGATACCGCCCCTCCCGGGGGCTCTCCATCTGGTGTCAATGATTTCGCTGTGCATCCCAGTATGAAGTTGATGCTCAGCGTGGGAAAGGGGGAAAGGTGTATGCGGTTGTGGAACTTGGTTACTGGAAAGAAAGCTGGGGTTCTGAATTTCAACAAGGAGATTCTGCAGAGCGTGAAGGAAGGCAAATGGAGCACCGGTGAGGGGAGGAGGATAGCCTGGAACTCAGAAGGAGAAGAATTTGCAGTCGGGTTTGAATGGGGTGCCGTACTCTTTGGAATTGTGAGTTTCTCAATCAACAGTAACTCGATGAGTCTTTCCTGACCTGTCTCAGGATTCAACACCTACTTGCAGGGTACTTCCTACTCCCAGGAGTAAGCTACATGAGATCAAATATGCACCAATCTCTTCCAGCGAGTTGATCGCTGTCTCGACGGAAGACGGCAGAATTATATTCTACTCGACCAAAAAGCTACGAGAACCAGAGGAAGGGGATGAGTCGACCATTCCTTATGCGGAGCCAGTTGCTCAGCTTGGAGGCAAATCCCAAGGATTCCCTGGCAGGGTGAAAGACTTTGAGATCTTGAGTTTGGAGGGACAACCAGGAGCCAAGAGTGGTGACTTCGCTGTCGTTACAGCAAATAGTGAAGGGGTTGTGCGTGTCTGGCGCTTGCTCGGAACGGAGCTGCGCACGACCAGAACAAAGAAGTCGAGCGACGCAAAGGAGCTCCAGGTGGGCAAGTTTCTAAACTCTTATGAAACAGGAAACCGGATTACCTGCCTGAAGGCTTTTGTCATGATGCCTGCCGAAGATCCTTTCACGCTTGAGGATCTTGATGAGACGTTTGATGAAGAAAGTCCACTGGAATCCAGTAGCGAAGGGAGTGATCAAGAATAGAAAACACGTTGTATATACCCAACATGGATATTGAAAGATCGAAAACAGACCAATTTGCAATTTCAAGTTCGAGCTCGGGTAGTTTTCTCGAGTCAACTCTCGGTAGCCAATATTTAGCAGAGATGGGAAAAAATATAGTTTTGAGTCATTTTAAGGTTAGAAGAGCTCGGGCAGTGGGACAGCAAGTGAGCAAGGGCACTTTTGACTTCCCTCCTAATTTCATCAAGCGTCAAGAAATCTTCCAAATCTCCCAAGTAAGGTAGCAATTTTATATAGGTAGCCATAAGGCCTTTTACATCAAGTAACAAAGAAGGTCAGCCCGGGTTCGTTGAGAGCTGCGAAAAGAACGCCTAACTGCCGCCGGCCACCGCCTGCTCGCTCTCCACTGCACAAAGCGACCCCACTAAACTCGGTGCAGGCCTAAAGATCGTGTCGCCTCCGTCCTGTGCAAAAACAGCAAATTTCATCGAACACCACAATCACCTCCTCCTCCGCCCCCCCCTCCACACTCTTTCATCCCCCTTTCCCTCGGAACCGGCCGTCAACCGCAATCATGGCTACCAACGGCGATTTTTCAGATGAGGAGTCCCAGCCCGGCTCCCCTATCATTGATGCCAACGGCCACGACGACATTGAAGACCAAGAGCCTCTCGACCAAGAGGAAAAGCCTCTCAAGTCAGCGCTGAAGAAGTCGGATTCCATACCCCCCGCAACCCAGCCAAAACGACCCGAGCTCCCAGAACAGCCCGACCCAGAGACCATCGACTTATCTACATTAACTCCTCTGTCGCCTGAAATTATCGCCCGCCAGGCCACTATCAACATCGGTACGATCGGACACGTCGCTCACGGAAAGTCAACGGTGGTGAAGGCTATCTCGGAGGTTCAGACTGTCCGATTCAAGAATGAGCTGGAGCGAAACATTACTATCAAGCTGGGTTACGCCAACGCCAAAATCTACAAGTGCGACAACCCAGCTTGCCCTCGGCCGACATGCTTCAAGAGTTATAAGAGTGAGAAAGAGGTTGACCCACCCTGTGAGCGAGATGGATGCTCTGGTCACTATCGCCTTTTGAGACACGTCTCGTATGTTATCTGGTCCTTTGTTCAATTTTCCTTTCTGACTTTCTAGCTTCGTCGACTGCCCTGGTCACGATATTCTCATGAGTACTATGTTGTCAGGTGCCGCCGTCATGGACGCTGCTCTCCTTTTGATTGCCGGAAACGAAACCTGCCCTCAGCCTCAGACCTCCGAGCACTTGGCTGCCATTGAAATCATGAAGCTAAGCCACATAATCATCCTCCAGAATAAGGTGGATCTTATGAGGGAAGACGGGGCCCTGCAGCACTACCAGTCAATCCTGAAATTCATCCGTGGTACTGTTGCCGACGGTTCCCCGATCATTCCCATTTCTGCGCAGCTCAAGTACAACATTGATGCGGTCAACGAGTACCTGGTCTCACACATCCCCGTTCCCGTCCGCGATTTCACAGCATCCCCCCACATGATTGTCATTCGATCCTTTGATGTCAACAAGCCCGGTGCTGAGATTGATGAGCTGAAGGGTGGTGTTGCTGGTGGTTCCATCTTGACCGGTGTGCTCAAGCTGAACGATGAGATCGAAATTCGACCAGGTCTTGTCACTAAAGATGAGAACGGCAAGATCCAATGTCGTCCGATCTTCTCGCGTGTCGTATCGCTTTTTGCCGAACACAATGACTTGAAATTTGCTGTTCCCGGTGGTCTGATTGGTGTTGGCACTCGGGTCGACCCTACCCTGTGCCGTGCTGATCGTTTGGTTGGTTTCGTTCTGGGTCACCGTGGTCGCCTGCCCGCTATTTACACAGAACTGGAGGTCAACTACTTCCTGCTGCGACGACTTCTTGGTGTCAAGACCGCCGACGGCAAGCAGGCCAAGGTTGCCAAGCTGACTAAGAACGAGGTTCTCATGGTCAACATTGGCTCCACAGCCACTGGAGCAAAGGTTATTGGTGTCAAGGCGGATGCTGCTAAGCTGAGCTTGACCAGCCCTGCGTGTACCGAGATTGGCGAGAAGATTGCCATCAGTCGAAGAATCGAGAAACACTGGCGTCTGATTGGTTGGGCCAACATTGTCGCGTAAGTTCTCTTGTCCCTAATCCTTAATCATCGGACATCTTCCGTTTTCGAATGATAACTGACTGTAACAGTGGTAACACCCTTGAACCCATTGTCAACTAGAGTGGACAAACCATATCGGTCAGCCTATTCGGGAGGGGTTGAGAGAGATGAGAGAAGCCGTCTCTACCAGCGAATCCTGGTGGTCGACTTTAAAAAAGGAGTGCAATGAGCGAAGCAGGCGTCGGCCTTTGAATAGAACGATTGCCGCCTCTTCCGCCTGCTGAGAGCTTCAAAGGACAAGAACGCATGGGTCTTCCCATGCATATCAGCCCGTTGATGGAACGAAAGCAAGGGCGCCATGCCTCTAGCATGCGGACCTGGTGGATCGGAAATGAGAAGAAAGGCTGAGTAGAGACGGCCACTTCTTGACGAGTGTTATGATGCTGTTCTGTTTGGGGAGGGGGAAAACTGATCTATTATTGTGCCTATCGCATTCTTGATTTCGACTTGTATGGACGGTTAGACGACTATCAAGGGGGTTACGAAATGCAACGAACATAAATAAGACTAGATCTCAGCCATCAGGGTACTCCCAAGGAGACTTGGACTAAGGGTTACGTACGCAGTAGGGACAAGCAAGCAGGGACCGGGAGTCCGGGATACTCCGCAGTGGATCTGCAGCCTGATTCTTAGTCACCATCTATTTCATTTTCTCTCCACTTTAAAGGTCCAAGCTGTCCTTTGTCTTTTCCCACCACATCGCAGCACTTGCCAACTCTCTCTACTTGCTGTGCTGCCAGGTCAAGATGTATATTCTAGATGTGAGTACCACGATACCGAAGTTGTTTCCAAACCCCCTTCTCTTGATGGAGGCTGAAGATGTGCTAACGAGCCGCGGCGACGCAGCAACTGGCGCGTCTTTTGGACCGCCCGCTGTTCCCATGGAAGAACGTCCTCGTTGGATTTTCTCTGGGCCAGTTCATTCTTGAAGGGCTCCTGTCTTTCCGTCAGTACAGGGTCTTGCAGCGAACGAAACCTCCAAAGGTCATTGAACAGGAGGTCTCACAGAAAGTTTATGATCAAAGTCAGGTAAGTTCAGCCAAGGTCTCATTAAACGGCCCGGGGCTCACCTTCATATCTTTAGGCATACGGTCGCGCGAAAGCAAAGTTTGGTTTTATCTCCGGTTTATATGGTCAAATTCAAAACCTTGCGTTCATCTACGGCGATGTCCTCCCCAAGCTTTGGGGAGTTAGTGGACTCCTCTTGGCACGATACCTCCCAGATCGCTTCCAGGGCGAAATCTCGCAGACGCTTTTATTCATCTTTGGGTTCAATCTGATTAGCACTGCCCTTTCTCTGCCGGTTTCGTACTACAACACCTTTGTCCTGGAGGAGAAGTTCGGTTTCAACAAACAAACGGTCAAGCTCTGGGTTACGGATATGCTCAAGGGTCAGATGCTCGGTATAGTTCTAGGCACGCCAATCATCAGCGCCGTGCTGAAGATCGTTCAAAAGACTGGCAACTCGTTCTTCTACTACCTCTGGCTCTTCGGCATCTTCATCCAGGTATTCGCCATCACCATCTACCCGATCGTCATCCTACCCTTGTTCAACAAGCTGTCTCCTCTTGAGCCCGGGGCTATCAAGACTGGCGTTGAGAGCCTCGCCAAGAAGTTGAACTTTCCTCTTCAAGAACTGCATGTGATTGATGGCAGCAAGCGGAGTGCGCACAGCAACGCCTATTTCTACGGTCTCCCTTGGAAGAAGCACATCGTCATCTACGATACCCTGATTGAAAAGAGCGAGCCTGAGGAAGTCGTTGCTGTTCTAAGCCACGAGCTGGGTCACTGGAAGCTCAACCACACTACCAAGCTCTTTGGCATTGCCCAATTCCACATGTTCTACATCTTTGCTCTTTTTTCGACGTTTGTGAACAACAAGTCTCTCTACCAGTCTTTTGGTTTCCATAGCCAGCAGCCTATTATGATCGGTTTCCTCCTCTTCTCGGACGCCCTCGCTCCTATGGATGCTGTTGTCAAGCTTCTCATGAACATTCTTAGCCGCAAATTCGAATTTGAAGCCGGTAAGTGACTCACAGTAATATCGCTTGTGACAATGGATACTAATTAGTACACATACAGATGCATTTGCGGTAGGCCTTGGTTACTCTGAACAACTCTCCCAATCGCTGCTCAAGCTCCAGATTCAGAATCTGAGCACCATGGATGCGGACTGGGTGTATGCTAGCTACCACTACTCTCACCCTATCCTCCCAGAGCGGCTCAAGGCGCTCAACTGGAAGGGTGGAAAGGTCACTGACCTCAAGGATGAAGATAGCGAGAAGCCTGTCAAGGCTGCTGACAGGGAACTGTGAGCATCGACAGATTTAAGAACGACCAATTCTTCTGCACTTGTTCTGTTTTTCATTGAGTAATCATTTCGAGAGAAGAAAAAAAAACTCTTAATTCAAATTCTACGTGTTATCATATTCGTCAAAGCAATTCAACAAAGTTCGTGGAAACAAGCCTAGAAACTATTGCGCCAGTATGCTTTTCGGTCCCTAAACCCAGAATCAAACCCAACAATACATTACAATAAAGCCTCTACTCATCCGCCACCTTCAACTTCGCCTTCTTTTCAGCCTTTCTCCGCTCCTTCTTCTTCCGCTTCCTCTCCTCCTTATCCACAGGCCCCGTCTCCCCCTCTCCCTCTCCATCCACATCCATCACACCATCCACACCATTCTGCTCCTTTTCTGGCTCCTGCCCATGCTCAAACTGCTTCTTATCCTCCCACCCTCCTGCGCCGTCCACCCCATTCTGTGCCGCTTTCTTCGCCCCTTCCTTCAGCTTCGCGATTGCCAAATCCCGACCCAAAACTTCCCCTGCAAGCCCCGCCTGGACGCGCTTCAGATTGTGTAGGATGATATTGGGCGCGGCAGCTGTCGTTCGCGAGACGGGACCGTGCTCACTGATTCCGGCATTGGGTTGGAGTGCCGGATCTGTAGTTGCGCGGTCGAGGTATGCGGCTAGAAAGTCGTGTGCGAGAAATTGTGAGATTGGATTTGTGGTAAGAATTGTTGTGGGAGGGAGCGGCGTTGGATCTTGGGCCGACATTTTGAAGCGCTTTTTTTTTAGTTAAGGAAGGGTTGGTTCTCGAGTAATTGGTGAAGGATCCGGTTGCGATGGTTCGAGTAGAGTACGAGATTCCTCGTATATGCTGTGGTTGGGAGTGCAAAGCTATCCCTAAAGTTGGAAGATTTGCTGATAATTAATGACAAATATATGAGCCCAATTAGCTGAGTAAAAGGTTTTGTTCACTAAGGTGTTCTGTCTATCAAGAATATAGTTGTCTTCCTCAGTTGAACCAAAAAAAAAAGTTCAGTGTTGGAGGTGGCACGTGCACTCTCCAACACTGGAGTTGATCTCCGAATTTTGAGGCTTCAACTCGCAGCATACACCCTCAACAAAGCAACCTATCGTCCTCGCTTAGTCGCATCCAACACTAAACGAACGGTTACCTTTCGAGGCAATCAATTGGGCTTCCCTACTCGACCACAATGCTTTGCCTTTGGTGCAGGGCCATTCCCTCCACCTTGAGGACAGCCACATCCTCAGTCACCAAGTCCGTCCCCAACCGGCTCCCTCCCCACCTCAAACAACAAAAATTGACAATTTCTTGTTCAAACAGACAAGCACCCATTTTACACACCCTCACCTCGCAAATTCGCCCTTTCTCCTTCGCAGCCGCAACCACAAGCACAATACGACCAACCCTCCCCCAAGCCGCAGCACAGCCAACAACAACCTCCCCCCTCTCCATTCTCTCACACCTCCTGAACACCGGAGCCAAACAGACACGTTATTTCTCCGCTAGTACCTCTCTTGCCGGTAAACGCGACACATACAACCCCTCGCGCCGGGTGCAGAAGCGCCGCCATGGGTTCTTGGCTAGAGTGAAGACGAGGACGGGGAGGGCGATTATTGCGCGGCGGAGGGCCAAAGGGAGAAAGAATCTAAGCTGGTAGGCCTTTTCAAAGTGGGAGGTTCTTTTACTATGGTGCGGGGGCTGGGGATTGTGGCAAGCCGTATATCTACGAAGGGGCCTGCATTGCGTTGCTATGGGAAGGTTATGTGGAAGAGAAGAGAAATTGTCAGAATAATTTTTCAGAATTGAGGGCTGTGCTGTCCTCTGTGTACTATATGCAGATATAGATGTTAAGTAACTATTGGTTCGAATTGTTCTAAAGAATATTGGAAGATGATCCCAGAAATTTGACATTATCGAACCCTTTGTTAGGAACTAAAACTTCAGCTGTCTACTCCGTCTACCGATCCTACACGTCTGGTGAAGATAACTGTTTTACAAAATGGCTACCGTCTTTTCATCCATATCGTACCATCCCAGCCCAATTCAAAACACCAGCACCAAACCACAAGTCATACAAAGTATCATCACTCGTCGTCGGAGTCTTCCTCGGACCCAGACTCATCATCTTCGTCATCCTCTTCGTCCTCGTCTTCATCCTGATCTTCGTCGTCGTCATCACCATCATCATCCCCAACCTTCAGACCATAGTCATCCTCAAAGCCTTTGAGTGGCTGGACTTTCGGAGAGAAGCCGGACTCCTTTAGGCCCTTTTCAATGGTCTGGGTATGAAGTTAGTTTGCACTGTTGGCTAAATTGGGTGGTTAAACGACATACCTCATCAAGCACGGTAGCACAAGTGATAACAATATTCGCAGTCTTCGGGGCGAACAAAGGTAGAATGATTTCCCGCAGCGCATTCTTGACATCCTCAACACTAATGTCTCGGACTTCCTTGAGGATCCTCTCCTTATAGTTACTGGGCAAACCGCGTACAACCTGCCGGATAAAGCTTCCTTGGGCCGCGTTGGTAGCGGTAATTTGCTCGTTCGCAAAAGTGACAACAATGCTGCTGATCGCCCCTTCAAACATCAAGGGGTCAAACGGAGCATCTCCAGAAATATGTGCCTTGACAATTTCCTTGCTGGATTCAAAGGCCTTGTGCGCGTTGGGCGAGCGGTAGACGTCAAAGTTGACGAAGCCCGTGTCGATGTTGTAGGCAAAGGTCGTGCCGTATGCCAATCCTTTGCCGCGGACGGCAACCCAGAGGGGTCCCTCAACAGCGTTCATGTATGCGATCGCCACTAACAACGCAGGTAGCTTGGGGTCATCGTAGGAGTCGAGGCCTCGCGCGGTAGCATAGGCAAAGGATGAGTCGATGGTCGGCATGGGGACCACATATGCTTCACCACCAAGATTCTGCCCAGCCGGGCTCAAGAGTGGCCTTCTCGCTGTGATGGGTTTGAGGACGTCACTGACACCTAGCCGCTCGACGAATGGCTTCCAGGTTGAGACTGGGCTAGGAAGCTTTTCAAGATCGGCGATAACTAGGATCCGAATATTTTCGAATTGGAAGAGAGACTTGCGGATCTCCTCCATACGCGCCACAACGGTCTCTGGCTCGTCCTTTAGCAGCCGCTTGATCCTCTTGAGGTACCGTGCTTTCACCAGCGTGCTCCGCGCGCGGACGATTGACTCGGCCGCATAGTGGACCATAACATGGACAGCTGCCATCATGTCATCGCCGCTGCGCTTAGAGTCTGGAACATCGGATAAGAGCCGACTTGTAATGGTCCGGAGTCTCTCAATGTCAAAGATCGTGTTCCAAGAAAGCTCATTCAGCCAATCAATTGCTGTGCTGTACTTTTCCAGCTCGACCTTGAACGAGACGCGCAGCATTTCTGTATTTCCCAGGCCTCTGGCAGTCTCCGTTGTATAGGAAACGGTGTCACGTTCCAACTCTACAACCACTTGTTCGAAGCTGATGATCTTGCCGTCACGCTCCACAGGTAGGCTGAAGAACGCCTCTGTGAACACAGACAAAAGGGGACGCAACTGCACAGGCACGGACTCGGCGGATATGAGCAGATACATCTGAACAAAGCTGCTGGGTATATGCTCAAAATGAATAAACGCAGGCAAGTCCGTTCCATCAGCGTCCACAATCTGCTGGGCCTTGTTTTCAGGGCGGCCAAGGCGCAAAGCTGCCCCAGATCTGGCTGTCATAGTCTCGATGAAATGAATTGACGCTATACCAGGGATCTGGAATCTTTCGAGTAGCTCCTTGGGAATTTCCTTGTCATTCTCAGCCTTGGCCTTTTCGAGCTTGTCGGCTAGCTTCTTCAAGCCTTGTTCTCCCAGTCGTTCCTTTTGCGCTGCCACTCGAGCTTCTTCTTCCTTCTTTAGAGTGTCGGACATTTTAGTAGATGGCGTTCCTAGGATGGAAACGTGAGGAGCATCAGAGATCCATTTCTTGATGAAACCGCGCCAATCCTCCTGTGTCCATTTCTCTAGAACATCGTACGCCTTTAACGAGGCAATGTCTAGTAAAGTGGACCCATCCTTCTTGCCAAAAAGGAAGTCTGAAATGACATATTCGGCAAACGACGAGGCCGAGCTTTCGGTGGAGAATTTCCAGGTCCGTCTCTGACGATCAATGCATTCCTGCATATACTTCATGTCGAGATCCTTGCTCATGGCATCCTTTAAAACTTGGAAAAAGCGCTTCTCAACTTGGGCAAGCTTCCCTGTCTCCACACTGGTCAGGGTAAAGTGGATGTCAAGGCTAGGGCGGTCTGATGTAGCGTAGTATACACCACTTGCAAGCTCCTCTTTCTCGACTAAAGTATTGTCCAGCAAGGACGCCGATGAGCCGGCTAGGTAGAGCAAGGTAACATAAGCAGCGCCGGCTGCGAAGCTATTAGCAGCTATACACACAACAGAGATCAGGCAAACACAGGGGTCAGGGAAACATACTTTGCACAGGATCGGTACAGTCTGGACCAAGAAATCGTATCTCCAGTTCACCATAGGATTCATCTTCTTCGGGAAATTCTACCGTTTTGATGATCGATTGCGACAGCGGGGGGGCTTGCACTGAATCAACCCAGGGTCGCTTGAAGGGAGAATCCGGACTTGGGATAACATCGAGGATCGTATCCTCAAACTGGTCTAACCTCTTGAGCATGTCCTCCTGGTCTACTTCACCAGTGATGATCAGGCACAAGTTCTTGGGTTGGTACATCTCACGGTGAAAGGCCCGGATTCTCTCAGCCGTAAGAACACGCAGCTGCTCCATCATACCACCAGTCTCGTAACGGAAGCCTACGCCTTCAGGGTAGGTCAACCGGCGTCCGGCCAGGTCGATAAGCTCAGCAGCGTTGTTTTGGACACCCTGCATTTCCGAGTACACAACTCCAGCGTCGTTTCCCGAACCATCAATATGGTGAACCTCGGTGTAGCAGCCTTCATCTGTCAAGGTTGGCGCAACAACGTGCTCGAGATAAACAGGTAGCATCCGTGAGAAAGCTTCCCACCCAGCCGTGTCCAGCGTATATGCCGTATGGTCAGTGGCTGTCCAGGCGTTGGTATTCGAGTAGAGTCGCGTAGCTAGCTTGTCAAGAAAGCCCTTATACTTGTAGTTTCGCGACCCCATGAAAACTAAATGTTCTAGTGTATGAGGAGCTCCAGAGTCGTCAAAGATCTCTGTTGCCAAAACAAAGTATCCGTTCACTTTAGGGCCCTTTTGGTCAATTACCACTACCCTCATGCCGGTTCTCTGCGACTCATATTGAACAAATTCGCTCGGCGAGTAGTCTGGCTTGAATCGTTGGAGGCATTTGAAGTGGCTCGTCCGAGTAGCGGGCATCTTGCAAAGTGATACTAAGAATCTCTGGAGGTTATTCGTGGGGTTGGGCGCTATCGAAAGTTTAGACAGGGAAGTTCTGAATCAGAAGATGCATTAGCATCAAGTTACACAGTTGAGACTGCTGAAGTATGGGATCCAAACTAAGCTAGCGCAAGGGACACAGTGCTAAATCAGGAATTGAGTCATTGTAGTAGAGACAAAACTAGAGCGAACATGTGCAAGCAGTACAATCAGGCCTCGATGACTTGACCAACGAATAGAATGAGCTGCGACAGAAAGGACACAAAACTCACATGTATCGGGTCAACGGCGTCCGAGCCAGTCTTCTCGGATCAGGACGAGCCAACACGATGGGCTGGCCTTGGAACTAGGTGTGAGTTCTTGTCACGGACCGCTGTTGTGGGCGTGGAGCGGAGGTTGTCCTTGGTCTCAGTGGGGGAGGGCAGCTTGGGTTCCGTTGCTCATTCAGATCACATTCCAACAAACCCGATAGTGTGTACAATCCAAAGCACCTCAATATGATAATTCGCCAAAGGTCAACCCCATAAAACCTTTAAAATCTAATGTTCACCAAAATGAGAGAACCCCGCCATGAGGCACAAAATCCATCTCATGCTGGCTCCAGGAAGGCGGTGGGGGCAGCTCCGAGTCACATGGCTGGGGAGCTTCAAGGTTGTCCCTTGAGTTTCCCCATTATATTGTTTGCGAGCAACATCGAGAAACGGCTGCTCTTCCTCCGTTCAGCGGTCCAGCGTGCAGCTTTCGCATTAGCCTGCAGACTCGGCAATATTACTCCCCGTACCTTGTCAACAGCTCCTGTTGGGAAGGTCGAGCTCCAAGTGGAGGACACGAATCAGAATGTCAGGCCAACTATCGGAGCAGGAGATATCCAAGGCAGTCCTAGACTTCGCCGCAGAGGGCACATATCCGGAATCGGAACAAATTGTAGCTGCTGAATTCCCTCTATCGGCCCTTTCGAAAGAATTGGAGTTCATCACGCAGGCCAGAAACCAGGTCGAAGTGAGTACGGTCACTAGAGCGTTCCCAACCTCTAGAGTTATACTCCGCGGTTCCATGCTGATTGCTCCATCTTGAATAGGCAGAGATAAGCTCGCTAAGTCAAGAGAATGATTTCGATGTCGATGAGTGGATATCGCAAGCGAAACAACTTCACGCAGACCTCGAACGCTCCAGGCTCACTGCCCGAGAAATTGTCAAACAGCACGAGAACACTGTACCGCTGCAATCGAACGTCGAGGATGCAGCTGCGAAAGTCAACTTGGTGGAGAAAGAGATCATATTTAGCCAGGCTCTGACGAATACATTAGAGGAGGTTCAGAGCATATGCCGCCAACTTGATTCCACCCGAGCTCTCTGTCAGGATGGCAGAATCACAAATGTGATCGAGAATCTAGAGGCTATCAATCATACCATCAACCAGGACAGTTATTTCAAGCAAACTAATGTTAGGGGTTTGCTCTTAGAGAATGTCTCTTCATTACGGCAGGATCTTGTGGGCCTCCTTCATAGTCGCTGGAACCAACATTTTAAGCTTGACCACAAAGAAGGGACCTTTGTTATTTCGAGTGAGCGCAATTATCGGATTCTTTCACCTTGCCAACGTGCTAACGAAAAATGAAACAGAGGACGCATTAGAAGAAACCATCTCTACCCTAGCTCGTTTAGATGAACTTGCTACAGCAAACGATCAATTCCAGAAGGATCTGTTCTTGGTGGTCATAGATTCGATATTGCTACCCAACAAGAATGGCTATAGCCACGGAATTCAGGTTCTCGAGGGCTCAATCCGTGTCGAGCCTGAGCCGTCTCCAGCTTCGGTCAGAGATGTGTTGAATCGAGTTAGCACAGTTCTCACTTTCCTCCACCAATCTCTTCCTCTAGCAATTCAAAGTCCGCTCTCGGATACATTTATCCCTGCCATTTCATCCAAGATCATCTCCCACTGGCTGTCGACCGCGATACCCACTGAACTCGAGGGACTGGGCTGGTTTGAAGCAACTTTAAACCACGTCCTTGAATTTACCAAGCTAGTAGGCTCTTTGAATTGGCATGGCCAGGAGGAGCTCGTTTCCTGGGTCAACCAAGCCCCTCGCTTATGGCTCACCAGACGGAGAGTTGATTCACTGGATCAGGTTCGCAAGGTGCTTTCTTCTAGCAATGGAGATTCAAGACAGGCGGAAAGGGTCGAAAAGAGACAAATCCATGCATCGGATGAAGTATCGCTGGACAATTCGACTTTAGATGACTGGGATGCGGGTTGGGACGATCAAAACCGCGACGATGAAGATGTCAGCGCCTGGGGCGTGGATGATGGCGAAGACGAATCCAAGGCCACGAAAGCCAAGGCAGGTGTTGATGACGATGAAGACGATGACGCTGGGGATGCTTGGGGATGGGCAGATGACGATGAAGAAGATCAGTCTTTTGAGGACACCACCGCGCCAAATAAAGTAGCCACAGAGGCCAAGCCGAGTCAAGATCAAAAGGCTAAGTCGCAATTCGGGCCTAGGGAAATAACGCTAAAGGAAAATTATACGATTACCGATGTGCCGGACTCTATTCTCCACATCATCCGGCAGCAGGTCGCAGACTCTGTGGCCATATCACAACCTACGTAAGTTCCCAAACAAATTGCACTAAAGGATTTTCACTAACATCTACAAGGAACACTAGCACCCTTGTGTCTTCCTCCGGTGCCGGCCTTCTTGCTCTTCCAACTCTAATTCTCGCAATGTTCAAGGCAACAGCGTCGTCATCCTACAGTCTAAAGCTTAACTCCGGCCAGATGTATCTGTATAATGACAGCTTATATCTCTCAGAGCGAGTGCGTGAAGTCGCAGACAAGAGTCAGCTTCCAAGACTTCACGCCGATGCTGAGGCCCTTGAGAGATTTGGCAAACTGGCATATAGCAAAGAAATGCAGACACAGCGAACGATCATCACAGACCTACTGGACGGTGCGCAAGGGTTCAGTCAATGCTCGGAACAACCTTTTCTTGGAGAATGTGAAAACGCCGTGAGCGCAACTGTGGACAGGCTCCAGGACGTCTACGCCGAGTGGCAGCCAATTCTTTCGCATTCCGCGCTGCTTCAAGCACTTGGGTCCCTAGTATCGACGGTAATTAACAAGATTATCATTGATATCGTGGATCTGGGTGACATATCCGAGGCTCAATCTCAGAAGCTCGTCTCTTTCTGCAATCAGTTATCAAAGCTGGAGAAGCTGTTTCTGCCAGCAAACTCAGACAGTACCGAACCTGTGCACATGACCGCCGTCTACGTGCGGAATTGGCTCAAATTTCAGTACTTGATCAACATCCTCGAGAGCTCTCTAGCCGACATCAAGTTCCTATGGGTGGAAGGAGAGCTGTCTCTCGAATTCTCCGCGGATGAAGTGGTGGACTTGATGGAGGCGCTTTTTGCAGAATCTGATTACCGGCGAAAGGCAATTGCAGAAATTAGGAGAGTATCAAAGGGCACATAGGGTATTTGTGTATATATTAGGTAGCGCATAGAACGCATATTTGGCGTCAAAAAAGTCCAGGCTCTTGACCCTAGATCTCGAGCTTTGTGCAATTTGCGGAGAATGGTTCCGCGCTTGGCACAAGTGGCCGCACTGCGCGCCGTAATTTTTTTTCCTTCCGCCAAGCGGAGTTTTTCTGTCTCTACTTGTGAATGCGCAGCACCTCAAATCGCCGAGGACCATTGTCATTTTCGGAATCAGCGTTCGAACATGGATAACACGCAATCGTCTACGGCGGGCTCGCTTCAGGCCGTCCAGAGACAAGTTCGCGTGCAACTGACTAGCCAACAAGAAGATATCGCACTTCCTGACAGCACAGGCCCAATTCTCGTGCCCACTGGTTAGTACCCTTAGAAATCGTATAGCATTTGAATTTGGTAACGGATTACTAACCTTCATATGCCTAGGTTTAAGACGATATGCTCTTTCGACCCTCGTCAACAACCTTCTCGGAAATGACAAGCCGATTCCATTCGAGTTTCTTATCAATGGAGCATTCCTCCGAACATCGATTGACGAATACTTGACTGGCAACGGGATATCGGCGGAAACTACTCTAGAAATTGAATATGTTCGAGCCCTGATACCGCCATTGCACATTGCATCTTATGAGCATGACGATTGGGTGAGCGCGGTCGATGTACTCTCCGCCTCGTCTGCATCGTCAATCCCCCAGGGCCAGGAGCGCATCCTCTCTGGAAGCTACGACGGTCTATTGCGTGTATGGAATACGTCTTCTCAGGTTGTCGCAGCCTCACCGTCACGGACTGAGGGCGGACACACCTCCTCCATCAAGGCCGCAAAATTCGTCTCTCCAAATTCGATTGTTTCAGCTGGGCTCGATCGGACAGTGCGCGTATGGAAGTATTCCGAGAGCGAAGATGGCTTCTCTGGAAAGATCGCTCCTCAACTTGAACTCTATGGCCACAAATCAGGAATCAACTCGCTAGCCGTACACGCACCTTCAAATCGCATTCTCTCTGCCTCTGCGGATCACAGTGTAGGGTTCTGGTCGACCAGGAAATCCGACGCCCCGGCTACCCCCGAGAACTTACTCCCCTCGAGGACATCAAAGAGGAGAAAGCTTAACCCATCCGTCAGCGTTTCACAACGAGGGCCATTGGCCCTTTTATCCGCACACACAGCACCGGTCTCAGCCGCGATCTTCGATGCCAAAGATTCAACAGTGGGATACTCGGCCTCATGGGATCATTCACTACGAACATGGGATCTCGTCACTGCAAGCCTCGTGGATACGCGAACAACATCTCACTCTCTCCTTTCGCTTGAGCACCTGCCTGACCACCACCTTCTCGCCACCGGAACATCCGCACGCCACATCACTCTCATAGATCCTCGCGCTTCAGCAACGACCATCTCCGCCATGACGCTCCGGGGACACACAAACGCCGTTGTTACTCTAGCGCGTGACCCTAACAGCACATATGGGCTTATAAGCGGTAGCCACGACGGAACATGCCGAATTTGGGACCTGCGTGCCACGAAAACAGACAAAGGCGCAGCTGTTGGTGATAGCGTATACTCTATCTCCCGAAAGAGCTTGGAGGATGAGGGGAAGACGAACAGCAAACGCGTGGGTGGTGAAGGTGTCAAGGTGTTCAGCGTCTGCTGGGACCGGGAAGTCGGTATTGTGAGCGCTGGTGAGGATAAGCGGATTCAGATCAATCGCGGTGAGGGTGTTTTGTCTTCTTCATAGTTTCTGACTGCATATATACTATGAGGTTCTGGAGTCGTGTAAATTCAAAAAGTTTAATATTTGGCATTGGCGTAAGATCGGACTTAAAAGGGTTTCCATATATAAAGTACATCCATTGAGTTCTAAGGGGAATCACACTTCCAATAAAATACATATACATACAACGCCACGCCATGCCATGCCCGCACAGAACGACTTGGCCGTGGAAAAACAAACCCAGGTGAAAGTCATCAAAGCCTCCGATCTACGCGGTTGAGCTTGATCGCAGTCTTGATCTGGAGCAAAATAGTCAGAAACAGCTTGGCAACCCAAGCAAACACCAGCAAGATACATAAACTTACCTGTGTCCTCGTTCTCTGTCCTCGAACAGGCAATCCCAGCGCGTGACGTCGGCCACGAGTCGTTCCCGTTTCTCTTAGCCGCTTGATATCATCTAGCACCTGTCTCCGGAGATCGTTCTCGATTTTCATATCCGATAGTGCGGCTGTGAGGTCAAGGACTTGTTTGTTTGCCAGTTCGCCGACCTTGCATGTTGGGTGAATATGGTAGCGGGCGAGGAGGCGCGCTGAGGTGTCCGTGCCAATTCCGAAGAAACTCTGCAAGGCTTTCTATTATCACAGAAGAAGCCTCGCGTTAATGGGGTTCGACAATGAAGATTTGATTTGAAGACTTGCCTTGACGAGAATGCTCTCGGTGAAGTTCAGGCCAAGGATGTAAACCTTGAAATGTTGTTAGTTCATCGATTTGGACATCTTCAGGTGCAATTGATGAGATTCGTACCATTCTGACGGCTGTTCTTGTCTATGAACTAGATCACAGCAGAAGACCAACTTCGAGCGGCCTCCGGATGTTGTCTGGGCGGGCAGAGAAATTCGATTCCGTAACAATGTTTTTCCGGTATTTTAGCAGTATTTTTCACTCTCTAGCGTCAATGCATCCTCAGATCATACTTTTTTTTCCGGCTGTGGCTGGTAAGGTAAAGATTAAAATTACTTCACACAGTTCCCCAATGCGTCATAGTACTACTATACTACTACTAGTAGTAGCTCCCCATAACGCAAGCTGGCCTTCATCTATCTACCCCAATAATCCCCTTGTCCCCTCGAACCATCATCACACAGAAGGATTGAGGATTTATCAACAATGGCCAACTTCAAGAATCTTTTCTTGTCCTTCTTTGTAGTCCTAGCCCTTGGTCTGGCTCTCGTCCAGGCCATTGAGCCCCGCGGGCCTAAGATTACGAACAAGGCGAGTTGATGCTGTTTAAGCCAACACTTTAGCCCGTCTCCCTCTTTGACTAATTATATCGCTAATTCGGGATCCAATTATAGGTATATTTTGATATCGAGCATGGCGATGAGCCTCTAGGCCGAATTGTGCTAGGATTGTATGGCAAGACTGTTCCCAAGGTAATGATCCTAGACCTCCTCAACGAACTTGGTTGCTAATTTGAATTCGAGACCGCCGAAAACTTCCGGTATGATTTCCTGCCGTCAGGATGATTAATTGTTCTCGCGTATTAATACGTTATTAAGTGCTCTTGCTACTGGTGAGAAGGGCTTCGGTTATGAGGGCTCCACCTTTCACCGTGTGATCAAAAACTTTATGATCCAAGGTGGTGACTTTACCAACGGCGACGGTAAGTTTTTGGCCCGCCGTCAAGGCCTTGCAGGACACCCTAGATCGGGGCGGACATCCAAGATCAGAGCGCAAGTCGCTGACTGCCAATCAAGGTACCGGTGGAAAGTCGATCTACGGCAACAAATTCGAGGATGAGAACTTCAAGCTGAGGCACACCAAGAAGGGAGTTTTGAGCATGGCCAATGCCGGCAAGGACACCAATGGTTCCCAGTTCTTTATCACCACTGCGATTACCTCGTATGTCTCTCTAGTCTTGGGTTTGTTCGCTCAGAGACAGAGTACTAAATAGCTTTATCGCTGCAGTTGGCTCGATGGCAGGCACGTCGTGTTCGGCGAAGTCCTTGAAGGCTACGACATCGTTGAAAAAATCGAAAACGTGCCCAAGGGTGCCAGCGATCGGCCCACGAAGCCTGTGAAGATTGTCAAGAGCGGTGAGCTGAAGTTCGAGGCCGATGCCGATACCAGCGCCGATGAGGGTGAGAAGAAAGGTACCCATGAGGAGCTATAGATCAGTTCCCAGCCCGATGCTGATGGGGTTGCAAGCCATACCGAGCAACAAACCGGTTGAATCGTCCGAACTAGCAGCAGCTCCAGTGACCTTCGACCACTCTTCGTCTATGCTCCCAAGATTCGCAATGTTCGTTGTGATTATTGGTGTGATTGTGCTCTTGGTTAGGAACAGGAACAAGAACAAGACTAAGGGCCGGGGCGAAGACGAAAAGAGTGCTGTCTAATCAACGTTCTTACAGCATTCTCCGCACTACCCGATAGCTCTCTGTAGCCATATTTTTTTTCGTCCACATACTCTGTATTCTTCATAGACCAAACCTCTCCAGATACCCTTCTTTTCCCCTACCTCCAGCCAACAATCCCGCACTGTGGCAGTGGCAAATGAGGTCACATGACGTGCATTCGGCATGTAAGGTGGCAAGCCCACGAACGAGAGGGCATGATTCAGATCTGGCGCAGAATCCTGTCAGGCAATTGCTTAACTATGTTGTAGCCTGCGTGTGTAACACGCATAGCCTTACAACACTTGATGTCTTAGTGGGGGCAGAGAGACAGCTGAGAGTAATAACGATGTACGGAGGTGTGGTACCTTAGTACTACCGAGTAGTACAACATCATTGTGCCCTACATACTACTGACGGCTACTAGGATGGAGATTTCCAGTAGATACGCAGCAAATCTCTTCAAGTCGCGTAAAACTTTAATCATATATCTAGAGAACCACGCACCTGGCAGTCGACGTCGTGGGAAACATGTGGCCAGTCTGTTGCCCTTGGGCGCTTCTATTGGCAGTCCGCTCTTTTGGCGGTGGACTTCAATTTTTCTCTCTTTTGCCTTCACGGCCAGGGCAAAAAAAGAAGAAAAATTCGCCATGCCCAGTAACTGGGTAGTAATTACCACAAAGTCTCTGGAACAGGCATTGATTTCAGAGACCAGTAGTAGAGATTCCAGGCTGGCCATAGAGTAACACCACATTACATTTGATGGGCGGTAATTTAATACAGCTTCTCAAGCAAGTTGACACTTCAAGTTTGCGGACTAAGCCTTTCTTGCCTCCTCCTCTCCCACAAACCTTCTTACTTCCAACTTTTCTTCTTCCCTCCTCATCATCCTCCCTTCTTAAACCCTTCTTCTCCAACCTCATAATCAAAAGTCCTTTTCCTCTTGCCATATTTGACCTCCATATCATCTCTTTCTTTTACTGGTTTCCTTTTCCCTCTCTTTTTGCTCTTAATAGAGGGTTAGATCTGGGAGATCACCTTGTTTCTGTCATTAACACTTTCTCTTACTGTGCCGCTCTTTCGTGTGTTCTATTTCCTGATAGAATCATACGAACTTTTCGCTCTCAACCTCAAACCTTCTCTCCTTGTATTCAACTGTGAGACACTCCCTACCCGTCGAAACTCATCCAGAGCGACAGCTGATACGCTTTTCCGAACAAGTCGCTTTCCCGCCTTTCTACGTCGTACGTCCCCTTCCCAGCTCGCCTCCCTTGCGTCTACATAAAACTCCTTGGCTTACCGGTAGAGTCATCAGTTTTTGATAAAACTCCAAAATGGCCGACGGCTTGAACATGGGAGGTCTTACCCTCAACGAATCTCAGCATGCGCCTGGCGGTAACCCCTCTGGTGGTGGCCGCGCCGCCTATATTCCTCCCCATCTCCGCGGGCGCCAGGGTGCCAATGCTGATTCCGCTCCTCCCCCTGCTGCTCCCAACTCGTTCAACGGTCCTAGGTACGTTGTATTCGACAATGATTATCACAATATTCCTCGGCGTGGCTTTGCTGTTCGTAGTCGTTTGATTGACAGACAACTAACCGTATTTCCTTCCGTTGCAGAGGAGGTCCCCGTGGTGGCAACTGGGCCAACGCCAACGCTCCTGATTTCAGCCCCCGCGGTCCCAATGGTCCCAATGGTCCCAATGGTAACACCAACACCACCAGCTGGAGCGCCACTGAAGGCGGTCGCCCAACATTTAACCCAGATGCTTACGGAAACCCAGCAGGACATGGAGGCGGCTACGCTGGTGCCTCAGCCCGTGGCTCCGGAGACGGCCAGTGGCGCGACGGAAAGCACGTTCCCGGTCCCGCCAATGCTCGCCTTGAGCGCGAACTGTTCGGTCTTCCCAACGATCCCACGAAGCAGAGCACCGGTATCAACTTTGCCAACTACGACGACATTCCGGTTGAGGCCTCCGGCCATGATGTCCCCGAGCCCGTGAACACATTCACCAACCCTCCCTTGGACGACCACCTCATTTCAAACATCAAACTTGCCCGTTACCAGACCCCCACGCCCGTCCAAAAGTACTCGATTCCCATTGTTATGAACGGTCGTGACTTGATGGCTTGCGCTCAGACCGGTTCCGGAAAGACAGGTGGTTTCCTTTTCCCCATCTTATCCCAGGCTTACCAGAACGGCCCTGCCGCCGCCCCTGCTCAGGCAGCTGGTCAATACGGCTACGGTCGCCAGCGAAAGGCTTACCCTACCTCCCTGATTCTGGCGCCCACTCGCGAGCTTGTTTCTCAGATTTTCGACGAGGCCCGCAAGTTCGCCTACCGCTCTTGGGTTCGCCCCTGCGTTGTCTATGGTGGTGCTGATATCGGCTCCCAGCTCCGCCAGATTGAGCGTGGTTGCGATCTTTTGGTTGCTACCCCTGGTCGTCTTGTGGATCTTATTGAGCGTGGCCGCATCTCTCTCGTTAACATCAAGTACCTGATTCTTGACGAAGCTGACCGCATGCTGGACATGGGTTTCGAGCCCCAAATTCGTCGCATCGTTGAGGGCGAGGATATGCCCAACGTCAATGATCGCCAGACTCTCATGTTCTCAGCCACCTTCCCTCGGGATATCCAAATGTTGGCTCGTGACTTTTTGAAGGACTATGTTTTCCTGTCTGTCGGTCGTGTTGGATCTACCTCCGAAAACATTACACAAAAGGTGGAATACGTCGAGGATCACGATAAGCGCTCTGTCCTGCTCGACATCCTTCACACTCATGGCAGCACTGGTCTTACGCTCATCTTCGTCGAGACCAAGCGTATGGCTGACGCCCTGTCCGACTTCCTCATCAATCAGCGCTTCCCTGCTACTGCCATCCACGGTGACCGTACTCAACGTGAGCGTGAGCGTGCTCTTGAGATGTTCCGCTCTGGTCGTTACCCCATCCTCGTCGCTACTGCCGTCGCTGCTCGTGGACTTGATATCCCCAACGTTACCCACGTTATCAACTACGATCTCCCCACCGACATCGACGACTACGTCCACCGTATCGGTCGTACCGGTCGTGCTGGTAACACAGGTATCGCCACTGCGTTCTTCAACCGTGGCAACCGTGGGGTCGTGCGCGAGTTGATTGACCTCCTCAAGGAAGCTCATCAGGAGGTTCCCTCCTTTTTGGAGAGCATTGCCCGTGAAGGCAGCGGATATGGCGGTCGTGGAGGCCGTGGAGGCCGTGGCCGTGGCGGCAACGCTAGTCGTGACGTGCGTCGCATGGGCGGAAACATGGGTGGTGGACCTCCCTCCTTTGGCAGCGGTGGTGGCTATGCCGCCCCTGCCAGCAACTACGGCGGCGGAGGCTACGGTGGTGCTCCCTCTTACGGTGGTGGTGGCTACAGCGGCGGCTATGGCGGCGGCGGCGGTGGTGGCGGTGGTGGCGGCTACGGCAACCCCTCTGGCCCTACCGGCCCTTCCTCGTGGTGGTAAACGAGAGTCTTTAATGCAGCCGCCGGGTCTGATTACCTTCTATCTCTCTTCTGGACCGCGATCAGAAGCCCTGAGTTGTTACTCTTCCCGCTGCCTTCTCAGGACCGGCTTTGTCATGACTGCTACGACTCGACTAGAATTTTCTTTACTTCCTGTTCCACTTATCCCCCTTGAGCAAGTTCGCGGTGTTACTTGTTATTTCCTACGCATTTCGCAAATCTCGTTGATATTCCTTTTTATTTTGTTTTTAGACATGGCTTTCGATGCGGTCCGGACTCTTTGAACTACTCTCGACTTAATCCCCATTGTCGAGCGTATCGGGGTCGGTCGGCATTGCATGAACATCATAGACTGCGTTGACTTTCTCCTGCGACCGCTTCTATCAGATACCCATTTTGTTCTCGGGCGGTTTTACGGAGATTGACGACGCGTGCCGAGCAGGCTTTCCGGCTTTTTCGTGAAGTGCATTTATGATTTTCCTCTGCTTGGTGCAACTGCAACTGCATCGACCGTGTCTTACAACATAGAGTTTTCTCTGTTTTGGCACTCAAGGGGGCGTTCATCTCATTTCGCCTTTGGTATCGTCTTCCTACACGCGTGCTTCTTCTCCTCGTTTCAATCGAAACACATCTTTCTTGACATGTTTCTCTGTCTCCCCAGGCTTGCGGGAAAGAAGTCGACTTCTACAGGACTAGGTCTCATGTTTCCTACTTTTTTTCATTTTCTCTCTGTGTTTCTATTACGAACTGCGGGTCTTCTCGGCGACGATTAATTTCTTTGCACTACGTTTACGAAACAGCGTGCACGAAAATCATGACATATGGGTGATAGAGAGATGGGGTTCATTGCATTGTATCTGGCGTTGGCTTGCTACTGGTTCCACCAGAATCTACACATGTGTCTTGTGGAGGCTGACTTTGATCGGGATCTCTCTTTTGTTATGATCACTACTCGGATCCGTGGAGGGTAAAAGCACTGCTACGGCACGACTCGGCGATTGTGCTGGTGCAGGCATCCATCATCTCATGTTAGTACCTATGCAGCAGTTCAGGTTAAAGGGGACAACCGAAGACGGCCCTACGGAGACTCCGAGGTCTTCTCGAGGAGCTAATCGCAATTTAACCCAAAAGTTATGACAGTAAAATCGCCTTCCTTTCTATCATAGTAGTACTACCTACTCCCGATTGTAACCAGCGTAGTACAAATTTACTCGGAGTCTCGGACATATGTAAATATCATGGGTTACAAGGGCAAAATGTCAACTCAGAGGAAGTTGCATGGAAAGGAAAATTACCAGAATTACCGAGTGTGAAAAATAACATGGAGGTGCGTCACAGAAACGACTGCCAGTGGGGAGATCAGTTTGTCTCCGTACGGAATTACAAGAAATGGATCGATACGCAGGAATCGCGCTCCTGGCCTCAATCAGCACCTGCAAGCTCTTTCGTTTAGACTTGACTTTCCTTCCATCCTTTCGTCCCTTTCCGCCTCATCCCGTCCTTCTCCCCTCTTCTACACTCCTTATTACCCCTTTCCTTCACTGCGGTGCGAATCTTCAAGCTCATATTGTTGCTCGTACCCCAGCTCTTTCACCATCACAGCTTCCCCCTCGTATTTCTGTCCGGCTGTGAACCAACTGCGCTTCGCCCTCTCGGGGCACGTGGCCGGAAACTTTGCCTGTGGTCGACCATTCGAGCCTCGATTCGATTGACTTACTCGCTTTGGATGGGAATTGTTACCTCCAATCTCGCCCCAAAAGCTCGCGATGACTGAGGTCGAAGCCGCCGCCGGCGCGGAGGAGTCGTTCGCGCAGTCCGAAACCCACGACGAGCAACAAATACACAATATGACGGTTGGTACAAGACGCCAGCCGAACGGGACAATAGGGTCGGTCTATTCGGGAAACAAAATTAGGCATCTAAAGAAGGAGGACGGTATACCACTGTGGCGCAAAGATATCCAGTTCCAGTTCCTTAAGCTTGTCTTTGAGGACAAGACCCCGGTCTTCACCCGCTGGCCTGATGGGCAGACGAACCTGGATTTCGCCGATATTTATATCGATGCTATGGCTAAGAGCAGCAAGACTAGCAAGATCCTCAAGGATAAGCTTCAAAGTGACAAGCAGGCGGCAATCAATATGGCTATGGTTTGTCTGCTGGTCAACTTTGGAAGGATGAACACCACTCTCAACTGTACGTCCCTCACTGCTTGCTTGAATTATTCTAGGGATGTTTGAGACCGCCCGCGCTAACTCGTCTCGTCGCAGTCTTCCCTGAAATGCGTGCTCAGCTGCGAACCTACCACTCCATCCCTTCGCTACAAGCGCACCAGGATCCGAACGCGTACAAACAGCTTCAGGATGCCCCACGTCTCAAATCCATACTCAAGGGTGCATCAGAGGATGTTGACCAGCCCAATACTCTAGAGAAGATCAAACGCGAAAACGTGCCTCGTACCAACCCCGTGAACCTGATCTTCGTCCTCGCACAATATGCTCCCAAGGTGTCCGAGCTGCACTTCTTCCCTCCCCGCGATTTCTTCGATCTTGTTATGAGATCCACTTTAAGCAGTCAAAGCCGCGCAAAGGCGTTCCTTTGGCTCATGTGGTGGTACCTGGAGAGCGACTTCTCTCATGAAGCTGCGATGAACAACCCCTTCGGTCCCGGTCTCGAGGGTGAAGGGACCGGTAGTTTGCCGCTCAAGGTTCCGGCTTTTGAGATTCTCACCGAGGAGCAGGCGAATGAAGAAAATGTTGATACGCAATCCGAGATTGAGTATGGAGAGGAGAAGCGCTTAGAACGCAAGCGTACGCTGTTTGCCCCAGTCTTGCGATGTTTGGCCCTTCTCTAACTCTCATCTAGGAATTTTGGAAGAAGAAGAACCTACACCCAGAGCGCCAAAACGTCCTAAGAAGGGTAAGTCTGACAGTTCTTCCTGATGTCATTTCAGCCACACCCCGTCTCCCTGACGCCCTCACTTCATAGTGCCATATTGGGAATCCCAATACTTGAAGCAGATGGAGCCTGGTGAGCGGTTGACACTGGAGCTAGTGGAAGAATCCTGTTACTAACGTTTTTACAGGTAACCAACTCTCTCTATCTCTCTCCGTCAATCTTATAACAAAGGGGGAGCTTCTCCGCAGACTCTGACAATCTCATAGACTTTCGAAATCCCGATGGAACGATTCGCTCTACCATGAAGATGCCTCGAGACGACGAATATGGCTACCAACCCGCCGGCCTCGACGGCCCATCCCCACGCATCGTCTTGAAGACAAAGGTAGAGCACACCCCCGATGCTGCTTCGCCGGCGCCTCCAGGCTCCGGTCATCCCATTCTAAATCGATTCATTACGGAAGCTTCGCCACATCATCAGTCTTCGAGCCGACGACCCCGGCCACTTACGCAACACCAATTAGCAGTAGAGCGAAATCGCCGACAACGAATCGAATACATCCTAGCTAAGCGGAAAAGCGATGCATATCGTGATCTTCGTGAGAAGAGGGAGAACGAAAGCCCATTTATTCGGTATGGCCGCTTGCTACAGACTCTTCCCGATGGTTACGATACAGAAGATGAAAAGTCATGGGGAAAGGCCGGGATTCTGCCGAACCCAGAGGATGAAGAGGACTTTGGCGAGTGTGCAAACTACTTTCTGTCTGTCATCCGGAAAGCGTCCAGGCGACTAGACCGCTGGGACTATGAAAATGCAAACGGGCCGCGGAGAGATCGGAAGAAAGAGCGGGAAGAGCGTCATAAAGCTAGGGAAGAAGCTATGGACTTTGAGGATGCTTTGGAGGGTAAGATGTCTTCTCGAAGCAGAGCGCGGGCCCAACGTAATGCCAAGCGTAAGCTCGCTCGGGCCGCCGCTGCTGCTGCTGCGACGTCAACTCCAACCGGTGCGGCTTCCAAGGCGTCAGCATCCCGTGCTAAAGGCGGCCGCAGCCGGAGTGGTAAGGGCGCGGGGGCATCGACACTCGGAGCCGACAATACCGGCTTGGACACGCCAGGCGGAGATGACGGACTTTCTCCGGCGCCCGGGGATATTGAAGGAGAAGAGGGACTTGATGATATTGATCGTGAACTTCTGGGCGAGGGTAGCGGCGATGAAGATGACATTTCCGGAGCAGTTCAAGCACTACGTAAAGGCGAACCAGGTTACGAAGACAGCTTCTTGGGCGCAGACGGTGACGAGGATGTCGATGCCCTGTCGTCTGATGAAGAAGACGATGATGGTGAAGACGATGAGCTTGACGAAAATGATGTTGATATGGACGTTGAGGGCGATGTCGATGAGACCTCATCCATTCCCGACGGCGGAGAGCGCTATGCGGGAAGTGAGGTTTCGGGTGCCGACTTCGAGAAACCGGGATGGGCTTGAGACGGCGTCTCGTCAAATCCCGATGGCGCTTGGCTTGGAAGCCCGGCTGTGACTGTTGACAGGATATCGTAATGATGTGTGGTATCTATCTCAGGGCCTTATTTCTATCTTCTTTTTTCTCTACCAGCTAGGGACTAGCTTCTCGTTCCCTTCGCATCTGCCCTCTTTGGCTTACTTCACTTCTACTCATACTTCTTTTGACTTCTATTTATTCTTTGTTTTTTCCCCGCTTATCATCCTAGCGGGTAGACACAGATTAATCACAAAAACTCATCGTTATCTCTCTACATGTTCCTCGATGAAGTCATCAACAAAGCCAAAGGTGAATTCAAGACATCATGACGTGCCGGCGGCGTTAGACAGGTAAGGATTGGAGTAGATACTACTACATAGTAACAAGCGGAGATCAGCGGCTGAGGGTCCGGGATGAGGTCTACACCACAAATACAAATACTCCGTGACTTTTCTTCTCCGGCCAAAGGAGTGACTGTGTGGCAGCGACAAGCACATGACCTGACTGAGATTTGAGAGTCATCGACGCCGCATCTGCCGAGGCGCTCAACGAACTCTTCCGATATCTACATTGTATTCGAGATTCATTGTACGAGAATCTCAGCTCTACGAGTCTCCACCATAGATACAACGCTGTGTGCCGAAAAAGAAAGGTCATGTAAGGGGCCAGCGTCCTATGTTTACGCTGTCAGAAGATCTCTAGGGAAGAACTACGCCCTGATCGTGCCCTGGTGATGCCTTTCATACTCATAATTTCCGAGGACAAACCCGTGAGGTCCTGACTGGGCAATCACGCGACTGGCTCAACACGTTCAGAGTTGAGGACCACAGTAACCCCAACCGACTGTAGATAAAAAGGTCTTCAAAAGCTCTCGTCTGACTCTTCAACCACCATTTCCGTCCGCCCAATTCCACGGAGGTCCACTCTGCAAATCTTGCCTCCCCAGCTTCTCCTGCAGCGGACCAGTACTAGTGCTCCACTAGCGACATATTTCTCCTCTCAAGACTCGGCCTCCTCTTCTGCAGCTGTGTCCCCCGTCACTGAGTGAGACCTTTTGGCTCTTCATTTTTGAGTTCGTGGTTATTGTTCTCAAGACGCGCTCGGCCTCCGTCCGCTACTGCCAACCGCCTGGTCGTCAACACCACTCCACCTCTCGGATCAACCTCGACCACTTTCCCTCTCTCCATCTCTTCGAGCTTCCCAGGCCTGACAACTCCTATTCTCCTCGCACCGCCATTGCTCGCAAACACCGACAGCGCCCTGTTTCCCGGACTTTACCGCCCTGGTTTGGATGCTACGTTTGAGATTACGAGTTGACACATAAACGCGTTTTCCTGCTCTTTCGCCCATCATGTCCGACGAAACTCCAATTCTGCGCCCACGCCCACAGCGAGTGTTCAATCTGAACGACTCATCCGGATCCTCGACCCCGGCGGAACCTTCTAATCCCGGCACTCTGACTCCCAGAGAACCCGGGTCGGCCGCCATCAGTCGCAATGGATCCATCATGAATTTGACTTCCCCGACGTTGTATGGCATCTACTCTCCGACGGCCTTTGAGAGTATCCGCGATGACCACAGTCCATGGGGAACCGAGTCCGAGGTACAACCTCGCAGTCCGAACAGCGTCAAGGTTCAACCGACTGGTGGCCGGACAGACACTGCCGCCGTTCTTCGGACGCGGTCTCGTCTCAGCCAAGGGTTGTTCCGCGGCGTTATCCTCCCACAGGCCCTCCGGAGCACTCTCCTATTTGCATTTGGTGTAGCATACGGTATCATTACCATCCACCTCCATGAAAATCACTGGATCACACCGGTGAAGCTTGAGTATACTCATTTTTACGGATCATGGCAATATCTGGGGCTATGGGGCATCACCGGGATTGCTATAGGAAACGTTCTTCCTTGGTTGGACTCGTTTCTGGACGGTGCAGTCGGCGATGCGACGCAGGATGAACGTTCGAGTACCGATCAGAACACTTCGGAGCTCGCGCTTTCTTGGCCCGCCGTGGTCCGCAGCGTCGGAGCGTTTGTGGGTATCGCGTTCGCCATGGTAAGCGACCCTTTTTTTTCATGTGATTGTCAGTAAGCAGTGATTTAACGTTCATCTTTTACAGCGGCGCACCCCCTGGGAATCCACAACTCAAGCCTCTCTAACGCTGGCCCTCGTCAATCCCGTTCTGTGGTATCTCATTGACCGCACCAAGACCGGTTTCATCCTTTCAACCACCTTGGGAGTCGGAGGTATGGGCATGTTGCTGGGTCTCAAGCCTGATTTGATTCCGTCGACCGAAGCATCTGCGCCTACAATTCCGTCACTAAACGGGACCGGGGCAGACTCTGCTGCGGTGGCGGGGATTACACAGGAGAGCATCGCGGTTCGAACCTGGGTTGCAAGTGTCCTCTTCTGCGCGATCGTCTGCTTTGGGAACATTGGCCGGCAGCTTGACTTCGGGCGTCGCCAGGCAGTCAAGCCATGATTCAGCTTAGGGTATGGGAGGTATTTTTAATGACTTAAGAGACAAATAATACGTTCAGGACGCCCTTCGTCTGATGATTATCGGTTCCTTAACCTCGTGCATGCCGTAGATCAAACTCTTTCTTCGATCATGTAGATGCGATTCGACAGACCGTAGACATCCATCGCGCACAGCAGCACGCGTGATCATCAAGCAGCATCAAGCCACGCCTACGATGACTTACACAAAAGAAAACCTCTCGAAAATACGTGGTGTAGAACCAATCATTGCAGTCCCTCCCACCAAGCCCCCGGAGGGGCCAGGCAGGCACTGCACCCAAGATCGATACTCTGCATTGTGCAGTCGTTCTCCATTCTGTATGACGATTTCCGTACTTCATAGGTATCAATCAAGGATTGATCCCTCGTAGGAACGCTTTTTTGAAGAATGTTGATTTTGCGTTGTTCATGAAGAAGAAAAGAAGAAAAAAAGACGCGGGAGAAATTTTTGGTTTGGGTTTTGTTCACTGGAGAAGTGGTCTGTGCGGAGATAATCATGTGATAAGCACCACGTAAAAATCGTGAATTTCTTCAAGATAAATATGTATCAGTTAGTCAGCTAACTTATGCGTCCTCTGGGTGGTCAGTGGGATGGACTCCGAAAGCGGCCATTCATGAGTCCATGACTGACGTGACCCCGCGGGAAGAAAAAGGGAATTGAAATGGAAGGAATCGTCAGTTGATGTGATGAGCTGTATAGCTTGTTGGTCGATGCACATAATTGAATTGAAGGTCTACGAGCCTCTCCTTCTCCAGTGCTACTTCTTCAAATCCTTGTATTGTGTCTAAATCTCGACTGAGATTGAAAGGTAGATAGGGTAGTGGGGAGCTCCTGGCCCTCCCGACCTTTTTTTTAGTTTCTTCTTTTCCTGCACATCGTCAGTCCTGACTTCTTTTTCTTCCTTCTGGGGTTCAGAACGTCGCTGTCAGTGCTCACCATGTCTCAGCAAAAGTCAGGTAAGCCATTGCATTTCCTTTCTTTCGCTGCTCAGTACTGGATCTCTCTCATCCTGGAATCTGGAACCTCTCCAGCCCTCTGCCAAGTATGGACTGGTTCACGTCGTCCCCACAACTGATATTTCTCCGACTGCTCTTTATCCTATCTGGCTGGTCTTGCTAATTGTATAATTTTTCTTACGAAACTACAGCCATCCTCTCCGTCTACGACAAGACCGGTCTTTTGGACCTGGCAAAGGGTCTTGCCAAGCACAATGTCCGCCTGCTTGCTTCTGGTGGTACCGCGAGAATGATCCGGGAAGCGGGATTCCCAGTTGAGTGCGTTCCCTTTTGGCATGGACCCCTTTCGCCGTTCGTCCTGTCGTTGTTGGGAGATGTGACATTTCTGGCTGTGTGAAAGCCTGGTGGCTGACGGGCATCAGAGATGTTTCAGCTATTACCCACGCACCCGAGATGCTCGGTGGCCGTGTCAAGACCCTCCACCCTGCCGTCCACGGTGGTATCCTTGCCCGTGATATCGAGTCCGATGAGAAGGACCTGGCCGATCAGAACATCGCCAAGGTCGACTTTGTCGTCTGCAACTTATACCCTTTCAAGGAGACCGTCAACAAGGTCAACGTCACCATCGAGGAGGCCGTTGAGGAGATCGATATCGGAGGAGTGACTCTGCTCCGTGCCGCCGCAAAGAACCACTCCCGTGTTACTATCCTCTCCGATCCCGAGGATTACCCCGAGTTCCTGAAGGAACTTGAAGCTGGAGAAATCACCGAGGCCAGCCGGAGGTCATACGCCCTCAAGGCCTTTGAACACACCGCAGACTATGATACCGCCATCTCGGGTTTCTTCCGCAAGCAGTACGCTGGCAACGGCGAGCAGCACCTCTCTCTCCGTTACGGAACCAACCCTCATCAGAAGCCCGCCTCGGCTTGCATGCCTCAAGGCAAACTTCCTTTCAGGGCTCTCAATGGGTCTCCCGGCTACGTTAACCTTCTAGACGCCCTCAATGCTTGGGCTCTTGTCAAGGAGCTGAAGCAGGCTCTTGGCTACCCTGCTGCTGCCAGCTTCAAGCACGTTTCTCCCGCCGGTGCTGCGGTGGGTGTTCCTCTTACTGAGAAGGAGCGCAAGGTCTACATGGTCGACGATATTGCCGGCATCGAGTCCTCGGGGCTTGCTCAAGCCTATGCTCGTGCTCGCGGCGCCGACCGCATGTCCAGCTTTGGCGATGTCCTCGCCCTTTCCGACATTGTCGATGTTACCACCGCCAGGATCATCTCCCGTGAGGTTTCTGACGGTGTCATTGCTCCTGGCTATGAGAAGGGGGCCCTCGAAATTCTTTCCAAGAAGAAGGGCGGCAAGTACCTCGTTCTCCAGATGGACGACTCCTATGTTCCTGCTGGCGAGGAGACCCGCACAGTCTACGGTGTCCAGCTCAGCCAGCACCGAAACGACGTCGTCATCTCCCCCCAAAAGACCTTTACCACAATCATCACCCCGAAGGATCTTAAAACCCTTCCCGATGCCGCTTTGAGGGACCTCACCGTGGCCACCATTGCTCTCAAGTACACCCAGTCGAACTCTGTGTGCTACGCTCTTAACGGCCAGGTTGTTGGTCTCGGAGCCGGCCAGCAGAGCCGTATCCACTGCACTCGTCTGGCTGGCGACAAAACCGACAACTGGTGGATGCGCTTCCACGACCGTGTTGTCGGCATCAGGTGGAAGGTCGGCACCAAGCGTGCCGACAAGAGCAACGCTATTGACTTGCTCTGCTCTGGTCAGACTCCCCGCAATGACATCGAAAAGGCGGAATACGAGCGCGTCTTCGAGGAGGTTCCTGCCCCATTCACACAGGAGGAGCGCGAGTCCTGGCTCAAGCAGCTGGGCGAGGTCGCCGTGTCGTCGGACGCTTTCGTACGTGACCCTCCCGTTTCTGATTAGATACCCTCTTGTACTAACATCGTGGCAGTTCCCTTTCATCGACAATGTCTTCCGCGCTGCCCGCTCAGGTGTCAAGTACATTGCTGCCCCTAGTGGTAGCCAGAACGATGGTCCCGTCTTCGAGACTGCCGAGAAGCTTGGTATTGTCTTCGTTGAGCAGGGCACTCGTCTCTTCCACCACTAGACTGTTGCATCCTCTTCCGTTTGTGTGATAAAATAGTTCGCGACCCTGAAAATGAATACCCACTGGTTTGATAAGTTTTCTATCCATGCTTGTAACCCCGCGCCCGTACCGGAGTCCTGGTTGGCGTGGCTGCGCGTATGACTGCGGGTCCTCCTCTTTTGGCTCCCACTGGCAGCGTCTTGGAGGTGCTGTGTGTGTATTTGTGCGTATTGGTCGTGGAGTGTAAAGATCTAGCGCCCTATCTACTTCACATGTGGTGTTCCTATGTCTATATCCAGCTATCACCTTATATAACCCTCCACCATTCATTCCATTTGGACGACTCGCGACCTCTGTGTCTATATTTGTTGTTGTTGCGTCGCCTGGGTGCCGCCGCTCTGCCAGTGGGCAATTCTAGTTATTGTAGTGTTATATAAGATCATCCAACTCTCAGTATGTGGACCTTTGCCTTTTGGCTCCGGATCGATCATGCGAGTGTACTATTTTTTTAATGTGAGACAGGCAGACAGCATACTGTATATATCTCAACCATATCGCTGCTTGGGACAGTAGGAACAATAAATACTATGGGAGCCTGGGGCAACCCAGCCATATGGACTAGATGAGCCTACAACTAGGAAAAGGGTTGACAAAGAAAGGCTAAAAAAAAGGGGTGTTCTAGGAGGAACTGTTAGAGTTGAGAAAAAAAAAAGAAGTTTGAATGCTCCCACGCGGATTTGAACCGCGGACCTCATGATTACTAGTCATGCGCTCTACCAACTGAGCCATAGGAGCTGTTGTTGCGTAGTCCTAGGTTATTAGTTTATGTTAATATTCTGTTCCAAGCCCTTTGAACACTAACCCAGAAGTATCCTAGCGGATTGAAATTTCTAACTTGTCTCTAATATAATATTTTTTCGCACTTCCTTGCAGCAACTAGCTCCTATGGCTCAGTTGGTAGAGCGCATGACTAGTAATCATGAGGTCCGCGGTTCAAATCCGCGTGGGAGCATTCAAACTTCTTTTTTTGATTTTTGATATATAATCAATGGACTGTCTGTCAATTTCATGATTAATTAAGTCTAGGGTAAATATCCTATCTATGGGCTATGCTTTGGAAAAGTTTGCTGGAATAGATTAAGTGAATTTAGTTACTACTAGACCTGTGGTTAGATAGGACTTGTTCCATTGTGCATTTAGTCTTGGCTGTCCTTCGGTATATATATAGATGGAGAGATACATAGACTAATCAAGGCGAATAGAATAAATAGACCTAGCGAACCAGTATTATAGTTTGGCTCACCCCAACCTTGAAGGATATTTTCCATGGAGTAATTACAGCACCCTGTAATTATTATCCCTTCCTTTACATACTTACCTCGAGCACCTGGTGATATGATCTTTTCCAGCACTGGAAGGCATTAAAAGCTCCCCGGTGACAAACACATAACAGTCACGTCACCTTCTTTTAGTGAACTTGGACAAACTGCAAGGCTCGCCATTTAAGATCAAGTGGATGCTTTAACTCTTAACATCACTATAAGAGCAGATGTTTTGATCTCAAATCGAGCCTGGGATTCCCGCTCCACAACCAACTTCCCCAGTCGGCCTGTGTATATAGTTCTTGCTCGCTGGACCTTCAATTCCTCCTGCATACATATCCGTTGCCTTCGCAGCCCAGGTCAGAGTAACGGACCCAGCCAAAGATTCCCACAGCTCCGCCTCACCCCTCGCCTTAGCTAGCAATCGCTTTCATCTCGCATCCGGGTTCGCGTTTGCTCGAGGAGCTACTGGTAGCTCAGGCACCAAGCCACGTGCACGTGACGGAGCCCATAAGCGACACCTCAGCAACGACGGCGCCTGCCTCCTGAGGTCACCTTCCGCTTCCCCAGTGTTTCCCTGCCCACTGCATCAACTCCCTAATTCCCCATTCCCCCCTCCGCTTTCTTTCATTCTCCCTCTCCTTACTCCGTTCTCTTTACATACCCCAATTCCTCGTTCCAACGCCTCATTCCCTGTATCTCACTTGGTTGGTTTGCTTGGCGTTTTCGGGTGTATGAGGTCGTCCTGCGGCCCTTGTAAATATGGCTCCTCTTCCTATTAAATTCACGGAGCTTATTAATGTGAGTTTACCTGATTCAATCGCTCACTACTGATTGCAAATCTGACCTCTGATCTCCCTCGCGCAGTTGACGAATGCCGAAATCGCGGTATGTTCTCTGGTCGTCGCACTCCGTGGCCTTTTCCCCGTGTTATGGCTCCGCCATCTCCAACGCCCCTTGGATATGCCCAAGATAGCTGCTGACACCACGCTCCTGATAGCCGGCGTCGATCGGTTTCAACTCATGTGTAAGTCTTGTTCCGCGTCCCATTGTACCGCCTTCGCCCGTCCGCTAACTTTTGTACGTCATACAGACTCTAGAATCGGATCACTACGTCTGCGTCCGCCAGAAACTGGACGAGAATGATAAGCCCCAGGTTATCATCATTAATCTAAAGAACAACAATGAAGTCATCAAACGGCCCATCAACGCGGACAGTGCCATTATGCACTGGTCCAAGAATATCATTGCCCTCAAAGCGCAAGGCAAGACAATCCAAATCTTCGACCTGTCAGCCAAGGCGAAGCTCAAGTCTGCTGTCATGAACGAGGATGTTGTGTACTGGAAGTGGTTCAGCGAGCAAAGCTTGGGTTTGGTGACGGATACATCAGTCTACCACTGGGATGTTTTCGATCCCACCCAGTCTCAGCCAATAAAGGTCTTTGACCGACTCCCGAACCTCGGAGTATGTAATCCCTTACTAGAAACCGCTGAAATTGCACATCTAACCACGCGTCATTACACAGGGCTGCCAAATCATCAACTACCGCGTAAACGACCAAGAGAAGTGGATGGTGGTTGTTGGAATCAGCCAGCAGCAGGGTCGTGTTGTTGGTTCAATGCAGCTGTACTCCAAGGAGCGTGGAATTTCCCAGTTCATTGAAGGTCACGCAGCCGCATTTGCTTCAATCAGAGTGGAGGGCTCGCCCTTGGAACACAAGCTTTTCACATTCGCCGTGCGAACACAAACCGGGGCCAAGCTGCAGATTGCTGAGATTGACCACCAAGAGCCGAACCCGAGGTTCCAGAAGAAGGCCGTGGAGGTGTTCTTCCCCCAGGAGGCAGTCAACGACTTTCCAGTCGCGATGCAGGTTTCCCAAAGATACGACATTGTTTACCTGGTCACCAAGTATGGTTTTATCCACCTTTACGACCTCGAATCCGGTACCTGCATATTCATGAACCGGATATCCAGCGAGACAATTTTCACTACCGCGCCCGACTCCGAATCCGCTGGTCTCGTCGGTGTCAACCGCAAAGGCCAAGTCTTGTCAGTCAGTGTCGATGAGGACAACGTCATTGGTTACTTGATGGAGAACCCGGCCATGTCCGGCCTCGCTGTCCGGCTTGCTTCCAAGGGAGGGCTCCCTGGAGCGGATCACCTGTACCAGCAACAGTTTGACAACCTGCTCGCACAAGGTAACTACTCGGAAGCCGCGAAGATTGCTGCAAACTCTCCTCGAGGATTCCTTAGAACCACTGAGACCATCAACAAGTTCAAGAATGCTCCACAGAGCGGACAGGGAATGTCAGTCATCCTGCAGTACTTTGGTATGCTGTTGGATAAGGGAACTCTCAACAGATACGAGAGTGTTGAGCTTGTGCGCCCTGTCTTGCAGCAGAACAGAAAACACCTGCTGGAAAAGTGGATGCGTGAGAACAAGCTGGAGGGCTCTGAGGAGCTTGGTGACATTGTGCGGCCATACGACATGAACCTCGCATTGAGCATCTACCTCCAGGCCAATGTTCCGAACAAGGTCATTGCCGGCTTTGCCGAGACCGGTCAATTTGACAAGATCCTCGCTTACTCCAAGCAAGTTGGTTACCAACCAGACTATACCCAGCTTCTCCAACATATTGTCCGCGTGAACCCGGAAAAGGGAGCTGAATTTGCGAGCCAACTTGCAAATGAAGAATCCGGTGCCCTCATTGATCTTGATCGCGTAGTGGATGTCTTCCTGGCGCAAAACATGATTCAACAGGCCACATCTTTTCTCCTGGACGCTCTCAAGGATAACAAGCCTGAGCACGGCCATCTCCAGACACGTCTGCTCGAGATGAACCTTGTCAACGCCCCCCAAGTTGCTGACGCTATCCTTGGTAACGAGATTTTCACGCACTACGACCGCCCTCGCATCTCCCAGCTCTGCGAAGGTGCTGGTCTTGTTCAAAGAGCCTTGGAAAATACCGATGATCCCGCTGTGATCAAGCGCAACATTGTGAAGACTGACAAGCTGAACTCAGAGTGGCTGATGGACTTTATTGGCCGTCTATCTGTCGAGCAGACTTTGGATTGCATGGACACGATGCTGGAAGTCAATATCCGCCAGAACCTGCAAGCTGTTGTTCAGATCTGTACCAAGTTCTCCGACCTCATTGGACCTGGCCGCCTTATCAGCCTCCTGGAGAAATACCGCACTGCGGAGGGTCTGTACTACTACCTTGGAAGTATCGTCAATCTGTCCGAGGACCCCGAGGTGCACTTCAAGTATATTGAAGCCGCCACCGCCATGAATCAGATCACTGAGGTTGAGAGAATCTGCCGTGAGAGCAACTACTACAATGCCGAGAAGGTCAAGAATTTCCTGAAGGAAGCTCGGTTGACAGAGCAGTTGCCGCTCATCATTGTCTGCGACCGATTCAACTTCATCCATGATCTTGTGCTTTATCTCTACCAGAACCAGCAGTACAAGTCCATCGAAGTGTATGTGCAGCGGGTGAATCCCTCGCGCACACCCGCTGTCGTCGGAGGCCTACTCGATGTCGACTGTGACGAGGGTATCATCAAGAACCTTCTGTCTACTGTCGATCCGTCTGTAATTCCCATCGACGAGTTGGTTTCTGAGGTAGAGAGCCGCAATAGGCTGAAGCTTCTCCTGCCATTCCTGGAGGCAACTCTTGCCACAGGTAATCAGCAGCAAGCTGTCTACAACGCTCTCGCAAAAATCTACATTGACAGCAACAACAACCCAGAGAAATTCCTCAAGGAGAATGATCTTTATGACACTCTCACTGTTGGAAAGTACTGCGAGAAGCGTGATCCCAACCTCGCCTACGTCGCCTATAGCAAGGGGCAGAATGATTTGGAACTCATCAACATCACAAATGAGAACGCCATGTACAGGGCACAGGCTCGCTACCTTGTTGAACGTTCAGATCCAGAAATCTGGTCGTTTGTTCTAAGCGAGAACAACATGCACCGCCGATCTCTCGTTGACCAGGTAGTTGCGACAGCCGTCCCCGAGTCCACAGAGCCCGACAAGGTGTCAGTTGCCGTCAAAGCTTTCCTCCAGGCTGATCTCCCTGGCGACCTAATCGAACTCCTTGAGAAGATTATCCTTGAACCATCGCCATTCAGTGACAACGGTAGCCTGCAGAATCTCTTGATGCTGACTGCTGCCAAGGCTGATAAGGGACGTCTGATGGACTACATCCATCAGCTCAACGAGTTCAGCCCCGATGAGATCGCGGAAATGTGTATCTCCGTTGGCTTGTACGAGGAGGCATTCGAGATCTACAAGAAGGTCAACAACTACATCGCTGCTGTTAACGTTCTCGTGGAAAACATCGTCAGCATTGACCGGGCACAAGAGTTTGCTGAGCGTGTTGAGCTTCCAGATGTTTGGAGCAAGGTCGCCAAGGCGCAGTTGGACGGCCTCCGTGTCACTGACTCCATCGAGTCTTACATTCATGCGAATGATCCCTCCAATTACCTTGAAGTCATCGAAACTGCAACGCACGCCGGAAAGGATGAGGATCTCGTCAAGTACCTCAAGATGGCCCGTAAGACGCTACGGGAGCCTGCTATTGATACTGGCCTTGCTTTCTGCTACGCCCGCTTAGACCAGCTCGCGGAGCTTGAAGACTTCCTGCGTGCCACCAACGTTGCTGATATTGAAGCTTCTGGTGACAAGGCTTATGAGGAGGGTTACCACCAGGCTGCCAAGATTTTCTACACCAGCATTTCCAACTGGGCTAAGTTGGCCACAACACTTGTGCACCTCGAAGAATACCAGGCGGCGGTTGAGTGCGCCCGCAAGGCTAACAGCGTCAAGGTTTGGAAGCAAGTTAACGAGTCCTGTGTCGACAAGAAGGAGTTCCGCCTTGCACAGATCTGTGGTCTTAACCTGATCGTCCACGCGGAGGAGCTGCAAGACCTTGTTCGCCAATACGAGCGCAACGGGTATTTTGACGAGCTGATTGCCGTGCTTGAAGCTGGTCTGGGACTGGAGAGAGCTCACATGGGAATGTTCACCGAACTGGGCATTGCTCTTTCCAAGTACCACCCCGACCGCGTCATGGAGCACCTCAAGCTATTCTGGTCTCGTATCAACATCCCCAAGATGATCCGGGCCAGTGAGGAGGCCAGCCTGTGGCCCGAGCTTGTTTTCCTGTACTGTCATTATGATGAGTGGGACAACGCAGCTTTGGCAATGATGGAGCGTGCCGCCGATGCATGGGAACACCACTCATTCAAGGACATCATCGTCAAGGTCGCGAACTTGGAGATCTACTACCGTGCTTTGAACTTTTACCTGCAGGAGCAACCTCTACTGCTCACCGACCTGCTTCAAGTGTTGACCGCCCGCATCGACGTCAACCGTGTTGTACGAATCTTCCAGACGTCAGACAACATTCCTTTGATCAAGCCTTTCCTTATCAACGTCCAGTCTCAGAACAAGAGGGCGGTCAATGACGCCATCAATGACCTGTTGATCGAAGAGGAGGACTACAAGACTCTTCGTGACTCAGTAGACAACTACGACAACTTTGACGCCGTGGAGCTTGCTCAGCGCCTGGAGAAACACGACCTGATTTTCTTCAGACAGATCGCGGCCAACATCTACCGCAACAACAAACGCTGGGCCAAGTCGATCGAGCTTTCCAAGCAAGATAAGCTCTACAAAGATGCCATTGAGACAGCTGCTATCTCCGGCAAGTCTGAGGTGGTGGAGGAGCTCCTTCGCTACGTAAGTTGCTTTTGTGTCTACCCCATGAATACCCGTTTACTGACTGTGGGACAGTTTGTGGATATCGGTAGCCGGGAGTGCTACGTCGGCATGTTGTATGCTTGCTACGATCTCATCCGTCCCGACGTCATCCTGGAGATGTCATGGCGGCACGGTCTTCAGGACTTCACCATGCCGTTTATGATCAACTTCCTTTGCGAGCAGACGCGTGCAATCGAGACGCTTAAGAAGGATAACGAGGAGCGCAAGGCGCGAGAGGTGACACAAAAGAAGGAAGAGGATAATACTCCCATCCTTGGGGGTTCTAGGCTCATGCTCACGCAGGGTCCGGCAACACAGGCCAACGGGATTACACCACAAGCCACGGGGTTCCGGCCGTTCTAAACCGCTGTGATGTTGTATTTTTTCTTCGCTGGTTGATAATTTCTCATCATTTTCTCATCATGTCTTTCTGATACGAACTCTGATTCTCTTCTGAGGTGTCTTCTGACCCGGGGGACCCCCTGGTTGCGGTTACTAGTGAATGGCATTTTCCTGATTTAGTTCACGATGCAGAAAGCGGAGCAGTAAGGGTAAACAAGCGTAACCTCAAGACGGCGCCAAGCAGGTGAGTGTTGTAGTGATGGACGTGATGTGCAGCTGGGCGACAGAGAAGCGACCGAAATTGAGGGCAGGACGAAGGAAGGTGATGGTGTGGAGCGACACGATTGGACGGGGAGGGGCAGGAGAGGGATCCATGGGTTGTGGAGGAGCGGCGTTTGCGCGACACTCCGGTGTGATGGTCTGGGAAGGGAGATGCGGTCTAGACAGGGTTGAGCAACTCTTGTTCCGGCTTGGGGCCAAATAGTTTCTGACACGATCAGATCATGTCGTTGATCAGAGTCTGCAGAGGAGGGGCACGAGTGGGGTCGCCGTAGGCCGAGAGTACTCCGGAGAGCTCTGGAGCAAGGGAGACAATCACGAGACCTCCTCATGCGGGAGAGGCTGCTCGCATCGAGGGCGTTGCTCACGGTGCGACTGTTCAATTATCACACAGACAATCAGCCTTCTTGGGAATACAATGACCGAGGCCCGGCGCCCTGGACCATTGGCGGGCGTGCTCTGGATGGCTGGACAAACGAGCCGGAGTGCCTATTCGAGTAATGGTCTCTTAATGGATGCCATCTCCGGAGAGCTAAGAGGGATTCAAATATCATGGGGAGTATTAACCCGAGTACCCGAGGTACGCATTGAAGATAACTGGACTTCCTGAAGCACCCGATGGCTCGGTTATTGTAGGCGTTCGGCGTTTTTGAAGCTATAGAGAAGTGTATACATAATGGTTTGCTGATTGAATTGCATCATTTCCCAGAATCCTGGATGGAGATGGAGAAAAAAAGACCGGACCAAGGGAGGGGAAAAAGAAAAGACTTGGCTTCGAGTGCTGCCCGGTGTGCCGGTGAGAGAAACGACGCGCGGTATATTAAGAGTAGAGGAGCTGGACGACGGCCGCTGCCACCATGAAGGAAATAGTTTCCTGATAGATCGAGTGCATATCGTCATCGTCACCTACTCCCTCCAAAGCACCCATCCCTCTTTAGCTTCATCCTCCATCGCTCCCCATCATTTTCCGTACCTTTTCCGCCCGAAATTCCTCTTATTTCTCATTTTCTTATCAATTCCCCGTTCTGCCTCGTCCCAATTGATCGTCCCGCTGCTTTCCTCTCCCTTTCCGTTCCGAAACCGGGCTATTTTCTTGCCCCCAGCCTATACACATACTCCTCCGCCGGGAAGCGCCTGTCTCCCAAGGTGACTCATTCCTGCTCTTTTTCTGGCTCTGTCTGTTGATTCTAATAAAGCCCTCTAGCTTCCCCGATCTCTTCCAGAACCTTTAGATCCATCTCCCCCTCTCCTGTCAATCTTAATTGTCCCCTCCCCCTCCTCTCTTTCCCCTCCCCCACCTCCGCCCTCCCCTCCTCTCCCCTCCACCAATTCAGCCCGCCCATCATGGCTGCCCCCATCGACCACAACAACCAGGCCGAGGAGGCCATCGATGACACCGAGTTCGTCGATGACCACCATGATGGTCACCACCGGGATTCCGTCCACCACCGTCTGCGCGCCAATTCGGCTATCATGCAGTTCCAGAAGATCCTCGTCGCCAATCGTGGTGAGATCCCCATTCGTATCTTCCGAACAGCCCACGAGCTGTCCCTCCAGACTGTCGCCGTTTACTCGTACGAGGATCGACTTTCCATGCACCGTCAGAAGGCCGACGAGGCCTACGTGATCGGTAAACGCGGCCAATACACCCCTGTGGGTGCCTACCTTGCCATTGATGAGATCGTCAAGATTGCCCTGGAGCACGGCGTCCACCTGATCCACCCTGGCTATGGTTTCTTGTCAGAAAATGCCGAGTTCGCCCGGAAAGTCGAGCAGGCGGGTATGGTCTTTGTTGGCCCTACCCCGGAAACAATTGATGGTCTGGGCGACAAAGTCTCAGCCCGTCGGTTAGCAATCAAATGCGATGTACCAGTCGTCCCTGGTACAGAGGGTCCTGTCGAGCGCTATGAAGAGGTTAAACAGTTCACCGACACCTACGGCTTCCCCATTATCATCAAGGCTGCCTTTGGTGGCGGCGGCCGTGGTATGCGTGTCGTCCGCAACCAGGCGGACCTGCGAGACTCCTTCGAGCGTGCTACCTCGGAAGCCCGCTCAGCGTTTGGCAACGGTACTGTCTTTGTGGAGCGCTTCCTCGACCGCCCGAAGCATATCGAGGTCCAGCTTTTGGGTGACAACCACGGCAACGTTGTCCACCTCTTCGAGCGTGACTGCTCCGTCCAACGCCGTCACCAGAAGGTCGTCGAGATCGCCCCTGCAAAGGATCTACCTGTTGACGTCCGTGACCGCATCCTCGCCGATGCTGTCCGCCTGGCCAAGTCCGTCAACTACCGCAATGCTGGTACTGCCGAGTTCTTGGTCGACCAGCAGAACCGTTACTACTTCATCGAAATTAATCCCCGTATCCAAGTCGAGCACACCATTACTGAAGAAATTACTGGCATTGATATCGTCGCTGCTCAGATCCAGATTGCTGCTGGTGCTACCCTCGAGCAACTTGGCTTGACCCAGGACCGCATCTCCACCCGAGGGTTCGCCATTCAGTGCCGTATCACAACCGAAGATCCCTCCAAGGGCTTTTCCCCAGACACTGGTAAGATCGAGGTGTACCGGTCTGCTGGTGGCAACGGTGTTCGTCTGGACGGTGGCAACGGTTTTGCTGGTGCCGTCATCACACCTCACTACGACTCTATGTTGGTCAAGTGTACCTGCCGTGGATCCACATATGAGATCGCTCGCCGCAAGGTCGTGCGTGCCCTCGTCGAGTTCCGCATTCGTGGTGTCAAGACCAACATTCCTTTCTTGACCTCATTGCTCAGCCACTCTACATTCATTGACGGCAACTGCTGGACGACCTTCATTGATGATACCCCCGAACTCTTCGCCCTGGTTGGCAGTCAGAACCGTGCCCAGAAGCTGCTTTCCTACCTTGGTGATGTCGCCGTCAACGGCAGCAGCATCAAGGGACAGATTGGTGAACCTAAGCTCAAGGGTGACATTATCAAGCCTACCCTTTATGATGCCGCTGGAAATGTCGTCGATACGTCCGCACCCGCTACCAAGGGCTGGAAGCAGATTCTTGATCAAGAGGGTCCTGAGGCTTGGGCCAAGGCCGTGCGTGCTAACAAGGGCTGCTTGATCATGGACACCACCTGGCGTGATGCCCACCAGTCTCTGCTTGCTACCCGTGTCCGTACCATTGATCTCCTGAACATCGCCCACGAAACCAGCCACGCATACTCCAATGCTTACAGTTTGGAGTGCTGGGGCGGCGCTACTTTCGACGTCGCCATGCGTTTCTTGTACGAGGATCCCTGGGACCGTCTGCGCAAGATGCGCAAGGCTGTTCCGAACGTCCCCTTCCAGATGCTGCTTCGTGGTGCCAACGGAGTCGCCTACTCCTCCCTCCCCGACAACGCCATCTACCACTTCTGCAAGCAAGCCAAGAAGTGCGGTGTTGACATCTTCCGTATCTTCGATGCTCTCAACGATGTTGACCAACTCGAGGTGGGTATCAAGGCTGTTCACGCTGCTGGAGGTGTCGTTGAAGCCACCGTCTGCTACAGTGGTGACATGTTGAACCCCTCTAAGAAGTACAACCTGGAGTATTACCTGAGTTTGGTTGACAAGATCGTTGCACTCAAGCCTCATGTCCTTGGTATCAAGGATATGGCTGGTGTGCTGAAGCCCCAGGCTGCCCGCCTTCTTGTCGGTGGTATCCGCGAGCGCTACCCAGACCTCCCCATCCACGTCCACACTCACGACTCTGCCGGAACTGGTGTGGCTTCCATGATTGCCTGCGCCCAGGCCGGTGCTGATGCAGTCGATGCCGCCACTGACAGCTTGTCCGGAATGACCTCTCAACCCAGCATCGGTGCTATCCTCGCCTCTCTCGAGGGGACCGAGCAGGATCCTGGCCTTGACCGTGCCCAGGTGCGCGCCATTGATACCTACTGGGCTCAGCTGCGCCTCCTATACTCGCCCTTCGAGGCTGGTCTGACCGGCCCCGACCCCGAGGTCTACGAGCACGAAATTCCCGGTGGCCAACTGACCAACCTCATCTTCCAGGCCAGCCAGCTTGGTCTGGGCCAGCAGTGGGCGGAGACCAAGAAGGCTTACGAAGTCGCCAACGACCTACTCGGCGACATCGTCAAGGTCACTCCTACTTCTAAGGTCGTCGGTGACTTGGCTCAGTTCATCGTCTCCAACAAGCTGACTCCTGAGGATGTGATCAAACGCGCCAATGAGCTTGATTTCCCTGGCTCCGTCCTCGAGTTCCTTGAAGGTCTCATGGGCCAGCCTTACGGCGGCTTCCCCGAGCCTCTGCGTTCCAATGCTCTGCGTAACCGCCGCAAACTCGATAAGCGCCCCGGTCTTTTCCTGGACCCTCTAGATCTGGCTAAGATCAAGACCGAGATCCGCGAGAAGTTCGGAGCTGCTACCGAATACGATGTGGCTAGTTACGCCATGTACCCTAAGGTTTTCGAAGACTACAAGAAGTTCGTCCAGAAGTTTGGTGACCTGTCGGTCCTTCCTACCCGATACTTCCTGGCGAAGCCCGAGATTGGCGAGGAGTTCCACGTTGAGCTGGAGAAGGGCAAGGTTCTCATCCTCAAGTTGCTCGCTATTGGTCCTCTTTCCGAGCAGACCGGCCAGCGTGAGGTCTTCTACGAAGTGAACGGAGAGGTCCGTCAAGTCAGTGTTGATGACAAGAAGGCCTCTGTCGACAACATTGCCCGCCCCAAGGCCGACGTTGGCGACAGCAGCCAGGTTGGCGCTCCTATGAGTGGTGTCGTTGTCGAGATCCGAGTTCACGAAGGCTCCGAGGTCAAGAAGGGCGACCCCATTGCTGTTCTCAGCGCCATGAAGATGGTACGTCCCCTATTCCATAATTTAATATCTTACAAACGGAGAGCTAATGTTATGCTTAGGAAATGGTCATCTCCGCCCCACACAGCGGAAAGGTGTCTGGATTGCTGGTCAAGGAGGGCGACTCTGTCGATGGGCAGGATCTCATCTGCAAGATCGCCAAGGCGTAAATACGTACAAACGAATTGATTGATTCTCAAAGCGAAAAGTGACTATGAACGGTGATCATTTGACGACTGGATTTCATAGCCCCCGTCCATCGCCCACAGCCGGATGGAAAATACTGTACATGGTGGCATGAATGTCGGAAATACTTCGGTGTTGGGAGAGAGATGCTTACTACTACATCGTCGGTCCATTGGCGATTGATTGGGTTGAACCTGGGAAATGTGTTTTTTATCTGCTGTTCTTCATGCTGTCAAGCTTTTTTTTTACTGTTATTATGATTCCATGATCAAGATAGTTTAGGTCATATTGTATGGAATGATGACCTGGCTGCTTCATTTGTTTTATCCCACTTCAATATAGATAGAGATCTTTGTAGATGGCAACGTAACATCAAAGTCTAGAGCCGCCGCCATCACTATACTCCCCTACCTCCCTAAGAATCTTCCAAACCCTCACTCCCTCATCCCAAAGCTCATCTTTCCATATCTCTAATGATCCGTCCGGCTTCAACGTTCTCATCTCCTTATAGCTCTGGGTTTCCCACTTCAAATTATCCTCCCCATGCACAAACCTGATAAACGGATCCACAACTGCCCTCTTAATAAGTCCCTTTTCCGCCTCTTTAATTACCTCTCCATTACCCCAAAACCAAATATACTGGTCTGTCGCATGCGTAACCCCCCACGCGGGCGGAAGAGACCTATCAGCACACGAAAGCCGATACTCCATTCGATATCGGAAGATAAGCTTCTCGATCCCAGGAACAGGTTTGTTCGTCGCGGGGTTCGTAAGCGCGTAGATAAATCCGCGCTGCATGTTGTGCACCTGCATATCAGCATACACGCGGCCAAAGGCGTCGGAGTCCCAATTCTCGCAATCGCGTGGCAGAGTACCGTTGGGGTAGTACGTTTTCATGAGGGCGTCGACAATGGGCCGCGGGTAGTCTGCTAGGAGACGGTGGCGGAGAGCGCCGAGGGTGTTTTGGTGCGGTGGGCGCCAGGTTCCATAGAGGAAGTGTTCGTCGCGGCATTCGCCGGTTATGATGCGGACGTTTCGGGATACGAGCTTGTGGGCGAGGGTCCCGTTGTCGAGGGTGTGGAATAGGTTGTTGGGGATGAAGGTGTTGTCGGTTGTTGGGCGGAATTCGTGGAGGTCTATGGATGTCGCGGCGGCGAGGAGGGTGTTGTGGGGTGTTGAGCGGAGGCGGCGGAGCTTCTCGGCGGCGGGGAGGGTGATGGGGATTTGGAGGGCGGAGAGGAGTTGGTTGAATTGGGTCTGGGCGAGGGAGGGGGATTTGGGATGTACAGTGAAGGAGTTGGACCAGATGCAGGCGCGCCTTACGAGGAATTCGCTGTCGGGGACGTTTAGGTCATAGGCCAGTTGGTAGCAGACGGAGTAGGCTCCTAGTATATTGTTAGATTTGATGTTATGTAGTGAGTGAGGGGGGTGGGTTCATACCGGCGGAGTATCCAGTGAGAGTGATCTCAGAGCCGTTACCACCGAATACGCCAATGTTGTCCCGCGTCCATTCTAGGGCCATGCGCTGGTCCCAGAACCCGTGGTTCCCGACGGTTTCGCCTACCGAGGCGGCGTCCTTTTCGAGTTCTGAAGAGTAGAGGAAACCCAGAGGGCCTAGGCGGTAGGCCGGCATGACAACTATGGCATTCATGTCCGTTTCATCTAGAAGAGCTGCGGCGTGGAACGAATTGGGTGAGCCGAATTGCAGGAAGCCGCCGTCTATAGAATGTTAATTATATTCCAGTTGCCAGGACTGGTAGTAATAGACTTACGGATGAAGAAAAGGACAGGCCATCCTGCGAAAGCAACAAAGGTTAATTGCCATCTTTCTTCATGTAAAGGGGGAATACACACCATTCTTTGGGGGTTCACCAAGAGGAACCCATACATTGCATTGGAAGCAATCCTCATCCCAGCCTTGTGTAGCCGAGAGTTCCATAAATGTGGCTTGAGGACAGACGCCCGAAGAGCCGGGGCATTGGAAAGGGCTGTCGTGGGTCCCATATGTGTATGTTGCGGGCAGTTTTTGAGCCTTTCGCCAGCGATCTAACGGGGAAAGGGCATAGCGAATGCCGCCAAAGTAGTGACAAAGAGGTCTGTTGGAAGCTTTGGAGGATATCGTGGTTCCCTGTACATAGCCTCTGGGGCCGAGGAATCTCACATATGGTTTCTGGATAGTCTCCATGGTTGTTCAAGTAATGAAGCAGCAGCGAAACCAGCTTGGCGTTGTTATATACACTCAATCGTCGGCTGAAGGGTGAATTGGGACGCCAATTATGAGACAGGTACCCATTCACAGGACAGGAGGCAATATATACTGTTATATACCTGAGAGAGTCGGGTCGGCTGTTCTCTAAATGAGAATCTACGCAGTTGGAGTTGGAGTTGGGAAGCGCCTGAGTCGCCAATTAGCCGAGTGGATAAGGGGGAGGCGGGGATGTGACAGCTCTTGGCTGTGAAGAGCACGAGAGGGAAGCTCACGATAAATGGTGTCGGCAAACCAGCGTATCAACGCTATCTGTGTACGCGATGGATGAGGAGAGAAGATGCCCCGGTTGCTATGCGGGGAAGTTTGGTGCTCGTGCTCGGCCCCAGATCTGGAGTCCGTCGGCCACGTGCATCGATCGACTTCTTCAGTCTTCAAGTTTCCTCCGAATTTCCCTCCAAGAGGGTTAGGCATATCTACTGGCAATGTGGAATACAAAGTGACATCCATAATTTCATAGATGTGATCGCCTGCCCACGATGTTACTGGATGCACCGAGCTTTGAACTTCGGAAGACCATAAGCTGGAGCTTCAGCCTATCATAAGCCCCCGATCACTGTCGAGGGATACATACCTAGTACCTACCTCCGGCCAAGATATGCCTCTCGGAGGCTTCCACATTGATTCCATAAATATCAAGCTCCGTTAAAACATGTCTTGTGCCACCAGCTGATATCCATGTCCATCCATCCATGGCCCGTTCTGACCTTACCAGACTTGTCGTCTTTGTGGTTCCCCGCACTTGGAGGACGCTTGACGTCAGCCTTCGTTTCCATTGGAAGTCACGACATCACGATCTGATCGAAGCGGCTTTGCGAGCCCACCAGAGCTTCTGCTTTCGATGATTTATCATTATGCCTGTGGTGCGCTGTGGATCTAGACTGTTGATCCGCCCGGGGTTGCTGAGAGCTTCTCCCAATCATGAGCTGGGGGCCTTGGGTCACGAAACCGCTTGATCCGTTATTGGACCGCTCCAGACGTTGCTTTCAGTGGGAAACATCGTAGATTCGTAGTAATGCGGTCTTTCATCCATGGCTTGTTTCACAAATGTGAGGTTACTTGCTTACCCCTCTTTCTGATATATAAGTCACTCGGCACATCCAGAAACCACTAAACTCATCAACCATACCACGAAGTTTAATACTCTTACTAAATGTGAGTATCGATAATGACGCCTGTTGTCGGCTCTAGACTTCCTCATCAAGAAACGCTGAACTAACCCTGACGCAGTCATAACTATATCCCAAGTCGGTTCAACAGAACTCTATCCAGATACCATGAGCAACAACGACGGCAGCCCAACCTCTCCTCGCCACTGGCACGGAACAGTTGGTGACCGCTATGAGCATCACAATGTCTGGGTGAGAGGAGGCCCATCCTCAGCGTACAAAGCAACGCGGCCCTCAACGTCTACTAATACAACCGATGCATTTGCTACTACCGAGAGACGTGTATGCCCTGGCCCAACCTACTAGGTAAAAGAACCCCAACGAACTGACACATCCATTATAGTCCTCTAGTGCATCCGAATCATCCGCCACCAATGCAGGTCAACGTAGCCCGCCTTCCGTTGGCGAGCGAAGGAGATCCGGCGGCCACGGGCCCTCCAGCATTTTCGAGAACCTGACGAATCAGAAACGCAACTCGGGCGATGAAACGTTTGCTGCGCGTCGGCAGAGCTGGAAGGAGCAGGCCCAGCCCGGCGGGTACTTTTCAAAGTGGTGGGATGGCTATACTCGGGGCAATTATACCAATAAGTAAATCTGCGGAGGTGGGCTTGTAGTTTCTCACAAGTGTTTGGATGCTACCCTTGGTTATTCTGATCATATTGCCGAGTGTTTTATTAAGTATGCTGCATTTAGTCTGATAATATATTGATGTTGATCCTGGCACTGGTAAAGCGGGCACAATGTGCCAAACGATTACACTTATAGTGACAATTCTTGATTTGAACGTTTTATTATGGCGAAGCAGTAGTAAGCAATGCACGTCCTTTGTGTTGATTCTATATTAACTTGACGAGATCGGCCTGATGGCATGAGTGCTGAAGAGACGATGCTAACAAGTTATAAAACTCCGACGAAAACAGTTACAACCTGAGTCTCAGTGTTCGATGGTTGGGTGCAGTGTGTTGACGCCAGTACCTCGAGAAGTGAGCATAAAACTTGATACATCTACATGTCTACCGGACAAGACCAGTCACGGCAGACCGGTGGCTTACGGTTCAGGAGTAGAAGATTACTGTACCACTTGTCCCGAAAAGGAGCAAGTGATCAGACTTGATAACTCGGAGAGTTAGAGTCTCACGGCCAGAAGCAAACAAGTCATGCTCACCATCCCGGGTGAGCACAAACAGGGGGAGCATCATGTAAATACTTTTCATCAATGGTTATGCGGAAATCATTCACCCTTCGTGAAGCCTTCATTGACTGAAAAGTAAAGATGCGTTTTGGAAGAATTTGTGATTTGATGTCTAACACGCCTATATCTCATGCCGTGGTAGAAAAGCAGAGGCGAATATCATTTCGAGTTTCAACGCCCCTGCCCGGAAAATTTTTTGTGTTTCCTTGATCGAGATCGAAATTCATAAACACAGAACCCCGCTGTTTCGTTCAAAAATCGCCAATCGAAGACCACCCGGTAAAAGGAGGAAATAATTTACCGGACGATGCCATCGAAGCGCTGCTTGAACCACCTGACGGTCTCGGTCTGGGTGATGCGGTGGTTGACACCGACGCGGGCCTTGCAGCGGCGGCGCTTGGCGACACGCTCGCCAGGGCGGGTCCTGTGTTGTCCTGCGTCAGAATTGCCCCACTTTCTTTTCCAAGAGTCCCAGGTATAAAATCCAACTCACATGCAGCAGTAGAAGTCCATGCCATAGATACCAATGTTGGGGTCGTACTTGATACCGAGATCGATGTGCTCGCTGATACCGAAGCCGAAGTTGCCGGTCTCAGAGAAGTTGCGCTTGCGGAGCTCGTATTCCTTGACCTTGAGACCACGCTCGAGAATCTCCTCGGCCTTGGGGCCACGGACGGTGACGTGGACGGAGATCTTTTCGTTACGGCGAATACCGAAGGTACGGACAGTGTAGCGGGCCTTGCCTGTTGTGCGATTCCACCTCGTCAGCCATCTGATGTCCCTTTCTCCATCTCTCGAAGGGTCCCCTCTGCCTCTTTTCGATCCTTCTAATTGGGATATTCGGGTGTCCTTACTGTAAACAGGAGTCTGACCGCTCAGCTGCTCGAGCACCTTAGCAGCACGGGTAAGTCTGTCACCAGACTCGCCGACAGAGATGTTGAGCACGAGCTTCTGAACGCGCAGCTCGCGCATGGGGTTGGCGCTCTTGTCCTTTCCGTCCGACTGCATTGGCGATGAAAATTAGCTTCTCGATAATTCAAACATAAAAACGGCGAGAACTGGTAGGTAGTATTTTGACATACCATGGCGACTACTTTGGCGTGGACTGGTCGACTCGGTGTGTTGAAGAATCTCAAGAATCGGTCGATCGGGGAAAGTTGTGTGCAAGTTCGACTGTGGGTGAATGTGGGAAGCGAGAGCCCTTAGCGTCTTGGCACTGTCGGCTGGTGTTTAGCCGCTTAGCCGCGCGGTTAGAGTCACGGGATCCGACTCCCGCAAGACCCAACCCAGCGAGTCGCAGTTGTTGGTCTCGGACCTAAGCTCTTTGCCTGACAGATATCCCACGGAGCGTGCAGGCGTTGAAGTGAAGATACAAAGAGAGTTCCTCTCTGTTGACTTGGTCTCACACATTATTTGGTCCTATCCTAAAGTCGCATTCGTGCGCACTTTCCAGCCAACATGGCCGCTAACAAGCAGGGCAAGATGGTGCGTGCCGCAGTTCCTTTTCCTTTCAAGCTTATTCAACTCGATCTAATAGAGCGATGGCTGTTTATCCATTCTAATAGAGTTCGCTAACCTTCGATTTTTTTATAGCAAAACCTCGTATGTGATATCCCGCAACGCGTTGTCAGCTCTGTGAAAATCTAACGTCAATAGATCAACTATCGGATGAGGGTTACCTTGAACGACGGGCGACAGATGACCGGCCAGATGCTCGCATTTGACAAGGTAGAGTGAATCGCCATATGCATTGATATATTCGGGCATCTTACTAACTGTCGCCTAGCATATGAATCTAGTCCTGGCCGATACAGAAGAATTCCGCCGCGTCAAGCGGAAAGCCAAGTCCGCCCCCGGAAACGCCCCTCTCGTCGAAGCGGAGGAAAAGCGAACCCTCGGCCTTACAATCGTTCGTGGTACCCATGTGGTCTCTTGCTCCGTCGATGGACCTCCTCCCGCCGATCCCTCAGCACGTCTTGGAACTGGTGGTCCGAATGTCCCAAGTGCGGCCGCCACCCTTGCTGCCGGCCCTGGAATCAGCAAACCCGCTGGACGTGGTCTGCCGGTTGGCCTCGGAGGTCCTGCAGCTGGTGTTGGAGCACCGCCCCCACCGGGTGGCTTCCCCGGTTTCCCTCCTGGCGGCTTCCCCGGTGGTCCCCCTCCAGGCTTTGGTGGCCGCGGGGGTCCTGGAGCTGGACCTCGTAAGTCTCTTTCTGTCTTATTACTTGGAGCGAGATTGCTGATTGATTATCTAGCTGGGTTTGGCCCTCCTCCTGGATTTGGTGCCCAGGGTGGTCCTCGTAAGTACCATCTAGGAAGTTTTACCATACTGTTGGCTAATTTTGGCTTCTCTAGCTGGCGGCTTTCAACCTCCACCAGGCTTCCAGCCTCCCGGTGGTGGCCGGGGATTCCCTCCCCCAGGCTTCGGGGGACGGTGATTTGAGACGATATGGAGCGGTATAATAGCTCAGCAAAACAACCACGGCTACTTTATGTACCACCAGCAACGGAGGACAATGTGAATTCGAAAACGAATCAAAGGAGCTGCTCTAGCTATTTGTTTGCTGTTGCAGAGGAAACAACACACCAAATTTTACCCGGCAAAGGCGTTGCGGCGTGTGCGGATGCAAGGACTGCCCAAGAGAGATTACAGGATCAACCAAAACTTCAAATTCGAGACAAGTAATACTAGACATGTGCTATGCACTATTCCATAGTGAATTCCAATGCTTTAGAAGCACTTGATTTGCGGCGTCGTAATACTCACGTGACCACCTCACCAGCTCCGCTCGGCAGCGATTCCGCCCGCGCTTCGGTGATGATGACCCAATTCTTGTTTCTGTCTGTCCCCGACCAGCAGCTGTCTCATTCCATTCAACCCCCACGCACTGCAAGATGGCCGCCGCAATCAAGGCAATCAATGCAAAAATCCGGTCCAACAAGGTCGCGGACTATGTTTGCTCAACACGTACGTTGCAACCCAGCCTTTTCCTTCTCTCACTGTGGTTCCCGAGATCGGCCGCGTCTGTCCGCGGTGGCATTATACCTACACCGGTCAACATCGAGGCGGACTAAAACACCCACGCCTTGAAGACGCAATGGCACACCAACTGAGGGACTTGGCATTTGAAAAGGCAATTAACTAACGGATGACTTGCCCCATCTAGATTTCTGGGGCCCCGTCTCCAACTTCGGTATCCCCGTTGCGGCCGTGATGGATACGCAGAAGGACCCGGAAATGTACGTCCCAACTTAGCATAAGAGCTTCCCTCTTTGCTAGTGGCATAGAAAGAGACAGCAAGAGAGAGGCACTTACCTCGCTGAAGTGCGGAGGCTAACTCATTATCAAATCAACAGCATCTCCGGCCAAATGACCGGTGCCCTGGTCATCTACTCCGCAACCTTCATGCGCTATGCCCTTGCCGTCTCTCCCAAGAACTACCTCCTCTTCGCCTGCCACGCCATCAACTTCTCCGCTCAGTGTACGCAGGGATACCGTTATTTGAACTACTGGAAGTATGTTGCACCAGATCTTTGCCCCCCTCTACCCTCTATTTGCCAGTCAACACGCTTTCTGGGGGGTTAGTCACACTGCGAATATATTGCTGACATGTTTCGGTGATGTAGCTGGGGAGGTCGGGAAGCTAGACTTGCCGCAGAGGGAGCTCAGCAGGGTAAAACGGCTACTGAGGCTGGTGCGTAAGGAGGGGAGGAGAGTGAAAAGGTACGGTTTGGGTTGGATTGATGTGGTTTCGTCTGGCAATTCTTACTGTTACTTAGATATTAGTGCTAGACCCTGTACTTATAGAGAATGTAAGTGGCTGTGGTCGATGAGGCGTCTGTGTTCTCTTTGTCTTTGCATGTCAGATTTATTTTCCTGATTCGTGTCCTACAGTAATGTATTTGTACTACATCGCCTAAAGGTAGAAGTCATCATAATAACCCTAAATAAAGATTATAATACATATACGTAGTATTTAGGAATGCTATAGCCAAGCTATGGGCTAAAGCGTTATATTGGCGCTATAGAATCCAAAAATGATCGCTAGGTATCAGACCACAAAATAAATCGAGGCAAATCTAGTGCGCGAAGGGGAAAGAGGTCTTGAATCTAACTCTAAGCACATGTTGTTGCATCGCTGCGCGGAACCTGTGTATGTCGCTTGTTATTATATAGGTGCTAGCCCTCCTTCTAATGGTGGAGCCAATAGGTAGTATCGGGGGGAGTCGAGGATGGTCGTATGGAGGACTGGGTATGACTCTGGAATTTATGTGTCACAGTATCCGGGGGCCTTGGTGTTATCGCCGTTGATCCAGTTGTTGAGCGTCAGTGACGTAGTGTAGATACAGCTAACGACGCCGAAGATGGTGAGGGCTATGTCTGCGATCTTTTGTCGTCGGGAGCGTGCACAGGCTCTAAGATGGAGGAGAGGCTATATATAAGTTAGTAATAGTTATAAATGGTTACAAAGCTGCCGGAACAGACCGGATAGACGTAGATTAGCGGGACACAGGCAAAGCTACCCACGAGCGATACAAATTTGTCAAGATCTTCAGCTCCACCCCATGCGACGAAAGCACAGACCATGACAAGGAAGAACCGGAAGCCGTTCTTCTTCCACTTGATGAGCGGGTTGTACTTGCCGCTTCGCGTGAAGAGCTCGTTCTCCATGATCCGAATGGCTGGGAAAAGCTGGAGCGGGGTGCTAAGGAGAATAGCCAGCGAGTACAGGAACTGGACAGCATTCACAAATTTGTCTTCTTGTGGAAGGTTGAGGATGACCACGGTTTTGGTCGAGGAGCCGTAGGCAGCATAGCTGACTGCACCGGCCGAGAGGAAGACGACTGTGATGATCACCATGACACCAGCTAAGACACCGGTGAATTGCTGCGGATGCTTCATTGACTCCTGGATAGGAATAATAAGGCCAATACCCTCGTAGGTGAAGATGGCGGTTCCGATGAAGAGTGTCCATGTGGCCGGGTTAAACTTTACAATGTCGGCAACACCACCCTGCGCAGATATCGTGAAAATATCGTAGTAAAAGAGATAGATCAGTCCAAGCAAGATAAACAAGTCCGCAATGAGGGCGGTAAATCCAAGCTTGCTGATATCGCGGATCAGCGATAGTGGGAGGAAGATAACCAGCTGCATCAACACCATCCATTTGATGTCAATGAAAGATTTGCAGTTGCTGATGGCGAGGACAAAGGCCTGGAGATTTTCGGCCGTAAACACGATATATGCAGACACAAAGCCCAGCTGGCTGAGGACAATCGAACCAAGAATAATTCGACGCATATGTTTTCCGTACAGCGCACCACCAATGTCACCAAATGAGCCATCAATCTTCAGTCGCGTATTTACAAGAAGAATGAAGCAGTAGAAGCTGAGTAACGAGACGGCCAGTAGTACCAGGCTGCTAAAAAGCATGCCCCCATTCAAAAAGGCCCTCGGTAAGAATAAAACTCCAGTGCCAACGAATGATTTAAGCAGGAGAAGAGCAGCTCCAGTTCTAGTGTTTGTTCCCGTTCCTCCACGGGGCTTTCGCTTTCTCTTGCCGGGCGTATCGGGACGAAGTAAAGCAGAGTCTTCGCCCGGTTCTCGTTCATCGGTTTCGTCCCATGATTCGGACGAAAAGTACTCATTGGGCCCAAGTACCTCGTCATCTTCTTCCAACTCCTCACCCGCAAAGTGCCCATAAAGTGTCAGGAACTCGAGGAAACTACTCGTGGGTAGCTGAGGCGGACCAGGGGAAACGCCGTCTCTTGCTTCAGGATCTCCGGGGTGAGGGCTTCCTGCTGTCCTGCGCAGGTAATCTCTTCGGAACCCGCCAGGTACGCGAATGCTGTTAATATTCATGGTGTCGCTCTCGGGTGTAGGACGGTTGAGATGGAAACTTCTGCTGCGCTGGGGTTTTCGAAGAGAGCCTCCTTCTTCCGCATCCTCGGCCCATCTGTAGACCTGTCTTGTAATGTCACCTCCCTGGAGCTGCAGACTTGAAAACTCATCGTCTACATTGCTGGCCCCAGGTCCCGAGTACTGAGTATCTGCACCTTCGACAGGCTGCACCAGATGCCTTTTGATGATCTCCGGATCTTCATACGGGCCTGCAGAATACTCCGATCCCTCTCTAAACGACCCTGGACCAAATGAGCCATAATTCGACCTGACTTGCATGCTCTGGTTGAATGCAGGGGATGCCGTCCGTCTGGGAGACGATTCGAATCTCGGCGGAGATCGGCCAAGGCTGTTCTGAAGAGCAGACGCGATCATGGACTGCCCAGGCCCGGGTAGAGACGAGAGGTTATCGATTTTGGGAAGATCTTGAGTTGTATCCGTAGGAGCCGGAACTGGAACCTGTCTTGATGAGAAGGAGTTTGGTACAGAAGGTACTGGAGATGCGAGCCGAGCAATGGAGGCTTGCCGTACAGAGGCATCTGTCACCGGAGAGCCTGAGCGGTGCGTGGAGGTCGCTATCGGAGAAGACCGACGATTCGGGGATGACGAGCCCTCGCCATTGTCATACATAGATGGAGATGCCATAGTAATGACAGGAGTCTATAGCAAGTGCGAGGGTTGAAATAACAGCCCTCAGCAAGAATCAAATATTCAATTGTTCAAGTACTGGTCGCTCTGTGGTTCGGGCCCTTTTGGGGAGCGAGGCGGAAAGGAGCTGGAGAGAAAGCAGCGCTAACGGCGAATACCTCGAGTTCCCCTAGGGCTCTCTCCGTTGTGTAACAGAGATAAAGAGGGAAGGATATGGTAATAATGACCAGAGGATAGAGGTCACTTGTTTGCTGAGTCGAAGATGCTGTGGCTGAGCGGTGGGGTTTGCACTGTTTGTGCAACCGCAACTCTTGGCAAATGAAGTCATCGCCAATCGCTCCCCGAGATAGCACCAGCTCCAGAACTGCTTGCTCCCACGACAGCTGTCGTTGCCATTGACGGTTGACAGCTGTTTACACCACCCAGGAAATTGGATGATAATACATCTTTTTATCTTACCTGCTTGGATATACCAATTCATGCCGTGACCCAACGGTGCAATCTCCGGTTCTGACTGCATGAAAGAGACGCACTCTCATGACCAGAAGAGTGTGCGCTAAATTCGATGACTAGCTCACGGGGTGACGGTGCCTTAGACTCTTTACCTCGGAGAAGGCCTAACTTCTCTACCCGCACGCCACAGGAAGATGAGTCCAGGCTAGACCCAAGCGAGTCTGTCACTACTTTCCCAGAGGAGACTGCTAGGTTACTGAATTGGCAGCCAACTGCGCCGGTTCAATCCTACGGAACCATACCTGCTACCGGAACGAAATATCGGCATCTTTCATCACCGTCGAAGCTTTTTGGACGCCTTTCGAGTTGGTGGAACAAGTCAGAGAATAGCGATGATGTACAAGGCCAGTACAGCGGAGGGGAGATACCGGGCAATTCGCTATCAGCTGGGCCTTTCAGAGATGCGACTGTCGATAATAGACCTGGGAATGGTGAAAAGCATCGCCCATCGGATGGCTCCGAGAAATTTGGGACCTTCTCAGGCGTCTTCGTACCGACAAGCCTGAATGTTTTGAGTATTCTTATGTTCCTCCGGTTCGGATTCATTCTTGGGCAAGCTGGTCTTCTTGGGATACTCGGTATGGTAAAATGCTCTTTGCTTCTGTTGAGCTATCGCTGATTAAGTACAGGACTGCTGGCAATCTCCTACACGATCAACCTTGTAACCACAATGTCGTTATCTGCCATCGCAACCAATGGCACAGTTAAGGGAGGAGGAGCTTACTATTTGATATCTCGTTCTTTGGGCCCCGAATTTGGCGGCTCTATCGGGCTAGTATTCTATCTCGGGTCTGTGTTAAACACCGGAATGAATGCTGTTGGTTTGATTGATTGTTTCACAGAGAATTTTGGTACGCAATCGGGCACTTGGTATAACTTCCTTGAGGAAGGGTTCTGGTGGCAGTACCTCTGGGGAACAATCATACTGGTCCTCTGCACTGGCATATGCTTAGCAGGCAGCTCCATTTTTGCCCGAGCAAGCAATGGATTGCTCATCACGCTGCTGGTGGCAACGCTCAGTATACCAGTGTCGGCCATAGCTATGAAGCCGTTCAGCGTGCCAAAATTAGGTGTCCATTTCACCGGCATCCGTCTGCAGACCTTTCTGGGGAATCTTAAGCCTAACCTTACGAAGGGGGCGGCTGGCAGCCAGATTCCTGGGCGAGAGAACTTTCAAGACCTCTTTGGGATTTTGTTTCCGGCGACTGGTGGAATCTTCGCGTAAGTTATCCCCTGCTGAAGCCCTCGGTATTATACTTACCTAGACAGTGGGGCAAGCATGTCAGGCGATTTAAAAACCCCTAGCAAATCAATTCCAAAAGGAACTTTGTACGGACTGGCTTTGACCTTTGTTTTGTACGCTCTCGTGATATTCGCAATGGCGGCCACTTTGACAAGAGCCTCGCTGTATAACAATGCCAATATTGTTCAAATCGTAAGTTTCGATGACCATTATTCCTCTTTTTCTACGGATCAAGCTAGCAAGCCTGACTCTTTCCCAGGCAAATCTATCAGGAGTTGTGATTCTCTTGGGTGAATTTGCAACGAGCTTTTTCTCTGCCTTGATGGGAGTAATTGGGTCCGCCAAATTACTACAAGCCATCGCTAAGGATAGTCTGCTTCCTGGTCTAAGCCTCTTTAGCAAAGGCACCAAGAAAAATGACGAGCCTGTCCGCGCAATCATCGTGACATTCGTCGCTGCACAGCTCACTATGCTTTTTGACATCAACCAGATCGCGTCGTTCGTCACCATGGCTTACCTCATGACGTTTCTTGTGATGAATTTGGCTTGTTTCCTGCTGAAAATCGGATCAGCCCCCAACTTTAGGCCTTCCTTTCACTACTTCAATTGGCAGACAGCTGCGCTCGGTACTGTGGTTTGCGGAGCCAGCATGTTTTTCGTCGATGGGGTGTACGCCACCGGTTGTTTTGGTATTCTGATTACGTTGTTTCTCCTGATCCATTACACGTCTCCTCCTAAACCGTGGGGTGATGTGAGCCAGAGCTTGATTTACCATCAAGTACGCAAATATCTACTACGCCTAAAGCAGGAACACGTCAAGTTTTGGAGACCCCAGATTCTTCTTTTTGTGAACAATTTGGATGATGAGTTCAAGCTGGTCTCCTTCTGCAACTCGCTTAAGAAAGGTGCATTGTTTGTACTTGGTCACGTTCTCGTTACTGATGATTTCTCTTCTACCGTTCCCGAAGCACGCCGTCAACAGATTGCTTGGACGAAATCCGTCGAGAATTCTAAGGTCAAGGCCTTTGTGAATATCGCAGTGTCGCCTGCTGTCGAATGGGGAGTCCGAAATGTGGTTCTGAACTCCGGCCTGGGAGGAATGCGGCCAAATATCGTTATAATTGACCAGTTCCGCGAGGGGAAATCGCTTGCCGAACCCTTCCACCATAAGCGCCAGCCTCGCTCTATGGCATCTGATACCCCAAGGCCCGACACATCAATTATATCGGCAAGCTGCAAGACCTACGTTACGGTCTTGGAAGATCTGCTGTTCCAACTGCGTATAAATGTCGCAGTAGCAAAAGGTTTTGAAGACCTCGAGCTGCCTGGACAAGACGGCTCGCATTCAAAAGAGTACATTGATCTCTGGCCAATCCAGATGTCTGCTGAGCTCAACGCGAACAGCGAGACGAAGCGGAATATCCTAACGACTAACTTTGACACGTATACCCTCATTCTTCAGCTGGGGTGTATCCTGAACACGGTACCTTCGTGGAAGAAGACATACAAGCTGAGGGTAGCAGTCTTTGTCGAATACGAGATAGACGTCGAGGACGAGAGAAAACGAGTTGAAGCTCTTCTCGAGAAGCTGAGGATTGAAGCAGAAGTTCTGGTCTTTTGGCTTGCATGTGGTGACTTGAAAACATACCGCATCATTGTCAACGGAGATACCTCTTCGCAAACTCGGGATCGTCAAAGGGATATCAACGAAATCCTCAAGGATGAAGACTGGTGGCAGGACGTCCAGCAAGGCCGACGGAGCTCGGATTCTTCGGATCTTAGCGGATTGAATAAGGCTGGAGGCCGGCCCGATGAATATCGTCACCATGCACGCTATCCACTCGCAGGTGGAATAAGGAAATTGATGCAATCTTCGAGGCGACGGCGGTCCATATCTAGCTTCAGAAGCATAAGGGGCCTCAATTTAGGGATGCAGACGCACCGGCTGCTTGACGCTTTCGTTGATGACGACAGTACTCCTAGTGATAGTAGCGAGGATAGCGACTCGGATGAATATGCGAGCGGCGAAGAAAGACGACCGGATGATATGCATGGGGCAGCGGTCTCTCAGGGACAGGGTCGGCCCCTGGCATCAGAGTCCATAAGGCAGGAGGGTGTTGGAGAGGGTAACACGAAGCCCAATATTCCTTCCATCATAGCCACCAGTGAAGGAGAGTCCCCTGGAGAACCGGCAAACCCTTCTCGGCCAGCTTTAAGCCGTTCGGCGTCAAGTAATAGATTTAGCTCTTCGCCGATACCTGAAGCGCAGGTCAACACTGAAGAAGGCGCTGGTCCGAGCATCATGTTTGCTCCGAATTCGTCGCCCCCTCGGTCCTCAAATAAGAACGATTCTATCTATAAGCGACGCTCACCCTCGGTCAACTCAGACGCAGCAAGCGCCTCAGGATACCCACAACAGGCCTCGGTCCCGCTGTCCTTTAACGATCTTCCCAGCCGCGCACAGCATCTGATACTGAACGAGCTCATGGCCAAGCATAGCGGAGACACCGCCGTCATTTTCACCACACTGCCCTCACCACTTGAGGGCACTGCGGAGAGTGAGGAGGCCAGCCAGTCCTATCTGAGCGATCTAAGCCTTCTATGGCAGGGCTTACCTCCTTGTCTGTTGGTTCATAGCAACAGCATGACCGTGACGCTTAATCTTTGACGAGTTATGACTTTGAAGTACCTATGGGGATCCAAAGACCACGCTCATATAGCGATTCGCAGTGTCAGGCACTGTGCATTCTTATTTGATGCTAGAATGGCCTCGAAAAATACAATATCTTAAACTTTCCCAATGTCCTGGTGGTTGGAAGTGAAAAATAGTATAAGAAAATTATAAGTACTGTGACTGTTCCTGAACAGTCGTGCCTTTTGACGCCGTTTAAAAGCCGTACTTTGGAGGCTGATTTGTTTATTGCAACTTGCGTCTCACATGCCCCTCCTCGAAGACGACTGCGATAGGCAAACACCGGGGCATCAGACATCCCAAGGATCGCCACTAGTTCGGGGAGGTGATCACCAGCGTGCCAATCAGGGCATCTTGTGGATGAAACATGGGATCAAAATGTGCACGCACGGCGGCACGGCGGTCAAGCGGATTTCTTGTGCAACCTCTCTTTGGCTGTCACCAAGAAGCGGCGTCATTTAGCGCGGTCAAGCAATCCATGGTCTGCCACCACGGATCCTCGGGATATGGCCACGCACTTTGCCGGCCCTGGATTCCAGCTTGTTGGATTGTTTCAAGAACTTCAAGAGAGAGGCGAGATTGACAGGGGATATATCTTGGATCATCTGTTTGTATCTCGTTGAACACATATGACAAGCTGCAGGACAAGTAATTGTAGCTGAAGCTGCAATGCAAGAGCACTATCTGAGTTAGTATAGACCTGATCACGCTGTCTCGTGCAGGACAGGAATGCCGCAAATCCGCGCTTGAGGCTTGAGCTTCGTGCACTTCAACCCATCATCAGCCTTGATTTCCATTGACTCCCTCTGTCGGAGTCTGCTCCCCTTTTTCCAGTTTCTGGGTCAGGTCAAACCAGGCCAACCCGACTGGGAAAAGACGAGACGAACCCAGTTCGCAAGATCACAATCTTCCAGTCCGACCCCTCTCTGTCCGCCTGTCCGCGCCCTCACTCTCCACTCCTCTCCTTCTGCTCGCCATCTGATTCGAGTTTAACTTCTGGTTCTTTGATTTCTCCGTATCCTCTCTGTCTCTGCTTCGAACTCTGAACCATCCGAACACCGCGAAACGGGCCTTGTTCAGAGTCTTCACACCAGAGCCTCTCCACCCCCTTTCTTTCGCTTCTGCCTCGCGAAGGAGAACCTCGGATCCCCTGACCCTGCGATCTCCCAGTGTCCATCGCGCTTCTTGAACACCCAACGTTCGCCTCATGTCGCCGTAGTTGATAACGCTCAGCAACACGGACTCCCGCCAGGTACTTTCTCCCTGCTCGTTTCCCTTTGGATCTCTTCCCGCCGCTTTAAACCAGTGGATAGTTCATTCATTCAGCGTCTCCTCCCCTTCACACCTCCATATCCAATCATTCGCCCCCAGGTTTTCAACTGTCTTTGCTTTTTCATCCTGCCTCACCTCACTCTTACTCGTCCCATTTCCTTTTTTTTTTTCTCTTTCCGCGTCTCGTCTCCGAGGACTTCTAGATATTTTATCTATCTTTGTTTGCCATATTATATTCTTGCCCGCCTCATTAGACTTTTGCCGTTCCACATCTTCTTCTCCCTGCTCCCCTGTTCTAGCTTCCGTGCGACGCCCCCCCAAATCTTGGTTCCCTGCCCGTTGCCCATCACACGGACCATTTGTCATCTCTGCACCCTCGACTCGGACTTTTCCATCTCGCGACGTTCTTTCTCCCTTGATGCGTTCGATTTTTTAACAGAGTCTTTCAAGGCAAAATGGCTTGCGTGGACGACACGCTCACGGCCGCTGCTGCCATCCTACAGAATCTCGCCAGAGAAGCCCCTTCGTCTGGATCTCCCTCCTTCGACTTCAACTTCTCCCCGCATTCCACAAATGGTATCGACACAAAGATTCCCAAATTGCCAGGCGATCCTAGCTTAGCAAAGGTCGCTTTCGAAAATGAGCTAGAGGCGTTGGTACGTCGGATTCATCGGTTAGAAATTCAAACTGTAAGTCCCTCATCGACATTGGGCTTCTTCGCCGTTCTTGCCATCGCTCTTCTAACGTAATTTAGGTCCAGCAGCAGAATCACACAGCAACACACGCTCACAAACGGAGAAAACCCTCCATCGATGCGGCCCCGGAAGTCGTCGAGCAAAGTGATTTGGAAGAGAGCGATGAAGATGAAGATGGATCCGCGACTCGATTAGTACGGGAGGAAGATATCAGTATACTACGGAACCATGTTCAGAAGCAAGCGGAAGAAATAAGCTTCCAGAAGGATATCATATCTCAGGTTCGCGAGGAACTACAGCAGCAGGAGGAACAAACTCGGCGGGCTCTCACCAAGGTCGAGAACGAGGATGTGGTTCTCTTGGAGCGGGAACTGCGCAAACATCAACAAGCGAACGAGGCTTTCCAGAAGGCTTTACGGGAGATTGGTGGCATCATTACACAAGTTGCGAACGGAGACTTGTCAATGAAAGTGCAAATTCATCCTCTGGAGATGGACCCCGAAATCGCAACGTTCAAACGGACAATCAACACCATGATGGATCAACTCCAAGTTTTCGGTAGTGAAGTGTCTCGAGTCGCTCGTGAGGTAGGGACGGAAGGTATTCTAGGTGGCCAGGCTCAAATTACTGGTGTCCATGGAATCTGGAAGGAACTTACGGAGAACGTCAATATCATGGCTAAAAATCTTACGGACCAAGTCCGTGAAATTGCTGTGGTCACGACAGCCGTCGCCCATGGTGATCTGAGTCAGAAAATTGAGAGCCGAGCCCAGGGTGAAATTCTCGAACTTCAACAGACGATCAATACCATGGTGGATCAACTTCGGACATTTGCTACAGAGGTTACACGCGTAGCTCGTGATGTCGGAACGGAGGGTGTTCTTGGTGGTCAGGCTCAAATCGAAGGCGTACAAGGCATGTGGAATGAATTGACGGTCAACGTGAACGCAATGGCGAACAATTTGACAACACAAGTGCGTGATATTGCAACAGTCACCAAAGCGGTCGCCAAGGGTGACCTTACCCAGAAAGTCCAGGCCAACTGCAAGGGCGAAATTGCCGAGCTCAAGAACATCATCAATTCCATGGTTGACCAACTTCGCCAATTCGCGCAGGAAGTGACCAAGATTGCTAAAGAGGTCGGTACGGATGGTGTACTCGGTGGTCAAGCTACTGTGAATGATGTGGAAGGCACATGGAAGGATTTGACCGAAAACGTGAACCGGATGGCGAACAATCTGACCACCCAAGTCAGAGAAATCGCAGACGTTACCACCGCTGTAGCAAAGGGTGATCTTAGCAAAAAGGTTACGGCTAACGTTCAAGGTGAAATACTCGACCTCAAGAGCACCATTAATGGCATGGTGGACCGGCTGAATACGTTCGCGTTCGAAGTCAGCAAAGTCGCCAGGGAGGTCGGTACTGATGGTACCCTTGGCGGCCAAGCCAAGGTGGACAATGTGGAAGGAAAATGGAAGGATCTCACTGACAATGTCAATACCATGGCTCAGAATTTGACCTCGCAAGTCCGAAGTATATCCGACGTCACGCAAGCTATCGCAAAGGGTGACCTAAGCAAGAAGATCGAAGTGCATGCCCAAGGAGAGATCTTGACTCTCAAGGTGACCATCAACCACATGGTGGACCGTTTGGCTAAATTCGCAACTGAATTGAAAAAAGTGGCGCGCGATGTCGGTGTCGATGGTAAAATGGGTGGCCAAGCCAACGTGGAAGGAATTGCTGGGACATGGAAGGAAATCACAGAGGACGTCAACACTATGGCCGAAAATCTTACATCGCAGGTGCGCGCTTTTGGCGAGATCACAGATGCTGCAACCGATGGTGACTTCACGAAACTCATTACTGTCAATGCCTCGGGTGAAATGGACGAACTCAAACGCAAGATCAACAAGATGGTGTCAAATCTCCGGGACAGTATTCAACGAAACACTGCTGCTAGGGAGGCAGCCGAATTGGCCAACCGTACCAAGTCGGAGTTCCTGGCCAACATGAGTCACGAAATTCGAACCCCAATGAATGGTATTATCGGCATGACGCAACTAACCCTGGACACGGACGACCTCAAGCCTTATACAAGAGAAATGTTAAACGTCGTGCATAACCTGGCGAACAGCTTATTAACGATTATTGACGACATTCTTGACATCTCGAAGATCGAAGCAAACCGCATGGTGATTGAAAGCATTCCGTTCACTGTTCGCGGCACGGTCTTCAACGCCCTCAAAACGTTAGCCGTTAAGGCCAATGAAAAGTTCCTGAGTTTGACGTATCAAGTCGACAACACCGTTCCCGACTACGTCATTGGTGATCCATTCCGTCTTCGACAAATCATTTTGAACCTGGTCGGCAATGCCATCAAGTTTACCGAACATGGCGAGGTCAAGCTCACAATCTGCAAATCAGACCGTGAGCAATGTGCGGCTAATGAGTACGCTTTTGAGTTTTCCGTTTCTGATACAGGAATTGGCATCGAGGAGGACAAGCTGGATCTGATCTTCGATACGTTCCAACAGGCGGATGGATCAACCACGCGAAGGTTCGGTGGTACTGGCCTTGGACTCTCCATTTCAAAACGCCTGGTCAACCTCATGGGCGGTGACGTTTGGGTCACTTCGGAATATGGCCACGGCAGCACATTTCATTTCACCTGCGTCGTCAAGCTGGCAGATCAGTCACTGAACGTTATCGCGTCTCAACTACTGCCGTACAAGAATCACCGCGTTCTCTTCATCGACAAAGGAGAAAATGCCAACGAGGCAGAAAATGTTTTGAAGATGCTGAAGAAGCTCGATTTGGAACCCTTGGTCGTCCGTAATGAAGATCATGTCCCGCCACCAGAGATCCAAGACCCCTCTGGCAAGGAGTCAGGTCATGCATATGATGTGATTATTGTGGACTCTGTAAACACCGCTCGAATGCTTAGGACGTACGATGACTTCAAATACGTTCCTATCGTACTGGTCTGCCCTCTTGTCTGTGTCAGCCTCAAGTCAGCCCTGGACCTTGGAATCAGCTCCTACATGACGACACCATGCCAGCCGATTGATCTAGGCAATGGTATGCTGCCAGCGCTTGAAGGCCGATCCACGCCAATCACTACGGACCACTCGCGCTCGTTCGACATTCTACTTGCCGAGGACAACGACGTCAATCAGAAACTTGCTGTAAAGATACTCGAGAAGCACAACCATAATGTCTCTGTTGTCAGCAACGGTCAGGAAGCTGTTGATGCTGTCAAACAGCGCAGGTACGATGTCATCCTTATGGACGTCCAGATGCCAGTCATGGGTGGTTTCGAGGCCACGGGTAAGATTCGCGAGTACGAAAAGGATAGCGGCCTGAGCAGAACCCCAATCATCGCCCTCACAGCGCACGCTATGTTAGGTGACCGCGAGAAGTGCATACAGGCTCAGATGGACGAATACTTGTCCAAGCCACTGAAGCAAAACCAGATGATGCAGACCATTCTCAAGTGTGCTACGCTCGGCGGTTCGCTTTTGGAGAAGAGCAAAGAGTCTCGCATTTCAAGCAGTGGAGAGATGCATCATGTTCACACAGGGCCAGAAGGCAAATCACAACGCCCTGGCATGGAGACCCGATCGATCACCGCGACCAGCGCTATGAATCACAGTCTGGCAAGCCCTAATGCTGAAAGCAGCGACCAACTGTCCCTGGATAGGGTAAGATTCTAAGCCCTCAAGGCCGTACCTGCGCAAGCTAATTAGTTTAGCAGGCTTTGCTGCGATCTAATAGCTCGTGAGGCGGGTTCTCGGAATCTTCTTTTGCGCTTTTCTCTGCTCGGTCTTTGCGAGTACCGTCGTTACAGATCCTATATACCCCATCCTGTTTCTTCGCATGCGTAAGAACTGCTCTTTTGGGGGCTGTGACCTTCGCTCGGCCCAGTCCCCTCATCGTACCTTTCCTACTACCCTCCTAGTGTTTTCCTCTCGGAAAAGCAATCTCTCCAGCACTCCTACCTACCAACACCTCAGACTCTCTCAGTCTTCCGATATCCTTTCTCGGTCACCCGCCATCCTTTTTTTTTTGCATATTGTTGTCGCAGGCAGCAGCTTCGACAGTCTATCGGGCCTCTTTTACATAGTATATCATGTTGTGATTTCGGCAGTTCTACATGCAGTACCAGTTCAATTCCTGGTGTAATGGTGTTCTTTGGCGCATGAAACAAATTCGGCAGGGAGGAAACCCTCTTATGAATTTCGACTCAAATAACTCAAGCCTCTTTTTTCTTACATTCAAGCAGACAGAGTGAGAAGCAAAATTCAGGTGGACGCAACCCTTGAAGCATACCATACCATATCATATTGTATTATGTTTACCATGGATGTCCCTCCTATATGACTTGCATGTTGTCACCCCCTTGATCCACTCGCCTCCCTCTAACTTCTCTCTACCTCCCCTTTTTCTCCCTTTCTCCCTGTTCGATTCCTACTTGTATTGTACTTAACTCTTGGTTCCATTTTCGTTTTCTCTCGCATACCGATTGATCAGAAATTACTACATACACCTTGGTTTTGGGAGGGGCTTACTACATCACAATTGCAAAGCATTCAATTAAGTCTATTTCAGTCATAAATCCTCATCCAAGGCCATTTCTGTACTGATGGTCAATCGCAAAGGTGGTGCAACTTCGGGAGGTAAAGCAGATCTAAACCATTACTTCCCTACACGTAGTATCCAGGTTCATAGAAACAACCTTCGTTTCGTAAGCATTAAATAAAGTAATACCATGCTGGGAACTTAGCTACACATCCCTACCCCCCGATCCACCACCTACCTACCAGCTATATATTAAGTAGGGTTCACTCGCAGCAGCCAAGTATCGCAGCGAAAGCAAAGTAGAAATAAACAGAAAATTACAACACTGACAGTCTCGAAGTTCTTTCCATGGTAACTCTTCGCCCCTTTTGTACTACTCTTCCCACATTTCGATCCGTATTGATGTGCAGTTCCACGACTATGTCGACGCCTCTAGAAGAAGCGGTACCGTCCAGGTCCTCCAGGGGTAACGGTTGAGGAGAACGGAGTCGAGCTATGAGGCGTAGACGACGGTGTCCTTGCGCTGCTAGACGGGAGCGTAATGATAGGCCGGCTATAGTTTGGCCTTCCGGCGCCGTTATTGCCATTCCCTCTGCTCGGGGGATTTTGGCCACTGGGGTAAGGGTGTGGGTTCGGGTATCCGCCGGAGAAACCTCTGTGATTATTGTCGTACCCATCATAGTAATCATCATCCCCATCACCATCGCCGTCACCATCACCACCATCGTCGTCGTCATCACCGTCATCATCATCATCATCATCGTCATCATCATAATATTGATCGCCGTTGCCGTCAGCATAGTGCCTGTAGCCACCTCCATGAGTCGGAGCTGGAGCTGGAGCTGGCGCTGGTACGGGCAATGATGATAGCGTCACCGGAGGCCTTCCATTGTTGTACGGGTCGTTGGGCTGATTTCTACCGGGATCAGTGTTTCCAACTGCCGGGTCTACCCCAACAGCACCATTGCCGTTCTGACCGTTCTGACCGTTCTGACCGTTCTGACCAGGCGCTGGCACTGGTGCTACTGGAAGCCCTCCAGTCTTGGAGGGATCATTGTTGTCCTGGTCCAAATAATCTTTGGCGCTTCCTGGATCAGCTTCTTCGGGAATAGGCGTGAGAGCTGGGTTGTAGGGATCGTATACGGTGGTATCTGGCGCGGCAGGTTTGCTGGCTGGCACAGTTGGAAGCGTGAACGTGTTGTCGCCGGCATGTCCATCCGTCGTTGTCTGGCTTTTCTGCTCCCCGGAAGGGGTTGTGTACCCGACGCCAGGGTTTACCACGTTTGCAGCATTCGCTGAACTAACTGCTGGAGCAGATGCTGCCACACTTCCCGTGGAAACGGCCCTCTTCACCTTGATTTTATGATTGGTATTGTCATGCCCGCCCTTTGTCAAGGTCGTCCAGCCAGGTGCGGTGTGATCCCTATCATGAGTCCTATCACCCCGCGAGTCGGTGGTCCATGGGTCAGTTGTAGTCGTTGTCGTCTTTGGAGGTGACCCAGGGTTCCCTGCGACCTGAGCTTGCCTTCCAACGCTTCCGGGTTTTCCTGTGGGGAATTGTTTAGTCCGTGATGGGGTGCGAGACGGTGTGCGCGAGCTGGGAGAGGAAGACAGAGATGCTTGTGAAGTAGGCTGCGGTGAAGGAGTTGGAGTCGCACCTGGGTCTGACCCACCGTCGCCTTGTGGTCCTTCGTCACCTGGAACTGAGGATCCTCCTGGACATGGGCAGGAGCAGGTGCAGGTACCTCCGCCTGGCCCACCTCCCCCGTTGCCCTCACCTGGTCCTCCACCTCCACCTCCTCCTGGCCCCCCGCCTCCTCCTGCACCGCCGCCACCACCACCACCTCCTCCGCCTGGGCCGCCGCCTCCAGGTTGACCACCTCCAGGTTGTCCAGGTTGTCCGGGCCCTCCAGGTCCGCCGGGCTGACCGGGACCACCAGGGCCTCCAGGTGTACCACTTGGACTAGGCAAAGGTCCAGGTCCTCCAGGTGTGCTGCTTTGGCCTGGCGTGCTGGTCGATCCGCTTGGAATAACTCCACCAGGATGGCTTGGAGTGCTGCTTGGTCCAGGAGTACCGGGTGTCCCATCTGACCCGCTTGGTATGATTCCGCCGGGATGGCTTGGGGTGCTGCTTGGTCCAGGAGTTTCAGGTGGGATGCTCTGACTAGGCGTGCTTGGGATTATTGTTCCAGGCTGACTTGGAGTGCTGCCCGACCCGCTTGGTATGATACCGCCTGGATGACTTGGAGTGCTGCTTGGCCCAGGTGAGGATGGAGTTCCGCTTGGTCCAGGAGTCCCAGGGGTGCTGGTGGATCCACTTGGTATAATGCCTCCTGGATGGCTTGGAGTGCTGCTTGGTCCGGGAGTAGGTATAATCCCCCCTGGGTGACTTGGGGTACCGGTTGCCCCAGGTGAGGATGGTGTGCTAGTTGACCCACTTGGAATGATTGTTCCTGGTTGACTTGGATTTGGAATTGCACTTGGTCCAGGGGTCCCAGGCACACCAGGCGTTCCCGGCACACCAGGCGTTCCCGGCACCCCAGGTGTTCCCGGTACCCCAGGGGTGCCAGGTATGCCAGGGATTCCAGGTGTTCCAGGTGTTCCAGGTGTGCCAGGTGTGCCAGGTGTGCCAGGTGTGCCAGGCTGGCCTGGGGTGCTAGACTGTCCAGGCACGCCAGGTGGACCAGACGTACCAGGCGTCGAGCTACAGATAGTGACGGAGCTCGTCACAGTCTGATGGCACCCAACACATCCCGACGCTTGGATCTGCTGAGGAAGGGCCCCTGTGTGGTGAAAGAGGGTCCCAAGTGAGAGAAAGAAGACGAGCTTGCTCGCACACGGCGCCATATTGGGCCAAAGTTACCCTCAACAGTGACTAATTCGATGGGAGTTCGAGCAAAATCAAGGAAATCAAGCAAAGGAGCTGTTGAAAGTGTAAAGCGGGTATGGAGGAAGGGTATATGTAATGCATGTTAGCAAGTGACTATGTCATCCGAGGGGAAAGGGGGATATAGAAACTTTGACGCGCCATCAGAAATCATACTCTGTGGCTTCGAGGGCATCATTGTGACGAGTAAAAGCAAGAGAGCACCATCGACTGATTCCAATGGAGGTGGGGGAGATGAACATCTGATCGGCTATATGGATACATCATGAAGTGTGGATTGCGCAACCTAGTGAGTTGAGTTGACAAGAGCTTAGGACCGAGTAAACATAAATCTTATTTTGTTCTCATAAGTCTGGAATATGATCTGCCACCGGAGATAGGAGTACGAGGGTCTTCCACTGAACTCAATATTTTGTTGGTTGATCGCAGAGAACCATAGATCTCTAGGGTGATTCGAGAAGGCGTTTTTTGAGTTCCACGCCGGAACCAGAGAATACTTTGGTACAGGGGCCAGTCGCCCATCCGAAACGAGGCGTGTGGAAGGCACAGGGTTGATGTTCAATTGATCTAATAGATTGCCCATGGATGACGCCAGCCAACGTGAACAAATTTGGCGGCTGTCACACAGATGAGACCGGCAGCATAGCAGCAGACGGTGTAGGTTATAAGGCCCCAGTAGTCTCCATTGCAGCGCGCAAGGATCTCTCCTGCGATTGGCATTCCAGTCAAGGTGCTGCGAAGCTTAGTATTAGCTGACTTACTCCAAAATCGCTATTGAGTATAGTATTAAAGACATGTAACCTACCCGAAACTGACAATTGTATACGAAGTGGCGTAATATCTCCCGTAATTCTCGATCTTGCATAGCTGTGAGATGCAGACAGGCGTGAGACTAATGTTGCTGCCACTTGCAAAACCGAAGATCACGCAATATGCAATCAACACGGGCATATTATCACCAGCAGGAAGCCAGAGACAAGCGTTGCAGACGAGGCAAAGCGCAACTGTGACTATCAGGGTGTTGAATCGGCCAACATGATCCGCGAAAAAACCAGGAATCGCTCTTCCAAGAACCGAACCCACGTTGAGGAAAGCTAGCATTTGATATGAAAGAGTCTCCTCGGTGCCATGTGCTAAAGCATAGGAGGAAATGTAGCTGATTGGGATAAACAGTCCCCACTCGATGAAGAATATCCCAGCGGTGGTGAGGGTAAGTTTGAGGTCTCGGAAAATTCGAAAATCAGGCAAGACATTCTCCTTAGATGCTGGCTTCTTCGGTAGCCGTGAATTGACCAGGAGGCATGCACCGATCAACAAGACCAAACAGATCAATGCAATAACCCGGGTGGCCCATCCCCATCCGATTTTGGGGAAGAGGCTTTCGAGGATCAGAGGGAATGCAACACCCCCAACAGAGCCACCTGTAGCCGCTAATCCAGTTGCAACTCCACGTCTTTCATTGAAATAGTGGCCGATTGATGATACTGCTGGGGTGAAAATCATAGAGGTCCCTATTCCTCCAGCAACCCCGATTGAAAGGACAAAGTGCCAGTATTGGGTACAGAATCCCATCGTCACGGCCATTACCATGACCAGGACAGATCCAATAAGGACTAAGAGCCGAGGGCCTTTTGCGTCGAATATAGGGCCAACCTGTACACCCCCGAAGAATGTCAGGAACGCATAAATGCCAAATATCCAAGATATGCTTCCAGAGCTGTAGTCCTTTAGCTGGTTGTTCTCCAGGTACGCGTGGAATGATCCAATCGTGTTGACTAGGCCAAGGGAAGCAAAAAGTCCTAGAAAGGCTCCTAAGACCACTAGCCATGCTTCGAGGCCGCCTTCAGGGTAGGTGTTACCATCGGCATCGGTGGTTACTCGGCTGATGGGGACTCGGTGAGAGAGTCCATCGAGAGCAGTGTCTTCCGAGGACTGTCTGTAAAGGCCATCATCCGGGATTGGCCGTCCTTGGGGGTGATTCTGAACTGAATGAAGGTCTGTCTTTTCTGTACAGTTTAAAGTGGGGTCGGCGTTATCGAGTGCGATACTAGTAACACTGTTGGTTCTGTGTGGGTGCAGGTTTGACAAGTGTAGACGTGTGTCGTCATGTTGTCCCGACTCTCCGGATGGGATGTCGCCAGAGTATCTGGTGTCGGGTGGCATGTTAGTATAAGGCTTGGGGCGAAGTGGACCACGGTTGACCTTCTTGCTCCCCACCGCACAACCAGCCGCACGGCGCACACGAGCTCGTCTTTGCGGTCTAATAAGGTCGACTTGAGTCGTTTTCTATCAAGCTGACTTGGAAGGGGGCAGGCGAGAGTTTGTTATGGTGAAAACAATAACGAGATGCTCGAGGGCGAGGCCGAGCCATTATTACATCTCTTTGACGAGAACCCTGGTGAAAAAAAATTGGCAATTGGCATCAAACGCCGAGTATTATTGGCTTTGAGGCCCGAGTGGAGGTGGTCCGTGGGCATGTTCTCCAAAGTTGACATTTTTGATTGGTAATTTTCACCACTTTCATGCGACTTGGCTGCTTTTTGGCGGATTGCGGCATCATCTCCTGTGGGTTGGTCCCCTTTGCGGTGTGTTAGCACTAAACGAGATCAGGAAGGTCAGAGGAGCGCGGGGCATGTGAATTGGAGATGCGGGGGGTCTTACAAGGAAAGCGCATGAGAGTTGATGATGAGTTGGTGGCATCGTTTGAAAGACAGTGAACGAAGCATTCTGTAGACTAGTTGAGTCTGTGTCAAGGTTGGAAGAATGGTTACATAGTCTGGAATCCCCATCGCGGACGGAAGACCTGGCCCAACTCTAAGGAACAACGAACGACGATGGGCTGTCGCCTACATCAACAACAACACGTCGTGATACTGCCGAAAATATGTATATGCATATTGCAAATTAGCCTACAAATTAACTAAAAGAAGCATGCTTGACAATCCCTCTCAGACGGGGAGGGCATGGCATTCCATAGTATTGTAGAGAGTTCCCAATTTCAGCAAGGATTCTGGATGTCCACGGGGGGTGGCAGTTAGACTTTTACTGTCCAATGCATCGCCTTTCTCGTCTCGGAGTAGACTGACTACTTGTAAATAAACCAGTCCTGCTTGCTCTGTATGAGGCCGACTACTTTTGTTCCGAAAAAGCAAATATGACGAGGATCACTTTTGCATGCCAAAGAACTTGAAAAGGAAAATTGAATTCCCTTGGGGGGAAGACCTTCCCACTGCCAGGTGCCCAGGTGCCCAAGCTGCCCCGCGAGGTGGAGGGAAGTGGTTGCTCACCTCTGAAGTCCCATCTCTACCGAGTATAGGCATACTAGAAGTCAACACTTTGGTGCTCAGACAAGACCCGAAGATATACTATGTACTCTGTAATGATATTTAGGACATAAACAGAGTCTTGTAGATAACATCAACACATGTTACTCAGATTAGGTGGATATTTAGGCACCGTGCTTTCCCCGCTGCCTGGAGCCATGTGGTGATTGTGGCGAGCTTCGTCGACTCTGGAGTCTGGACTTCTGGAGTAATTCCCGAGTGGTGGTACCGTGATCCTGGCAATTCAAGTCGCCTGCCGGGGGCAGCCGGATGTTGTAAAAAAGTTGGGGGAAGGACAGGTCACAGCCTCACAGGATCATTATCAAAGATTGGATTATTTGAACTTTCGTTTAGTATTTACTAGTATAGGTAGGAGTGGAAGAATCCTACGGTGGGATTCTCCAAAATGGAGAGGAAAGAACAAGATATTGCATGCAATATATCGCATCGAATGAACAGTTTATATTGGCATTAGTAATTAGAATAAGAAAAATCGATGTTACTATCCAAAGCATACCTCCGTTACCTATTCTTCTTGTGTGTACACCTGACCATGGGGACGAGCAACATGGTGATGATCACTGCACGCTGTACGTTGGACATCGCACGCGCCAGGCGGTTCAACTTTGTGGAAGCGTGGGATTCCGAGATCCGACTAGTCCGGATATAGACTAGCTCATGACGTAGGGCTCAGACCGAGTCGGACGGGCCCAGTCGGGCCCGACCAAGGCTGAACCAAGGCTCACCAAGCCTCCCAAGGCACGGTGCTAGTACTACCGAGCGACGGATCGGGATGATGCTGGTGGCTGCGTTCTTAATTCTTAGCGTCTGTGGCCGACAGGGCAGGCCAGTCATCCCTGTCCTGTGTTCCAAGGTCGCTGGATGAGCCTCTGACTCGTTGATGTCGCGCTCCCCACTGCGTCAGGTGAAGTGTGCCAAGCCGAGACTCCCAGACAAGTGACCCCATGAGGCGGAACCCTCCGATGCTTGATAAACGTTGCTTTTGCTCGCGGAATCGCGGGTATAAGCACTATGCTCGACTTGGAACTGGGAGGATGCGCAGGTTGCCGATCATCGTGTTGGATTCACCAGAAACCAAACTCAACGCCCAAACAAGGGCTCTGCACGAGAGCGAGCAGAGCGTTACAGAGGGCAGAGGGTTACCTAGTAGAGGGCAGAGGACCGAAGTGGAAGGTGGGCTGGTTGCCACCCATCATGATGGAAGACTGAGCGACCCAGAGAGGACCATACCCCATCCCATCGCGCAAGATGAATGGACAAACATGACCGAGCACCTTCATCTCGTTCTGTTCGGTCCCTTTATTTCGCCCCATCTGCAGCCCCTCTTAAGTGTCCATCTTTCCCCGTCTTTGGCCGTTTCTCCCTACTAACATCCTCATTACTCCTTCCACTTTGAGACGCTCTCTTTCCTGTACTTCAAACTCGGCAGAGAAGACGCTCGACTCTCACCTCTTCCGGAGACTTTTCATATTCCTGTCATATGAGGTCAACTGGACTTTTTAGTTCTCAGTTTGTGGATTTTTTTTATCTATACATTATCATTACTATTGCCCTTTCCGAGCACCACTGCGTTCCGACCAGGTGATAGCTCCCGTCACTGATCTTCAGCTGTACCCCGGCCGTAGCAGCGTCTCACCATCTATCGGTACCCTCCGGTTCGAATAAGCCATTGCGCCAGTCATTTGATCCTAGCGACAATTGCTATACCCTATCCCGAGCGCCGTTCGGACGATATACTCTGCCTCTGCGACAACCGCAACGTTACCAGTAGTTTCCCACCCCCCGATTCTGAATTGAACGCGCCGAAAACTTGGCCATAGCAGCATAAATTCGCCGCGATGACGTTCGGAGTGAACCCCTTCTCGCGACATGGCCACCGCGATCTTCCTGGAGTCGTCGTGCCCCTCTCTAGTGCCCCTGCGCATTCGAAACTCGGCTCCGATCCGGAAAAGAAAGTAGGCCCTGACGAGAAAACTGACGATGGGAGCCTCGATAGGTCTTCTTCCGCAGAGCACGGCGTGGGCTCGGTCCACAGCCACCAGCAAAGCCAAGATGGCCATCTGACCATAGAGATTCTGCGCGCTGAAGTAGAAAATGATCTCGCCGTCTCAGGCCAGGACTCCGCCTATGATCGTACGTTACGTATCTCTTTGAGATATCATTGATTCTATACCTTTCCCTTTTATCTGGAGAACCCCAGCTTTGAACGTCCAGGTTTCAGGTCTAATGTGCATGTACAGGCAAAGCAAAGGTGATTAACAGGGCCATTCAAGACATTGGCATGGGCCGCTACCAGTGGGAGCTGTTTATGCTGTGTGGATTCGGTTGGCTTGCAGACAAGTAAGTTGTTCGCCTTGAGTTTTGCTGAGCGTCGCTGACAGAGAGACATAGTCTATGGCTACAGGTATGACGGTACTCTATGGGTACATGCGATGTGATACTAATTTTGTAGGGTGTTGCACTCACACTGCCGCAATTGTCTCTGGAATTTGGTGTTGACGAGAACAACGTTCGGTTTACTACTTGTGCGCTGTTCGTAGGTCTCTGCATAGGTGCCTCCTTCTGGGGAATCGCCTCCGATGTTATTGGCCGTCGCCCAGCATTCAACTTTACCCTCATGATCAGTGGTGTGTTCGGTCTTGCTTCTGGTGGCGGTCCCAACTGGGTTGGGTAAGTCCAACGGACCTTTCATGTTGGCTTGTAGACTGACAGACCACAGCACTTGTGCCCTGTACGCCTGCCTGGGTCTTGGGGTTGGTGGAAACCTGCCCGTCGATGGAGCGCTTTTTCTCGAGTTCCTGCCATTTGCCTCCGGAAATCTCCTGACCATGCTCAGTGTGTGGTGGCCGGTTGGCAACCTGATTTCTAGGTTAGTGCAGTTAATGATTGCCCCGATTCGACTTTACTGACGCATTCTAGTCTTCTGGCATGGGCGTTTATCCCGAATTTCACTTGCCCGTCTACAGGGCCATGCACGAAAGAGCAGAACATGGGCTGGCGATACCTGGTTATAACCCTCGGTGCCATCACCTTTGTCATGTTCATATGCCGTTTCTTTCTCTTTCATCTATACGAGTCGCCCAAGTTCTTGCTTTCGCGTGGACGCCAGGATGAGGCTGTCGCTGCTGTCCACGGCATTGCTTACAAGAACCGCGTCAAGACATGGCTTACTGTTGAGATCCTTAATGAAATTGGCGGCTATCCGGAAGAATCGACCAACACGCAAAGCCTCAGCAACAAGCAGATTGTTCAGAGATACATGTCCAAGTTTTCTCTCGACCGCATCCGTGGTCTCTTTGCCACCAAGAAACTTGGAATTTCCAGTACGTCCTTGCGTCCTTGATAGCCTGACATATCTAACATGCACCAGCCGTTATCCTTTGGTTTTGCTGGACCACCATTGGAATGGGCTACCCTCTTTTCAACGCCTTCCTTCCCCAATATCTGTCGCGCGCTGGCGGCGAAACCAGCCAGCCGACCTCCATTGTCTACCGTAATTATGCCATTACCTCCATTGTTGGTCTTCCCGGATCCGTACTCGCCTGTTACACAGTGGACATCAAGTACGTCGGGCGCAAGGGCACAATGACCATTGCCACCCTGATTACCGGAGTCCTGCTCTTCTGCTTCACCGCATCCACCAATTCGGATATCCAACTCGTCTGCTCCTCACTGGAGGCCTTCTTTCAGAACATCATGTACGGTGTCCTGTACGCCTACACACCCGAGGTCTTCCCTGCCCCCTACCGCGGTACCGGGTCCGGTATTTCCAGCTGTCTGAACCGTATCGCTGGTCTCTGCGCGCCCATCGTGGCTATCTACGGCGGAAGCGCGAACCCCGATGCGCCCATCTATGCGTCTGGTGCATTAATCCTCGCCGCCTTTGTGGCGATGATCTTCCTCCCCATTGAGACGAGAGGGCGGCAGACACTCTAAACATCACCTATGGTCGAACGGATCATATCTTAGGTCTTAAAACTTGACGGATTGTTATCGATCCTTCGCAGTATTAACACTTTGATTCTGGCTTGCTGCTAACATTAGCGCTTTCGTTGGATTAAGTTTCATGTTAGATAGCAGGTGACTTGGATAGGTCTTTTTTCCATTGCTTCGTCTCATCTTGTGAGTATCTTTCTTGGGTCATGACGATAACCGCCCAGGCCGGATTGTTGGATGCATAGAGTTTGTTTGATAAATAGCTACAAAAAAATATACCCCATTGTTCAATCAAACTTATGGTCTTTTGTACATGAGTTGAGTTGACAGGCCGATTCAACTTCATTTCGGGACTAACAAGTAAGTTGCACTTACAGAGCTACTACAGACGGTAGTAGCACTAGACACAGAATAATGATAGACCTACTAGTACGTACTGGCTCTACACAACTGTCCCTTTCAAAGCACCGCATTGTTACCACAGCCTCTCAATCAATTAATTGGACATCTCGCACCGTAACGAAGCCGCCCAACGTGACAAGACCCTGGGGTTGTGCTCATCCTGCCGAGGGAGGCGGGGGAAGCCCCAAGCTCGTGCCCACGTCCCTACTACCCTACTATCACTACGGAGTCCTAGTAGTGCTACTCACGTCCCTTGGTTCCAGCGGAGGTTGGGAACTGGGCTTATAGTACACTGCAGACACGATTTGGGAACCGACTCCGGAGTGGAAAAAGTACCCCCAGCCCATGCATGATGCCACCTGGCGACGGTTGGGTTTTGAGGAGACGTGTGTCGAAGCTACCAAGTACGGGGTAGGTTTATTACTACGGAGTAGTGCATCGTTGCCACCGCCGAGACCATCGAAACTTGGAATTGGTACAGCGTATATTGAGCAATCGAGTCTAGACTGGGAGTAGGATTAGGACTGAGATACGGAGATCGAAATGAAAAGGATGGAATTGGATTGAGGAAATTAGAGCCGAGATGAGATGAGGTGACAATGGGGTAATGGGGCGAATCAGGTAGCCTGTTCAGAGGTTCGGGGTCAAACAGTCGACATCATACATGCAGGTCACTTCCGAATTAAGTCAGAGTGGCATTAGCTTCGAGCCCTCAAGCCTTCAACAGAAAATAATGAGAGAAGGATGAAATACGACGATTCGTAGTGGTGAGCCGGTAAGGTAGCAATGAAATTGAAGCTGGAACGGTGTATCACTTTATAAGCGCAAAACAACTGAAAGCGGGATATGCAGGACAAAAGAAGCTAACAACTAATAAACTCCCGGACTATTGCACATGTCCAAGCAAAGCACTCCACCAAATGTAATGGGAAAGAAAACCGTAACATTGAAAGATAAGATGCATATAGAACGCTTCGCCGATCCAGATCCCAGAGATGAGATGAGAAAGACAGGTACATAAAACGCCTGAAAAAACAATGCGGATTTGCCCGATCAACAGGTTTGCCCACAGTCAGTCGAAAAGAAAATGTGACGTCATCGAAGTTATAGGGGGAGTCTAGCCTGACGATATCATGAGTTCGTAATGTCTTCAGAAACGCAGCAACGTGGCCGGGTACAAGCAGAGACGCGGAGATGTTCTATCATGCGACTGGTTGATCTTGATGTCTCCTGCCTCGCTTCTCAAGCAGGGTCGCATTGTCTAAGCTGAGCTCGAATGGTTGTCGAGCGTTGCGGGCCATATTCTTCTTCGCGGCAGCTGCAACACTAGCGCTATGTTGCCCGTAGCCCTGTTGGCGGGGTTGATGGGCCTGCCGCGCCTGTGCCGCGTGGCTAGTGGCGCCCAGATTGGTATTCCGCATTTTAGCCTCCATAGCAGCCATATCACCGGGGTTCGAGGACTTTTGCATCTTAGCTGGAGGGTATTCTTCCTCGACTGCCATTGCGTCGTCACTGTCGTAGTCTTCGTTGAGCGGATTGAGTGCGGACTGGAATGTAGAAGCTGGGTTCGTTCCACGGAATCCCCGACCAGCCTTGCGTCGCTTGCCCTCCTCCTCCTGTCGGTGTACAGCGTATCCGACATCGAAGACTTCCCGCAAATTGATCGCGCCAGGGGAACGGAAGTCCATTGGTCGATCTCCGGCAGTGAGTTGAGCGCTTGCAGGTGGGTATGGCGCGAGGTCTGCTGCAACTGCGTCGAGCGGTTGATTGCGAATTTCCTTGATGGAGGGAGTTATCAATGGAGGGGCATCCGATGCGGCTTGTGTCTCCTCATCCGTTTCTCGGATCCATGGATGAGCCAAGAACTGCTTGATCGAGTACCGCTCATCAGGGTCTACCGTCAGAAGATGAGAAATCAAGTCCTTGGCTGACTTGGAGATGTCATCCCACCAGGGAGAAAGGAATGTGTACTGTCCTCGAGCGACTTTCTCTGTGAGGACTTGGATACTTTCGTCGTAGAAGGGAGGGAAACCGCAGAGAAGTGTATAAAGAACGCAACCGAGGGCCCACATATCCACACTCTTGGAGTATCTTTCATCCTTGACAATCTCCGGAGCAGTATATCCGACGGTTCCGCACGGTGTCATTGTCTGACTATCCCAGATAACTTTGGAAAGACCGAAATCGGCGATCTTGATCACGCCTATCCCACCAGCGCCGTTTCCTGGAATGTATTCGCCTTCATCCACCTTGTCTTCATCACCGGGTTGGCGTGGCTTAGGATTCTTTGAAGGAATGAACTCGGTGGGGTAAAATAGAAGGTTTTCGGGTTTTATGTCACTGTTAAGGAAGAACATGAGCTTCCTCTCCGGGAGCATGAAAACAAGGTAGTGGCAAGCTTACCGATGTACAACACCTGAGGTCTCATGTAGGTACTCGATGGCTTTGGCAACCTGAAGAATGACATGCCGACTTAGATCTTCGCTAAAGTAAGTCAAGCGGACAATCTGGTGGAACAGCTCGCCACCAGGGCAAAGCTCTAGGACGATGTAGTAGTATTGGCGCGATTCGGAAAATTGGATCAATTTGACGATATTAGGGTGATCAATTTGGCGCATGATCTGGACTTCTTTAAGGATATTGGCTCGCTAGACAGACACACTAGTCAGTTATCATATCGTGCGGTTGCAGGATATTTTGGCGCGCGCAAAGAACAAAAATATGATTTGGGGCGGTAGAACTCGATCGTATCGCATGCTGCTCGGATTAGGGAGATTAAGGGAAATTGGCGCACCTCTGCGGCTTTCGGCTTCTTCTTGAAGTCGGGATGTAGGTGGTCGACAGACTAGATAAGACAACATATTGGCGAAAAGGTTCGCAGTGAAGACGGACCATGACGGGAACCGCAGCACAAAGAAATAGACAAGAAAGCGCCGAGGAAATTGAAAGCAACAAAGCATGTAAGACAATAGAAGAGGAGTATCCTACCTGAGTGCTATTCATCTCAAACTTCCGAACAACCTTGATAGCCACCTGGTCAAATTCACCAGTGGTGTCCTTGGCCCGATAAACGTTGCTGAAGGCACCGTCACCCATTTTCTCCACCAAGATCCAGCGCTCGAGACCAGGGTATTTGGGCATCTTGGAGCGACTGCTCTTCTCCTCAGCGACGATCTGTTCAAGTTCGGCCTCGCGAACTCTCTTGGCGGGAGCGTCTGGAGACGCCCGTTGCGACTGCTGAGGTTGGCCGCTGCCCATTTTGCTGTCAATGGCATCTAAATTGCCAGCAGCTGGAGAAAATGTACCCTGGGGTTGGCGCTGCTGCTCAGCGTGAACCGCAGAGATGTTTGTGGTAGGCTCAGCATGGGGGGTGACAAGGCGGGCTTGTTTCCCATGACGTATGAAATTTTTTAGACTCTGGATGGTGCTCATGGTAGGCAGGGGGCCGGGCAGGGGTTCCCGGGAGGATGAACAGGGAAGATTGAGAGGGACGAATGGTAAGGGGGAGGGGACGACGACCGAGGAAGGAAGAAAGGGAGCAGCAGAGAGGAAAAGAGAGGGGAAGACGGAAGAAGAAAAGAAATGAGTAGGAGGCTGATATGATGATGAATGATGGCTGAAGCTGGGGAGACTCAAGACACTGTGGACTGGCAGCAATGACGTGACAGGCTGATTGCTTTTTCCTTTCTTTGTCACCCTCGGGTTTTCTCCCTAACTTTTTCTGTATTCTACTCTGCTACCCCGCCAAGCGAGTCGAGGAGAGCAAAGAGGCGAAAGGTGAGGACACTGAGGAGCGAGCAGGCGCTGGTGATTGGCAGAGCTGCTCGAGATGAAACTGGTTGGAGAGTGGTTCGAAGAGCGCGCACAGCAGAGATGACTGGTCGGAAGAAGAGGCCTTAAGGTTGTTACTCGCACAGAGAGGAAAGAAGATTGGAAATGAAGATTACTGAACAGTGAATAAGAGCTAAGACTGAGAGGATGGTGGGGAATAAGAACGGCCTAAGGATTACCCAACTGTTGGAACCTGGCCCCCGATGTCTGTCGCAGTGCGCGCAGAAGCAGCCAAAATTTAGCAACAGCAGATGACGGATAACGACGTCAGATCGCAGGGCCCTCATTATATCATACACCACAGCAACCGCAATACTATCATCGCGAGGTATCTGCCTGTCCTGGAAATCCTGTCCGCCCCTCCGTCTGAGTCTGTGTTTATCAATAATGAAGAAGACATCTCGTCATCCCCCATTGGGCCCGCACCGATGACGTCGGGTCCGATGTCATGGGTTGACCCAGCGGGGCCTCGCTGGAGGAGATTTGAGGCTGGTGGAAACTTCGCTAGTCGTTGCGCTTCGAAATTTCCTGATCCTGATCCTACAACGTTGTCTGGTCAAGTGGCACAGGGTCTAACAAGTGCACTAGTCCTGGCAACCTGCGAGTAAGGTGCGCAAACAATAATTGAAAAAACTGGAGGATCGGCCTCCCGGCTGTCAGGACAGTGGAGGCCTGTATGACCGCACGTGACATTTAGACTCCGGTACTAGAAGTACGTTGTAGATGATCCTGAGTCCCTGACTTATGGATAATAGGACAAGGTTCAAGCCGCGCATTACCGGAGGATTCTAAAACTAGTCTAAGCAATACGGAGGAAGCAGCACAATTTACCTTTGCGAACTCGGCTCTCCAGCCAGGCACCCAAAGTGTAAAAAAAGACAGGTCCCGTGACCTGTACTCAAAAGTCCCACCAGTGTTACAGATATGCACTGCAGTGTTGGGATGCGTACTTCCCAATTTTCATCTTTGCAGCCTCACTCTCCTAATAATAGCCATATTGTACGGCTGTCGGGTCGAATCAGGGGACACATTTCTTTTGTCCGCAACGTGGAAAGCCCCGAAAGTCGACCTGTTTGCTGCTGGCCGGCCTGCCGCTTGCTCAGGATCGCTTCCTGCAGCCCACCCTTGGCTCCTCTCCGCCATTAAGAGTTGCATTTCTGATTCGGACCTTTCATGACCTGTTCCTTTCATACCACAGTTGCTTCTGATTCGTTTGTTTGTTAGTCGAGCATCGCTGCTTTGTGAGACGCGCTTTGCGGCCAGCGGGCTTCACGGGCAAGTGGCCCTCTCTGAGAACCTTGCTTCCATCCCCTTTCGTCTGGAATCTTCATTCAGCTGCCATACTTCTCATCATTCTCCACGTCGAGCGGAATCTCCCTGGTTTCAGAGAAGACGACCTGGAGAAAAATTTTCGCAGTTCTAGACCAAGGTCATGGTTGCGTCTTGACCTCGAAATTGCCCGCTTCCGCTATGCGCCTTCGCCAGCCTGCATCCTCCAACCTCATTTGAAACGGCCTAGGTGTCAAGATCCTCACTTCAATTGACTCTTGCAGCTATTTGTGACAGCACCGACCCGACTGGCAGATTTTTCAGCATCTTCTGCTCAGGATCACGGTGCGTTGTTGAGTGTTAATGAAAATGCCCAGTGTCGACGTTGCTGTCACCGCGCCCGCCTCAGCAGAACATCTCCAGTTCAAGGCCCACAAATCGCTTCCTCGACGGGTTGACGCAAACCTAAACAACCCAGTCGCTCAAACAACGAGTCCGAGACACGATGGCCAATCCTCAAATGGCCTACCTCTGGCGACCGCTCCAATCCTCCCATTGACGCCCCCAGGTATTGCTACGGACGATTCTCCGACCGGGGCGGAGATGCAGAAAGCGACTCCTCGCTCGGGCGTTGCGACGCTTACACCGTCCAAACCTTCGCATCCTCCCACCCCGGAAACAACGCCGCCAAGGAGTATGAATACAAGCCGGCCGGGGCTGAGCCACTTTGGTTATATTTCTTCCTCATCGCGGGCGGAATCTTTCCAAACGGCTTACGAAAGAATATCCGACAGTGAAACGGAGACTGTAACTCCGCGCCCTTCGCCGCCGTCCTTATCGCGGTCAACTACACAGAAAAGCAATCGAAGCACCAGGAGCACCAAGAGCACTAGAAGTAACGATGGAATTGATCCAAGGACTAGGGAGACTACACCTGCTGGTGACCAATCTCCTAGCTTCCGTGTGTCGTCGCGCTCATCAAAGATCCCTGTCGATGCACTCTACCAAAGCTATGGAAAGAAATCCCCGACCGCTGTTCCCTGCAGACCAGTATCTTCGAGTGGCCAAGTCCCAGAGCTTCGCATAAAGCCTACACGCGACAGGTCAACGCAATCTCGCAATGGAACGGACGCCGATACGTCCAACGTAGACGGTGCCACGCGAGGAAGAAGAAGCTTACGGGACCGTGTGGCACATGTGCGACGTTTCGAAGATAATACGGCCATGGATCAATTCCGTCAGCAAATCGGCTGGCCGTCGGCAGATGACCAACTTGACCCATCTGAGCGGGAGGACTCTCGACGCCTCTCGGGCGTGTCCACGTCTTCCACTGTCGAAGCCATGATCATTGACACGACGCCTAAGCCAGCCACGCGGGCTCTACGCCACTCGGGGAAAAGGCTATCCTTGCGCTCGGCGAGCTCCCCTATCACACGATCTGAGCGAACCTCAATTGCTTCCAGTTCAGACCTCCAGCGACGACTGAGTCACAAAACTGCTCGTATCACAGAGAACGATCGGAGGAGTATCGTGTCAGAGATTTCAATTTCTGGGAGTTGGACTTTGGGCGCCCCACAGCAGTCGGTGGACGTGGTGCCCGTGATTGTGATTCCTCAACGGAGTTCGTCCTTAAATCGTCCTTCGAATGCGACTAGCAGGAATCCATCCCTATCGCGCTCCCGGGCCTCTAGTCGTGCGCCATCAGCGCCCAAGAACCGACCCGGATCTCTGGATCTTCCACGTCAGAGAAAGCGTACTCTATCTGACTCGCATACCGCTAATATCGCAGATACTCGAGGACGAGGCCTGAGCCGACCACATATCCCTCCGCGTAGCTCGTCGTTATCCGCGCCTACAAGCCAAAACAACTCTCGGACAACTTCGCTTACTTCGGAAAGCCTACGGAGCCATAATCTAGCCGTTGAGCAAGGAATGAAACACCAGCAAGAGCCAACCAAACCGGTACCCGCACCTGTCTCTGTTCCGGTGGCTGGGCCAGTTCCGGTAGCTGCTCCAGATCCTCCTAGACATGCTAGACAGGACTCCGCGGAACTTCCCAAAACTCAATCCATCTTGATCGGAGTTGAAGACCTCAGCTACCTGCGGCCTCCATCGGTGCTTTTCACTCCTCACTCAATTCCGTCTTCTTCGCCCGGCCCGTTTGAGATCAATGAAGTGAGACGAGTGGCAATATTTCCGCACAACAATGAGTCCCTCCTTCTGGTTAATCCACTGGGGCAGTCTGACCTGCGAGAGCAGCTGCGCCCCGTCGACCTACCACAAACTCCTGACATGGTGCAACAGCCTGTTACCGATGTAGATTCGCCGCTGCGGAACCCGCGGCCACCGCCCCAGCCACCGATCTCTACTGCCATCCGGAAAAATGAACTGGATTTGAACCGGCCATTGGGTGAACGCAATTCTGAGCCAGAGGCAACAGGCGGTTTTAATCGCAGACCCGGATACAAGAGGCGAGGATGGATTGCGCGACCGCGCTCTGAGTCTTTCAATTCGTTTGTGCGATCACTCTCGCTCAACTCGGCCAAAAATCCTAAAGCCGGAGAAGATATTGACGGCCGGCTCCAACCTTTTTGGCGTCCGCGTCGGTTTTGGGATGATTCGCCTGAGAATCTTTCACCAGAGGAAGAAAACGGTACCGAAACCCAAAATACAAGGCAGCCAGACGAGGTCATCAGTAATTCGCTGGGTATGCCGCAGAAGCGACTTGTCTTTGATGGGCCTACGCTCTCCCCGAGCCGTCAGGGTGCCAGGCGAAGAGTTGAGGGCCACCACCGTGCAAACAGAGACGCTCTCGTGGGAAGCCGCATCTTCACACAGGAGGCTTTGTATTCCCAGACTTCTCTTCACCAGCGCCAGTTTCCTGCAGTATCCTGGTGGCGTTTACGCTTTCGGTCCGGAATCGTACGCTCCCTGCGCTGGCGACTTCGACGCTCGATGCAGCGCCGCGCCGAGGATAGGCGTGAAGCGCGGAGAGAGAAACTAAAACATAGCATTGGCGAAGCCGTCCTGGTAAACTCGAGCATCCAAGTTCGGAGAACCACAGTACAAACATGAACATTACGAGACACGACTACGACTACGATCTAGAACTCCCACGCCGACATGACATTATATGATATACGCTTATTGCGACGATTGTTATAATCCCCGATTCCCTTTTTTGTTTTCTGCTTCTCGTTTTCCTCTTTTCTACCCTGTTGTTTCGTCTTCTTTTGCTCTTTGCGATTGGAGCTATCCATCGATTTCTCCTTTCTCTCGCGATGACTTATGACGGGAATGGCGCATCCAGATGACGACCGTGACGATGATGATGATGATGACTTACTCCTGTATCATAAATTTTATTACAGTCTTCTAGCGGCTTGCGATCTTGAATCATGCGTTGTTTTTTGTGTCTCACTATCTCAATAACAGGGCTTGGTGACTTTTTCTGATCTCCGTAAGTGTAGCTTTGCTTATATTCCATCGCTGCCCGGCGACAGCTTCATTTGAACGGCTGGTATCACAGCCCATGTATAACAGCAGTAAAAATGATGCTCCCCAAGAACCACAACGAGACCCGGCCCCAATGCCAGTCAATTGAATGTTGATCCGCTTGTCGAGGCCGGTATCAGAAACCAAACCCCTCCACCCCAGGCGTCAAACTCACCCATACCATCGACGCCAGTATGTGCGCAGTGCCCTAGAGAGTCTTGAGAGCAACAGAGCGGAGCCAGCTGGCGGATGTGACCAGATGTTCACCAACAAACACCACACAAGCTATAACTAGTTATACTTCACCAGAAGAGCCTCCAAAGCTCGAATATCCCCTTTAGATAGCCCCCACCACCACCTTTCTGTCTTACATCCCCGCACCCTCACCCGTGCTCTTACTCTCCAACTTCTCCCAAAGCCCCGGGTCCAGGAACGGCTGCGGCGCCACGGCAAAATCAACCTCTATCCGTCTGATCTCATTCGACTGGGCTTGTGCTTTGTTATTGGTATTGTCTTCGGAGCTGCGGATTTGGAGTGTCGGGGTTGTAGTTGATCTTGATTGTGAGCGTGTGGGTGGGGAGAGGGGTTGCTTTGAGGGAATGAGGAGGGTGGATTTTGGGCGGGTTGCAGAAAACGGCATTTCTCGTCTCTATCTGCGTATAAGCAGGTATAGGTAGGTATATGTGGAAGCGTTGTTGAGATATGGGATTATTCACATAAGCGTGACGCAATACAGATCTCGAAGGGAGGGAGGAAGGGGGCGGAGCGGACTGTAGGCGGCTAAGGACGGTTCACTGTCAATCTGGGTTGTCAGGTTTCATGCCTCATCAGAAACAGTCTAGCTCGTTAATGGGTTGTATGTGTATATAATGATAATAAGTCATGAATCATGTGTAAACCAGGTAGCTTGTAGCTGGTTAGAAAGAACAATCGCCAAAACATGCAGTTTCAAGCCGACGCCTCGCGCCTACCCCACAAAATGGTGGGTGTACATCCCATTGGTATAGTAATACAGCAAACGTCCTCCCGAATACAAGCGCCAGATACAAATTGACAATATGGACACAGTTAGGGGCCAAATGCGAACTGAAGGGTCAAGCGATTCCTTGAGCTTCCATGCCAGAGACGGAGTAAGGATACGGCATATCTACTAGACCGTCGAGCAGCCAGTTTAGTGGGTCGAAGACCTCATAATTGGGCTCCATGAACCCGCTCGGTAATGAGCCGATCCCGGTTGATGATTGTACGCCTAGATTAGCTTGCGAAAGCAGAGGCGGAGCTAGGCTAGGGTCACCACCGGGAATTGCGGGGGATGTACGCGGTGGCCCGACTGATGAGGAAGCAGATGATTCTGCGTTGGAATCGGGATTTGTCGGGTTCTTGAGATAGGCTGCATACATGTTAATGTTTGATCCTCGCCTCACATCGATCGAACTTACCTTCAATGTTGCGGCCTTTAGTTCGCGTATCCTCTCGCCATCGCCATACCGAGTCAAACAGAAGCGACATGCTCATGCGACACCGTACTTTGAGCATCAGCGAGTCATCCATTTCAACCCCATCCGGAGGTGGTTGCGGCGACGGCGTGCTTCCAAGTTTCCACATCTGGGCCAAAACCTCCGCTAGCCGCTCGGGGAGGTCGTTCGAGATCACCGATACTTTTCGAATAGACCATATTGTACGAGCGAAGAGATCCTTTGTATATTCCATGTCGATATGGGCGGCAAAGAAACTCTTGCATAGCTTCAGCAATGTGCAGCCCCCCGCAACCATCATTTGATAAACGTAGTACGGCGTGTATGCAAGAAGCGGGCCAAGTTCTGTCTGAAGTTTCATCGCAGCTTCAAGAAAAGAGGTGGCAGCAAAAAATAGAGAAAGGAGCCGTTCCCGATAGTCTTTGGCGGAAGGGTCGTCGAAAAAGGCGGACAAATGAAGATGAAGATTCGAGGCGCGCAAATATAAGTCAGTAATACCTACAGTAGTTAGTAAAAAAACCAGAGGGGTCGACACAGACAGCATACCATCATTTTGCGGCTGCAAGAGGATCTCGAGTTCGTCAAGATCTCGCGTAAGGAGCGATGTCAAGGTTGACCGCTCCTGGCTACCACACAGTCCAACGGGATCGCGGCGGTTGGTGTAAAGCGCTTTAGTAACTTTGTCGCAGAACTTTTCGATGTCAAGCCTGTGCCTAATGCTTTCAGGAAGCTTGAAGTTTGGGTCCATCGACTCTTGAGATGATAGAGTCCAATCGTACAATGTGCAGGGCGGCTGTCCATATCCTGTTGCAACACTGCCACAAAAAGTTAGCCAAACGTCTAGAAATGAAGCGCATAGAACATACCGCTGAGCGACAATGTTGCAGATTGCCCACGTCCTGACTTTATCTTTAAGTTCTTCCTCAATAAGCTCCACCCTGTACTTGCTGAAATCTTGAGTATGTGATGGGCGATGTAGTCCGAGTTGCATGGCGACCTGTATCATCAGGCCACAAAGCATGAACGTCGGATCTGTCGACGTACTGCTGGTTGGGAACGGCCAGCTGCAGAGCAAACAAAGCGCCTTGACATGGTGGTAGCTCTGTGGGACATCGGCAATCGTACTCCATATCAATCGCGTTACAGGTCCGGCGAGTGAGTTGAGTAGAGTTTGGTCAGCTTGGTATCGTCGAGCCCCGACACTAATGATAGTCCAAAATAGCAAAGGGGAAGCCGTATAATAGTCCTCTGCGGATTGCTCTCGGTCGAGAAACGGTAGAAACGGGTGGTAGTATGTGAAAAACCTGGCCTCAGGTTAGAATCCACACCGGCCTGCCAATTCTGACAAAACTTACAGATCAAAAAGCTCTGCGACTCTCTCAGGTCCCACCGCCACGTCTTCGACTCGCTTGAAGTGCTGACTCCCATTCCTCATGTAATTCGAGCCGTCGAACCCTGATCGCAAATCAAGTAATGAAGCAACAGCCTCGTGCGACCCCATAAACTGCTCTGCTGCAGACATTGCGGAAGGTGTCTGATATACTCCGGCCGGGCTAACCTGGCTAGACGTGTTCTCCTGTTTCGGTGTCTGTTGCGCCGTAGGCAGACCATGTGGTTGAGGGTGTGTTCCAACAGTGCCGCCCTGCGCACTGGCAATTTGTTTCCTCAACTCGATAATCTCTCGTTCCATCTCCGCGTTGCGACTTCGCTTTCCAACTCGCTTGAAATTAGATTCAATCTTGCAGTCGAGTTTCAACCGGCGACATCGTGAGCAGTCCATCCACGGGTCCTGAATTACATCACAGCGGAGCTTCAGAAATACGAGTCAGTCATCGCCGGGTCAAGGTAACGGCGGGGGAAAACATGGAATGCAAGCTCACCTTCTGCTGCCGACATTCGTTGCAGGCGCGCTTCACGGGCTGCCTTCTCTTCTCCTCGCGATTCTCGGCATCTTCAACATCATCTATACTTCCGGGGGAGCTGTCGAGCCCCGCCATACCAATATTACGCTTCCTGGCATGACCCGTGCCATCAGAGGCGACGGCCGGTGACATCGACGTATGATCAATACCTCCCATTACGGGACTGGTGACAACAGAAGCATTATTCCGCGGACTTTGCTTTAGGAAAGACTGGTGCAGAGCCCCGTCTCCAATACTGCCGGACGATCCTTCGAAAGACGCCAGGCTGGAGTGGGATAGAGGGTTAAGATGAAGCTTGTCAAGGACAAGCTATGCGGAGTTCAGGGCGCGGTTATCCTTTCGAGAAAAGACAGGCGAAAGACGGATGCAATCGTGCAGAAGGCGAAAGAGTACCCGGTAAAGGCAGTCACGAACTCGAAAGTCGTCGAACAAGTTACCAACAGGCAGCGGAATTGACACCGCAAAATTAGTGTATATTTCAGCCTTTGCTTGAGCTTCGTTTTCCGTGTACCTTATTTTGCGGGAGCGGTGTCGGAGAAGCGACTTGACGGTGGGATGATCTGGATTATTGCCTCAGCGGTGGATGAGTAACAAGACTCAAAAATGGGCGAAGCGGGGCCAGCGAGGCTGCAGGTCACGTGCTTTATTACACGTGATAACAAGCAAGTCCCGCCGCTTTCACGTATGTAATTTACCATTGCCGCTTTACGGACCCCGGGACAATCATCAATGCCGCAAAGCGGCAAGGTTATCCCATACTCCAACTCTGTACGTTGTACTCCGTTTTCGAAAGACATTGCCGCCCTAAATCATGGATCATTTCTTACTGCAATACTGTACTCCGTACAGCGCGATCTTCACTGCACCGCTGCAGATCACATTGCATCATGTCCGGGCTATTCTGGGTCCCTTTTCCCCACAGCCCGTGGGCAGCGCGGCATAGCCCCTCCTCTGAAGAGCTTCCACGCCTTCGAGAACAATGCCATTCCAGGTTCCTTATCTGCAGCTTTCCGCCAAAGGGTACAACATACGCTGCTCTGAAGATCGGAACATTTCAGGCCATCTGACTGCGGCAGTGAGGCAGTGAGGCAGACCATGGTCCTTGGCCCAGACGAAAGTTTTGGGGCTGTGTCCCTTCGTCATGGGGCGCCGAGTGGAAGGTGTCGTGTCGGCAAGGCTTAGTTCCTCAGCCAAGCCATCTACGTCTCCCCAGCTGTGGAACAGCTTGCCCAGGGATAAAGCTCCTGCACACCATGAAAGCGCCGGGCAACGGCGCCCTGGAAGATCGATTCCCTATTATTGCGGCTGCCAACTCGGTTATCATTGCCTGTCTTGCGCCTGCAGTGGCTTTGCGAACTGCCTCTGTTTTCGCCCCATCGGTTAGATCTTTCACTTCGGGGAGTGACTATAAAACTATCAAGAAGGAGCCAGTTGCCGTCACCGAGCTGAACAGTGTCTTACCACTTCTAAGAAATCCTCATCTCACTTTGAAAAGCCACTATGGGCTTGACAACCGGTACAAAACTTGACGTTGAGCGGCAGAGTTCTGAAAATAGCCCTCCAACATACAACCAAACCACAGAGCAACTACCTGCAATCCCTGCGTTGACTTTGTCTCAGGATGCAGGCCCTGCAAAATACACCACGGTCACTCACTTTGAATGTATCGCCCATCTCAAGTTGCTCGCAGCGCTCTCTGATCTGCGTGACACGATAACAAGCTTGCCGAACCTTTATGATATCCCAGATCCTTCAGCACGGCAGTTTTCGACCCAAATCAACGAAGCATTGGCCTTGGTCAAGGAGAAGCGGTGGGCAGTCTATACGGCCAAAGCTGTCCAGCGATATACGACCTGGTGGAATCATTCCGTCCCGGCGTCTCGTCCTCGACCAAGTGTTCAGCAGTTTACATCCAGCGTATATGAGGATATCACCGTTTGCAATGACCCTATGTCTTGGACTCGTGACATGTTGCCTCCTCTAGGTGAGCCTACCTCGCACTCTCGACCCATAAACCATAGTGGACTGCTCATTATTTGCTCCAGATGTCTTAATGGTTTGGCATGCACACATGCTCAACCCTAGGGCTTTCCTCGAGGACTGCATTCGTTATGGAAAGATTAGTTTCTGGGCAGGCGGATTTCCTTGGCAAGCGATCAATGAGTGTATCAATGACCAGACGCTGGTGTTCGACGCCGGAAAGACTGCGGAAACGGATTTTTCTGTCGGTACAAGTCTTAACTGGGATAACCTTCAAGACTTGCCTATGAAGACATTCGAATGCCCCAGTTGCGGGCATGAAAATTCTGTACCCTGGACGGATGGAAAATTCACGGCGCCTCTTGACCAAACGTTTGAATACTGGCGCGGTTTCTCGGATAAAAATTTTGGTACATTCTGTGCTCGATGCCGGCTTGGGGTCACCCACGAAACCTTGCGCGTCCAGAAATTCAGGACAGATGTCAGAGATCTTGTGAAAGGACACATCCCGATGCCAGGGACGCTTCTGAACGTACGGGGCGTGCCGGAGCGTCTCAGCTCAACCCGACGACGGAAGCAGCAAACAGATTTCCCCAATCGACTGATTCGAGCTGCAAAGCGCAATATCACCGATTACATGGATTCATCCATCTGGATTTGCCCCAGTGTGTCCATGATACGGGATTACCTCGGCGCCCTAATACAGGAGCGGCAAATCATGCGCACAGCTCTTAACAGTTCCCAAACAACGCTCTACGTAGACGAAAGGATTGCCTTTCGACGCATGATGTCCCGCTACTGGGACAACAGCTCACAATTCGCCCTCGACCTAGTCGGCGCAGTCGTTCGACAGGGGACATTCATCCAGAAAATGGACAACATCGACTGGCTGCGTTCCCCCACCCTTTCCGAAACCATGCTCCGCCTTATTCGGAAATACGCCGTTTTTTTTCAGATTATGTCCTCCAATCCTGGCCACATGGCCGTCCCAACCCTCGACGTTGACCTCGCCTGGCACACGCACCAACTCTCCCCAGCCCGCTACTACGAATACTCCACCCACCGCACCGAGCAGGACGGCAAACGAGCCATCTTCATCGACCACGACGACAAGGTCTCCGAGACGAAACTCTCCGACGCCTTTGAGTGGACTACAAAGATGTACCGCAAGTTCACAGACGGCGGCATTTACTCGGAGTGCACATGCTGGTACTGTGAAGCCACCCGGGGGTCCGACCTCAACGGCAAACTCACCATCTTCTCCTCCTCCGGCTCAAAGGCCCGCAGCGCAGCCGCAAGCCTCCACGACAACCCAGATGTCTCTTCGCACCCCGATAAAAACCCACATATCTCCGCGCACAGCGCCGTGAAGACCAAACAAGCAGCTGCATATACGGCCTCAGGAGCCGACCCCTGCCATTTGAAATTCCTCAAACTCCGCAGCGAGTACGAAAAGGCCTGCCGCCGCGCAGGCAAGCGGGCATCCCGAGACGGCAAAGCTCCACTAGGTGCAATTGACGAGAAGCATCGCAGCAAGGGCGACGACGATGCTGAGAAGCGCGATCGAGATCTCTACACGACGTACCCGCTTATGTGGGGGTACCCGGTCTACGTCCCCTACTATGCACCCTACACCTGTGACCCAAGTGTCCATTGCGACGCGTATGCTTCGGATCCGGGCTGCATGAACCTGAATCCTGGGCACCCTGGGAATTGTGCCCCCGGGACTTGTGGTGGTGCCGTTGCTGCTGGGGGTTGTGGTGGGAAGGGTGGATGCAGCGGTGGGTGTGCTGGGGGTTCTGGGGGTTCCAGTGGGGGTGCGGGCTGTGGTAGTGGCGGAGGCGGAGGCGGAGGATCATCGGGCGGAGGCTGCTCAGGGGGCGGCGGAGGAGGTGGCGGCGGATGTGGAGGAGGAGGGGGGGGCTGTTAAGACCAATGAACGTGCTGTTGTGATGGTGAATGTGGTCGATACCAGAGTGAAGTCCGGGATCGATGATGAGCACGAGTCCGCGGCACTGCCCCGCAATCTGACATACTTCCGTTACAGCGAATTTGCAGGAACTCCTTCTTACGCTCATGACCAGATAACCAGTATTTACAATTTGATTTATTTTCAATCGATTGTATATGAAATTGTATGCTTATCCAACCACCAAAGCTAATAAGAAAAAGCCTTCAGGCAAGCGAATGGCCAAATGGGTATATGCGAAAAGATAATCCCATCCAAATAATCAACATTAGGTACCATTGCCCTCCAAGGGGTCAGGTATCGGTATATGCCAATAAAGGAGGGAAGTAGGTGCACAAGAGAAGAGGGAAAGAGAAGACTAAAGCCCGCTAGGGGTAGATATTACATCACGGTGCACTTGCTTCGGCTCTTTTTATTCCGTTCGTAAATAGTTCGCTCGTTCCATTCTTCGATTCGCCTCCGCCATTGTTGCTCTGGTGCAACAGATTGCGCGCTCGAGTGGGTCGGGTCGGTTGATGCCCGTCGGTTCCGAAGGGCTATTGCTGACCATGGTGGCCGAATATCATGCGATCGGGTGCGGTCATGGGGTCGTCCGGGTGATTGAGGGGTTTGAACTTCTTGAATGAGTTCCGGCTGAATAAGGTTCGGTGACGAAAGGGAGAAAAGGTAATTGTTCATGGCAGGGGGAGTCAGAGGGACCGACGGCATAACATGTTGCCAGCCGTCTAATTGATCACTACTTGGTGATTGTCCGACAGGCTCAACTTGAGCCGCCGGGGGTGGATTCTGCGTTGGGCCTGCCATCACAGGAACATTGGGAGGTATCAATGACGGGTTCGGTACCGCTAGTGATGTTGGGAGCGGGGGCACGGGAGGAGTGCGGGCCTGTTGAGGAGACGTAGTAGAGCCATTGACATTGTTACGTTGCCGAGGTGTCTGGGGGCTTTGGGTATCAGAGGTATCCCTTCTTCGTAGAAAATTAGTATGTCTCCGGGCGCTATCAGGAGGCGAAGGTTCTCCGGTCTGTCGTCTCATACGCGACGCTAGGCTTGGTCCAGTGATGGTATTCAATCTGTGCAGAGAGGGCCGAGACGAAGGGTCCGTCAGAAAGCGGGTGGTCAGAGATCTTCGAATCGAATCCGCTGCATTGCTGGCGCCTCGAGCGCGGCCTGGTGGTGGAGGGAGTAACGTCCTTCTGAGATAATCTGGGAGAGGTGCATCGGCGTCTTGTTGGTATGGAGGAGGGGGAGGAACCCAGTTGTCGGCGTCGCTTTCATGGGGGATCTGGAAAATTGGAGGAACAGGCGTGTTAGGGTACACCCGACGCGGTTCATTGACTACGCGCCGGCGGCTTGCGGCGGCCGCTGTCGCAGCACGCCGTAAAGTGTCTTGCGATCGTGGTTGAGTGTTGTCATAAGGGCTATCTGGGATAGCACCTATCTCACTCTCGCCCCCTACTTCGCTTGAGGATGCGGAGAGATAAGAGCTGTTCCTGCGAGGGCGCCCACGCACACTCGAGCTAGCTGCTGGGTATGATTCCCGGGGCCCCCTGGCTGCCATCCCGGCCGAATTACCACGATGTAGACGAGTCCTTCTTCGTTCCAATTCAACCTCGGTGGCGAGAGTCGAATTCGGCTCCCGAAGCAACATAGGCTCTGCTTCCCCAATTTCAATGGTTAGTTCAGTCAAGCCCCCATCCGTTACTGAACGCGCAAAATCCAAAAGTAGAACCCTTCCGCCATCTAAAGGCACATCCTCATCGCCAAAGACTGTATGATCAACTCCACCAGGAGCTACGGCAGCCAGCCTCCGCTGTCCACCCGTTGAAGGGTTATGCCGCACAAAGCGAGCAGCAGTGACACCTGGCATATCGACAACCTTATGACCCTTAATGAGCACCTTTGGCCGCGTTATAGTGTGCTGCAGTCGGCCCATATTGGTTTGCAAATCTTCGGTCGTTTGAGTTTGAGCAGTGCCAGGCCGGTTCTGAAGATCGCCTGGATTTTGAGTCACAGGAGCAATATCAAGACGATCAGGTAAGCCATATACCCAGATTCCAGAATTTTGGAATCCCAGGGCAACAAGCTCCCCTTGACAGTCTGAAGAAGCCAACATCATCGGGGGATGCTCTTTGAGGTCATCCCCGGACCTGGGACTCACAAAATATGTCGTACCGGAACTGCTGTTGCTAACCCCAATGGCTCTGTATACTCCCAATTGGTTGTCGAATCCCAAGATCCAACTCCCTTCGCCCTCGGTGTGCAAGGGAAGCAGACAAGCGTGGCTGTAATTGCGGACAGTATCCGGGAATAGTATCTGAGTGGTCCACATCTGAATTTGAACATCTTTGACAGAAATGTCGGCATCTTGTTCTCCAAACAAAGGCACCGTGATCGTAACCAGGTTGCCTGTTTGAGAGTTATCCGAAGAACCCAGCAAAGTCACGCCATCCGATGAAAAGGAGATTGAGTCAACCCCTGCGCAGCGCACGGCTCTTCGTTCAGTTACTGCTGCTCCCTCGCCGACGGCGTATACCTCAATCATGTCATTGTACGCAATGGCCAGGACACCTCCAGTTGGTGAAAACGCCAAAGCCCGAGGAACGTCATTCAATTTGAGATTCTGAATGAGTTTGGCTTCTGCGTCGGAAAGGCGGTAGATATTAACCTGATGAGTTGAAGATGCCACAGCAAGAAGCGATCCGTCGTCGAGGATAGTGGCGTGCAACGGGCGTCTCCACGTTTTGAGTTCATGTCTTACCACAGGCGGCTCTGGTGTCACATCCAGAACCACAATCCGCGATGAGCTGATACAAAGAATAAGTTGGGCATTCTGTGAAAATGCAAAACGAAAAGCCTCCCCATGCGGGAATGCCGTGGAGGAGCTCATAGACGTTGAGATGAGTTTGACCAAAGTATGGTGGGGCCGGAAGAAAACATCAAACCCATTACGCCTGATCTCAGAGAAGAACAGCCGCTTAAGATGAACAAGATCGTCGGGCTGTCTTAGGCTCTCTTCGGTGGCCTTGCTTGACAGGGCGAAGGAGGGACAGCGTGACAAGTGGTGGGCATACAGCAGAGGCAAGTCAGATATTCGCCGCCATTTTCTGTTCAATAGTGCCAAACATGCAAATGTACTTGCATCTGCTACATAAAGAATGCTGTGCGACCAGTTAAAATTGCCCATAGTCTATACAACGGGCCGGATAGGACGCGTGTATTCTTGCTACCGTAGTAGCTGTGGGTGCACCAAGGACAAGCTTGAACTTACTGCTCAATAACAGTCCGGGGTAAACGACCGAATAGGTTTGCTGAAGTGTGCTGGCTGGCTTGCGGTGCAGCCGGTGCTACAGCCTTCTTTAGTGACACCGGCATTTGGGGATGTTGAATGGGCTCCTGCTCAAGGAGCGACTCGCCGTCACCACCAAGCCGCTTATGCTGTGGCGGGGGCCGAACATCCTCCTCCATATTCAGTCAAGACTCATCACATCAGACAAAGGCATATCCAGGATCAATTGCACGTATTCATGATCTTCCCTGTGAGCTCAAAGAAGAAAAGTTTAGGGGGGAAAACTGGTCCTTCTAAAGGCCAAAAGAAGTGTCGCTAGCGACCTGGGCTGGTGGCTGTGCCGCTGCAACGGAGATCTCGCCCAAGCAGGCGAGAATTGAACGACAGTTGTTTATTGGTTGTCGATCACAGCCTGGCCGAAGCGAAACAGCAACCCCCGCAGAGGTTCAGACACGCTAGCACAACCTGACACAGGATAAAAAGGAGCGACGGAGACCACGATGGCGAGCGCAAGATGGTGACAAGGCAACACCGATCGTTTGGCGACGTGGAGTGATGGACGAGCCAAGACTCCCAAGAGAGACTCGATCGGAGGGGCCATCACAAATGTGAACCTGAGGCCCCGATAAAAATAGCAGGCACGTGGTTGGCCAGCGCTCGGCCAGTAGCTGACTCAGCGATCCCCCACAGCTGGACGGTCCTTTTCGTCTGCGATAAGAGATATGTAGGTACCGTGACGCTCCAAGAAAAAGAAAAGACGCCGCTGTCGATGCTGGTTGGTGAGAGGAGACGTTGCAGAAGAGGTACGGAAATCGGCACGGTGCCATTGATAGATCAGAGATCCGTCACATTCACCCTGTTAGCTCTATTGCGCGCGGAGACAATGTCGCATTCCGAGTGACTCGGCAATCGGCTACCCTTGCGCTGAATCCAACCGTCTCAGGCGAAAGAAGTCTCGCTGAATGTTCTAGCCCCAAGATAGGGCTCTCATTCTTATCTATCTACTTCCGACTGCAGATCACAGATCTTGTGGGCTACTCTTTCATTCTCTTGACTTTCGTCAATCCTCATCTGAGAGGCGAATTGCTTCTCGACCCCCGCAATCGGAGGCGTCACGTGCGACGGCGTCAGCAACAACGGTCTCCGATCTATACGCTCAACGTTGGGCGGGTTCACTTGGCGTCGTTAGGGTACATCATGCCTCCTGCAGCTGTCAAGCCTAGCTCGGCCCCAAAGATTCCAGCCTCTCCGGCATTGAATGCGGGAGCGAGACCTTACAGGTCACACAAGGTTAGAGCTTGTGATCTTTGCCGGAAACGCAAATCCAGATGTACAGTGGATATTCCAGGCCAGTCATGTCTTCTGTGCCGTGTTCAAGGAGCGGATTGCCATTACCAGGAAGAGGGCAACAGTGAGTTGCCGAATCCGCACGCGCCAGAACCCACAGGGTGGCATACAGACCACGTCGCGGAGAATTTTCACGCGGGTCAGAAGCGGAAGCGCACTCCAGACTCCGCTTCTCCTTTGCATTCATCTCGTCGAGTCGAAGGTCTTCCCGAAGTTCGGCGGTCCAATTCTGCAGTACCCAGTCGGCCAAATGAGCACAAACGGCACGGAATTGATGACGGCCAAAATGAGTCTGTTTTCATTGTCGGACCAGTGGTGGCTGACGATGCAAATGTGATTGAGAAATACATGCCTCCGCAGAGGTCTAACAAATCGGTGGAGCCGACGAATAATCATCCATACAACGTCTACTCGAATGACCCTAGGAAGCCCATTCTCTACACCACCGTCTCTAGGCGAAGACAGGGAATGCGTGTTGGCATACCACCAGGGGAGAACCAAAAGGAAATTTTGGAGCAAATACTCGGACCGTTCAAAGATGACCTAGTCAGACTGTATGCGCCCCTAGTCTATGAATCCGCAAGTTCTTCTGACTAACGTGGTATTGTAGATTCCTAGATCGATTCAATGCAGCATTTCCCATATTTGACGGCGAAGCCTTTTGGGAAGCCTACATTTCGGATTCACCTAGCGAGCCGCCAGCATCTCTCTTGTGTCAAGTCTACTCTATGTCATTGGTCCACTGGAAGCATACCCCTAAGCTTGCTTGCCATCCAAAACCAGACGTCAGATACGCTGTAAACTTGACCGTTGCGGCATTACATGAGGAGTTTTCTGCGCCAGGATTGTCAACCATCAGTGCAGCTCTGATTGATCTGACTGGGCGCCCTATATTCTCCATGACAGGCAATGCAATCAGCTCTGGGCGCATGGTCTCGCTTGCTCATTGTCTTGGTTTAAACCGTGACCCTAACAGCTGGAAACTGTCTCGGCAAGAGCAGAATCAGCGCATTCGCCTCTGGTGGGCAGTGGTCATACATGATCGCTGGTCAGTTTAAATCTAAGCTCTCGTATCGCATATATGCTAACCCGATCAAGGGGGAGTTTTGGACATGGTGTTCCGCCCCAAATTTCGAAAAACCAATATGATGTGCCTCTTCCCACGGTGGATGTTTTGGTATCTCCAAGTTCACGCACCCCTGAACGGATAAGGGCAGCGCATTGCCATATTGCACTTTGCCGCTTGACCGAAATCCTAGGCGAGCTACTCCCTCTGGTCTACGGCCTTCAGCAGCGCTCCCCCCGTGAGACTACGAAGAAGATTCGACAAATTCGGACGGATCTAGACGTCTGGGAAGACTCTCTGCCAGACTGGCTAAGGTCACCTTTAGACACTTCCGATGATCGAATAGCCGGTATCTGCAGTTTACAGCTAGCCTTTCTAGCTGTGAAACTACTTGTTGGAAGGGTAGAGTTGAACGTAAGGCCCTCTTACCATGCAGTCCATAATGCTGTCCTTGTCTAACCGTTATACCGCCTTTCAGGACGTCAACAATTCAGAGACGGATCTCCCCGAAGCTCGCAGATACTTCCAAACGGAGTGTCGCAAAGGCGCTGAAGAAATAGTTCACTTCATCTCCTCCCTTCGCAAAGAAAACTTTCAAGAATTCTGGCTGCCCTGTAAGAACGCCTTCTTGCATTTTTCTCTCTTTCTTTCTCTCGCTGCGCAGGAAAAAAAAAAAGAATCAACTAACCACCACCTTAGACAGCGCCTTCCATCTAACCTCAACAGCAACACTCCTCGTCCGGTGCGCCCTCGAAACCTCCGACCCCGAAGTCGCCCGTACATGCCTCTCCAATGTCGAATCTTTCCGTGAAATCCTTCGCCGCGTCCGCGAAGAATACGACTGGGACGTAGCAGACATGTGCCTCGATCACTGCGAACGCATCCTCACCCGCCTCCCGCCCGGCGCAGATAACAACGGAACAACAGTCGACACGTCCAACAACAGTACTCTCCTAAGTAGCGGCGGCAATGCCGTTGCCGTCGGCGTCAACGGGCTCATGGGACCTCCTGATGGTGGTGCGAATCGGCTAGTCAACCCGGCGGCGATTTCAATCTCGTTGCCGGAGACGCAGACGAATAATGATATAGTCGACGATATGATGTCAATTTCCGGAACGTTTGGCACTATGGACGGTTTTCCATTTGATATGACAGGGATTTGGGATGTTTCGGTTTTTCAGGATGTGAACCTGGGGTGACCACTTTTAGAAGCATGATAAGGGTTATGGAACCGCTAACTTGGATGCATGGATGGGATCAGGTAGCCCCTTTTAACAGGTGCCTAGGCGGGTTGTGCTTATGCTTGCTTATATATACCCAATTGTAGGCCACAAGATTACAGATGTACGTTCAACAATACAATACATGATAGACGTTTAGTCAAGAATGTATGCAGTATAGTGATTCTATTAATGATAAGGTGTTCATTTTATACAACATTGAAGTATAGATGCTAGTTATTTTACAGTCACCCATGATGCTTAGTAGATCGTCGCAGCCAAAAAAAATAGAAGAATTAGCAAGGACCTCTATGAGACACACCCCAATCCTGGACGAAAAAAAACAAAAGCGGCTTCGGCGCATATTAAAGGATCAAAGGGGAGAAATAAAAGCCGTTATATGAAGGGCTACGCCATCGACAATGCGGGTCCTTTCAAAAGACCACAGAGGAGATTACTCTTTTTTGCCCCCACCAAAGAAACCGGTGAAGGAGCCCTTCATGCTCTCCATCTGCTCCTGTCGGAGCTTCTCCTCCTCAGCAGCCATCTCAGCCAGCCACTTCTCGCCATTTTCGCGAATCTCCTTTTCAATCATCTCGTAGTTCTTCTGGCCGCGCTCACGAATCTGGTCCCAGAGCATCTTGCCCTCCTGCAGGCCCTCAGAGGGGGACTGCTCGCCATCCAGGGTGCGGTTAGACTTCAGCCCAAGAGCTGAGGCAAGGCTGCCCACGCTCCTCCTAGGTCGCTTCTTCTGCTCTTCGGCGAGTTCTTTCTCGAATCGCTCGCGCATGGCCTTCTCGCGCTTGGCAAACTCAATTGGGATAGACTGGCCCTCGAAAGACTTGATGATAGGGCGGACATCTTCAACGCCCATGCCGGCGATATACTCGAGGAATGGAATCAGCGCGACCAGAGTCTTGTCCTTGGGGTTACCGTCCCACTTGTCGAGGATAACAGCGTTCTGTGGCTGCAGACGGGCATGCTCTTCTTTAGTATCAATGAGAATGACCTTGGACAGATCACGGTTGAGGTAAGAAAGGTCCTAAGAATAATATTAATTACTGACAACAAGGGCTAGACTTTAGTTCATGCATACCTTGATGTACTCTCCGTCCTTGTAGCGAGTAGCCTCCCTGAACAACGGCCAGCGGATGATGCGATAAGGATCAAGCTTGCGAAGGACCTGGTCGGCCATCATGCTGGGAACGCTGGTGAAGAGAACAAGTTCGTAGTATTGGTTGAGGTAGCGGAGGAAGTAGTCGACTCCAGGTCGTTTGGCAACCCGCCATCCATGTTCACGGCTCCACTCGCTGTGGACTAGCAAATCTTCTAGACTGAGTACCAAGGTGTAGGGTTGACGCATGTTTGGATCCTCATCGGGGAGCAGCTTAGGGAACGCGGGGTCTTTATAGTAGCTGGTGATATCGCCGAGGCGAGCCTTGACGCGGTTGTACCAAAGACCAAAACCCCATCCTGACGGGGCATCGGTGTGATGCTTCTCTTCTTCTGCTGTATCCCAGTTGCGTCCCAGGTAGGCCATGCCGCCAACGCTTCCAAGCAAGAAAAGGGCATACATCAAGTTGGCCATGCGTGCGCGCTTGCGGTCAAGAGACGATTCATACCCACCCTTCGGGATATCCCCACGGCCGTCGTCATTATATTCTTCTTCGAAGCGCGAAGGGTCCTCCGTAAGGTTTAAAGATCCAGATTCACGCTTCTTAGAGCGAGCTTCTAATTCCGCGAAGAGGGTAGAGGGAATACCCTGTGTAAGATCTGGGAGTGGTTTTTTCGGTACATCTTGTTCGGGCGGTGTCGGGGAAGATTCCGTCTCGAGGTTTGTCAGTTCAAGAACAGGAAAATCCGTTTAGGTTTCTCGTTAGGATCAACTTACTGTCTCCGAAGCCTGTGATGTAGTGTTTGTTGTGTTTACTTGAGGATCGGCTTTCGTCTCAAACTCCGCTTGCTCGGCGGCATACTGCTCTTGCTGAGACGACTTGGCCGGCTGCGCAGGCTTCGAGGCCTTGACGGACTCGGGGAGCTTATAAGGTGTCTTGTTCTTCGTGTTCTTCGCGTACCATCGAGAATGAGAAAGCGGAAGTGCTGATAACCGAGGAGCGGAGGCAAGGGCGTTCGGCCTCGCCAGAGGCAGGATAGCGCGGCGAAGCATACTGTGTGATATGTGGTTGTGCAGATATTAGAAAAACAATACAATCATGCTCCACACAAAAAGAGTGGGAGATTTAACTCGTAAGGAAGGCCGCGCCAATTTCTGAGCAGCGGTACGAATGAAGCGGCGAGGATGGTGAGAGACTCGCGGGTTGGGAATTGGGATAGGAAACCGGAGGGCGGCGAGCGAGGTCGAGAGCGCATCTTGCCAGGAAAAGTTGAAGAGTTTCATCATCGGTTTGGCTGGTACGGCGGGGGCAACGGGCCATTTACGCAATCCCCGGGCCTTTATAAGGGCCCCGCCGCCAGCCAGATTCTTACTCTTCTTTTTTTCTTCTCCAAATTGAAAGTTCAACACCCAGAACACGAATTTGACCCTTCAGGCTTTTTTTTACCTCATGCATGCCGGGTTGTATTAGCTGGGGAGACCAAGGAAGCTTGTCTTCTATCCCACACCCAAGAGCCGCAGCGAAGAAATTCTGTGCAGTTGCAGCTCCGTTGTTGGGATATATTCACGATTCTTGTCCTCAAGTGGGTAGGCTGATGCTCGCCGCCCCTCGAGTGTATCTCGTTAATCGTCGACCGAATTAAATGCAATAATGGCATGGTATAGACCAAAGCAATTGCCTTTCTGACGGCCTTTTCCCAATCCTGTATCGTTGTGCGTACTTCTAGACTACAAAAATGGCCGCCACTCTCATAGATTCTCTCAAGAGAGTGCGCCTCGATGACCGTCCGCGCGGAGCCGAGTACTATCTTCGAAACATCACCGAGACGGCGTACGATTTCGAAGAAGACTTTAAAGAGGAGAATTATCCAGTTCCAAGCGAACCCTTTCGATTCTTCGACCTCCCCGCCGAGCTCCGCCTGCGTATCTATGAATACGCACTGTTTTCCCCGCGCCGCAACAAATTACGACATGGCAATGGTAGTATAGGCGCTTCATCAAAGAACCCTATGCGCTCGCCTCTTTCCCACCGTATCTCTCTCTTCCTCGTCTCCCGCCAGATGCACAATGAGGCTGCTGATTTCTTCTACTCAACGCAAGCCTTTCGCATCTTTCCAATCCAAGACTACAACCGGATGCCGACAGTAAGGGCCATACCGCACAAGTACCTCCCGTCAATCGGCACCATCGAGTTGATTCTCGGATCCAGCTGGACGTCACCGCCGCGCTCGTGGAAAGTTACCCGTCACTTGGGGCTGGAAGAGATGACCCGCCTGCGCCTGCTAAAGGTCTTTATTGAAGTTGACCCGTCCCATCCTGTATTCGAGGGCTGGCGCATTTCTACAAACTTTTACTCTGACTTTGCGGGTGGTCTGCTACGGCAGATATTGGAGAGGCTACCGACCTTGATGCATGTCGAATTCGACGGAAATCCATCTGTCATGAAGAATGGCGCGCTAATGAAGAGCCTGCTTAACGAAGCTAGAGCCGCTGGTAAGAAGATCGTATGGGGTCCACAGCGGCGATGGACGGACTATGATGAAGAAGACATGGTTGCGGAAAGGATGGTCTATGGGCTGTCTTTGCGGAAGCCTCAGGCTACGAACATTACAACAAAGAGCTCTTCTTTGGTAGAGGAGGTAAAGTAGACGACTATACGAGCCACGACAACACTTACAGAATCAATTCCTTGAAGATAGACGTATATAGTTTGGTTTTGCTATTTCCATAGATCTTTGAGGGGGCGGAAGACTTGATAATCGCACTTTCAGAATGTTATTTCATAGACTCGTGAAGATTTAGCTATCTTCAGGCAGTATGTGTACATGTCAACTATAGCTCTTCGTCCACATCCATGCCATTGCCATTCTGAGGCCCCTTGCCGTTCTCTCGTGCCACGGAGGCCTCTTTATCAATCATTTGCCGTGACACGGCAACGATGTTGTCTTCGATCAATTGCTGGCTCATATCTTCGATGTCTGCATACATAATTTGTCAGCAAAGTCAACATTAGCTAGAGGTCAAAGACCTACGCTTCTTAGGGTCGACCTTTCCAACATATCTTGTCTTCAGCTGCTCCTTGGTGAGCTCTGTCTCCTCCTTCACCCGTTTCTCGTAACCTTCGGCCAGGTGAACAAGCTGCTTCATACGGTCGGTGTTGTGTTGGCACTCGTCGTGGAAGTCGTTCATTTGCAATGCTTCCGTCCAGACATGCTTGTGCAAATTCATCAGCATGTTCTCCTCCAGTCCTGTCTTGCGGTAATTGATTGCAATGCTGTAGTAATGTCTGTTCAGGCCATGAATGAGAGCCTGGATCGAGGGCTTATTGAGGTGGCCCAAGTTAGAGGTGGTTTGTCGGGGCTCCTGGCCCATAACAACAGTCTGTGGCTGGATGAGACGGAAGGCGTCGATGACGACCTTGCCTTTAACGGACTGAATCGGGTCGACGACAACCGCAACGGCACGGGGAGTAAGCTGCTCGAACGATTGCTGAGTATTGATATCGACAGATGAGAGCCAGCACCCGAATCCAGGATGAGAGTGGTACCAGCCGACTACAGGTTCTGGTCTGTAAACTACGAATAAGCATTCACAAGAGCTTTCAGGCACAGATAGGGTAGTTTAAACTTACCGTCCGGTTTGTCGGAGCATGTCCATCATCTTAGTCTGAAAAACAGGGTCCACAGCTTCAACACTGACACCGGTGCCGCTTTGAGGCATCGCAAAGACGTCTGTTACTCGCACTGTGTATTCATCCACAAATTCACCCAGCATCAAGCCCATGACTTCCATCGGCACACCTGCCCGACCATGCCGTAACATCTTCAGCAGCGCAAGGGAGGAGATGTGTACAGTTTCGCAGTTATCGAGAAGGTTGGGGGTATCCTGGCACATCCCGTTGTTAGCATTTTGTCACAGTGTCTCTACCCACTCACACGCGCAATGTGAGGGTCTTCTTGATGAAAGTCATCCTAGTGTTGACATCCTAGTGTTGACGGCCGAAGAGAAACTCACCCCACCGGGAGCGGATGTTGGCATGCCAATGCCCTGGGCAGCTTGAAGCATCCGAGTAAGTCTATCCATGATTTTTTGACGTATCTAGAAACGAGATATGGACGAAAGAAATGCGTGAACAACTTCCTCAATGGAAGCTCCAAATAACCTCAAATGTTGAGGCGGAACCTGGAGCGTGGAAGTAACTGGAATATCGATATTATGCAGAAATCGAAATGAGGAGACAATAGATCGTTGACGGAGGGATGCGAAGATGGAGGAAAGGAATCGAATGGGGCGTTGCTTGAGAAGCCGTGACGAGATGAGCCGAAGCACTGGACTCTGGAGCTCCAGTTGTTCGCAGGCAGAGAGGCTGACGAAGGCGGTGAGGGCAGCTCTGGCCGCCATTCTCGGCCTCCCTTTCGCTTCGTCTCTAGATTCTCTAGATTCTCCTCATCCGCTCCGGTTCACGCACCATCTCAGGGCCAATTACTGGCATTGCTTTTTTATCCGAGGGGTATCCCTGCTCCTAGATCTCTAACGACACACTCACCCAAATTCAACCTGCTGTGTCCTTACCTTTCCTTGTCCCTAACGCCCGACCGTCCCCCGAGCAAACACCGCGCTTCTGCAACGACTTTTGGTGGTGGTTTGGACTGATTATCACCATCTTTTGAGCCACCGTTCAAGATGGCTTCTGGGCCTCCTCTTGACCCCATCAATCTGAATGGGGCTGGGGATCGCAGCAAGAGGGTCGCCTATTTCTACGACTCCGATGTGGGAAACTACGCATATGTGTCGGGCCACCCGATGAAGCCCCATCGCATTAGGATGACACACAGTTTGGTGATGAACTACAGTCTTTACAAGAAGATGGAAATCTACGTGAGTCGATTGTCGATTGTCCTGAAGCTGCAGACTACTAAATGTCAATCCCCACAGCGTGCGAAGCCCGCATCGAAGTTCGAGATGACCCAGTTCCACACCGACGAGTACATCGATTTTCTCTCCAAGGTTACCCCGGATAATATGGAAACATATGCGAAGGAGCAGAGCAAATATAATGTCGGAGATGACTGTCCCGTATTCGACGGACTTTTTGAGTTCTGCGGTATTAGTGCCGGTGGGAGTATGGAGGGCGCGGCGCGGCTCAATCGGAATAAATGCGATATTGCTGTGAACTGGGCCGGCGGTCTTCACCACGCGAAGAAAAGTGAAGCTAGTGGTTTCTGCTACGTGAATGGTGAGTGCGACGTGATGATTGGAAATTTTCTACGGTGTGCTGACACTATTAGACATCGTCCTGGGTATTCTCGAGTTGCTCCGCTTCAAACAGCGAGTCCTATACATTGACATCGATGTTCACCACGGTGACGGTGTGGAAGAAGCCTTTTACACTACGGACCGCGTCATGACCGTTTCATTCCACAAGTACGGCGAGTATTTCCCTGGAACAGGAGAACTGCGTGATATCGGTGTGGGTACGGGTAAATACTACGCTGTCAATTTCCCGCTTCGCGATGGCATTGATGATGTATCCTACAAAAGTATCTTCGAACCCGTCATTAAGAGCGTGATGGAGTGGTACCGGCCGGAGGCTGTTGTTCTCCAGTGTGGTGGCGACAGTCTCTCTGGTGATCGCCTGGGTTGCTTCAATCTCAGCATGCGTGGACATGCCAACTGCGTCAATTATGTCAAGAGCTTCAACCTGCCAACGTTGATTCTCGGCGGTGGTGGATACACCATGCGTAACGTTGCCCGGACATGGGCGTTTGAGACGGGTATACTTGTCGGGGAGAATCTCGGATCAGATCTGCCCTACAATGATTACTACGAGGTGCGTTTGCTGCCGGCTGTGCCTTTTCTGATATGCTAACATTCCATAGTACTTTGCGCCAGACTATGAGCTAGATGTGCGCCCATCAAACATGGACAACGCGAACACGCGAGAGTATCTTGATAAGATTCGCACGCAGGTTGTTGAGAATCTCAAGCGCACGGCGTTTGCCCCGTCCGTGCAGATGACCGATGTTCCCCGCGACCCGCTTGTGGATGGCATGGATGATGAAGCAGAGGCAATACTAGACGATCTAGACGAAGACGAGAACAAAGACAAACGGTTCACAAAACGACGTTTCGACCAATATATTGAAAAACCAGGCGAGCTGAGCGATAGCGAAGATGAAGATGAGAATGCTGCAAATGGTGTCAGCCGCAAACCGGCCTACTTAAAGCGGCGGGATCAAGTCAGCCACCGATTAGATCTTGCGGATTCTGGTGTTGAAAGCGGGATGGCCACACCACAGGATGCCTCGTCGGCTGTAGACGAGGATATGGACCTCGGCGGTGATGCAAAGATGACTGAAGCGCCCGCAGCCGAGGCTGAAGCTGAAACTCAGGGAACGTCCTCTGCTTCGCAGCCACTGGCTAGGGGTGAGATTGGGTCTGCTGGAGGACCCAATGAGATTGCCGCTAGCGCTCAAGAATCGGCACCTACTTCTGTTCCTGTTTCGCGCCCAGATTCCCCCAGGCCCGCAGATGAGGATATCACAATGGAAGACGCGGACAATGCTGCAGCGACATCCGAACAAGAGAGGGTACCAGTACCGAGCGAACCTAAAGAAGATAAGGCGGCTGAAACAGGTTCTGCTCCAGCCATCGAGTCGGCGTCGCAGTCAAAAGCCCTATCCGAATTGAATGCCGAAGAGCAGCGCGCATCGGACGAGGCTGCAAAGAAGGCTGATCCTACAGAAACAGCAGCCACTCGGACCACGGAAGAGCCCAGAACAAGGGAGTCTCCAGCTGTGAACCCGGAGCAAGAGCCCTCTAAGGCCAAGGAACCAAGCTCAGAGCCTCAACCCGAGGCCACAAGGAGAGAGGAATAATCGCAGCAGACTTGCAGCGGCGTTCTTCTCGGTTCCTGGCGCAACGGACAGGCTGGTGTTTGGGAGACTTTGGGGTACCTATTGCATTGCTTTTACGGAGGGTTTTTTGTTCGCCTATGTTATGTCATAATCTTAAACTTTAGCCTAGTGATGAGATAAACCTGTACTCAATCTACTGCTTCTTGATACATACGCAGCTTGCAGGCACCCTCTGATGCCTTGAACCTCCGTATAGACTGGTAGAGGTAGGTAGGGTTGGAGTTATGCAGAGATTATCCCGCTGACAAATAATCCAGACCCCAAAACAGAAAAGCTCTAGGGCTCGAGGACCCCCACACCAATGAGGACGAGCACCGCCAAGATTTTGCAAACCGTGACCACACTAAGCGAGAAACACTCAGAAACCCCGAGTGGAAAGCCAACCTCGAACTCCGTCTCGACCTTGTTCGTCCCTTTCGTCGCCAAACCCCGTTATCCGACACCGTTAACGCGAATACATAGCCAAGATGTCGTCTAAGAGAGGGTGAGTCTTTCGGTAACTTTTTTTCTGTTCCGGTTTTGAGGTTCTTTCTGCGCTGCGTGCGGCGGGAGATATGCGGATTTAATCGACTTCCGACTTTGAGGCAGAGAAATAGGATGGGCCAAAGGAGCGAAAATTGAGAGGAGAATGACGGATTTAAGAAATGTCGCTGGACTTGCAATATCTCCCGCCTGCCGAACCGAATAGTGTGATGTGGATTGGAGACAGGAAAACTGGGCATTGCAACTATTTGTGAAGATATTGGCTAACCGTTTTTTTTCTTTTACAACAGTCGTGGTGTTGCCGGCAACAAGCTGAAGATGACCCTGGGTCTGCCCTGGTACGTTCCAACCGTCACCTTACCTCAAAACAAGAGAATATTCCGAACTCGAAACCTCGAACATCGAACATGAGTCCAATCCCTCCGTGAACATCTCGCTCCCGATCGCTTGAACATGGAGGACACGACCAATGAGAATACGGACTCCAGACTGACCAATTTTTATAGCGGTGCCGTCCTCAACTGCTGCGACAACTCCGGTGCTCGTAACCTCTACATTATCTCCGTCAAGGGTATCGGTGCTCGTCTGAACCGCCTCCCCGCTGCCGGTGTCGGCGACATGGTCATGGCCACTGTCAAGAAGGGAAAGCCCGAGCTCCGTAAGAAGGTCATGCCCGCTGTCGTTGTCCGCCAGAGCAAGCCCTGGCGCCGGCCCGATGGCATCTACCTCTACTTCGAGGACAATGCCGGTGTCGTACGTTTACACCCCTCAACATGACGCCACGAGGCGAGATGAGATGCAGGGACTAACAAGGATTTCCACACAGATCGTCAACGCCAAGGGTGAGATGAAGGGTTCCGCCATTACCGGTCCCGTCGGTAAGGAGGCTGCTGAGCTTTGGCCTGTGAGTTTGCGCCTTTTCTTCCTTTCAGTTGCGACACGGTGCTAACTGGGATCTTTAGCGTATCGCCTCCAACTCCGGTGTTGTCATGTAAACGGGGTTTGGATATGGGACGGTTGTATTAGAATGAAATACCAGCGGGGTTTTTTTCTTTCCAAAAATCAAAAAGAAATCATGAACTCTTAACGGATCCTCCCATCTACCCTCTCTATAGAGTGGAGCTCTTATGCCGTACATGTAGGAGAACGTGAAACATGGACATGGAAAAATACAACCATGATGGACACCAACCTCGCCTGCTACACGACTTATTGACATAGCAAACTCAACTGTATAGTACCAAGGCTGTTAATCGCAGTTCTAGGTAGCAATGTACCACTACCATACAGTAGTTTAGCATGGAATGAACTTGAACCCTGAGAGTTGTAGTATTCTTACCTTGTACAGATCAAAAAAGTACAACTGACTCTGAAGTCCTTATCAAGGGTCCGTTGCGCTTACCTTCTTAGTCTGGTCTATAGTTCACCTACGTATGTTCATGCCTTCCTATTATAACGCTATCATATCTCCTATAAGGAAGGTGCGGAGGTTGCATCCCTCGTGTTCTTTCCTGTAGCACTCTGTACGCGCAGGTGGCTCTTTCCTCATATAGAGGATGGGTGGGTGTGTGGGCGAGACGCTGGTATTGTTAAGTCCTAGGTTAGGGTTAAGTACATAGTATTAGAGTCTAGCACCTACAATGCTCTAAGGTGTACGCATTATATAGTACTTGTGAGAGTTTCTGGTAGATTGACATATTGGGTATTCGTTTGGTCTTTCTATACGTGCATCTATATACGAGAATCGAATCTATGGTACATACCTCGGGCGAAGACCGTCTTAGTAAGTGCTAGTGGTTGTATAGTCACTTCGTCTTCTTATCACCCGCAACACCCGGGTTCGATCGCGTCGACGATCCAGATCCACAAACCTTCAAGAGAATGTATACGACTGCCACACTAGCCGTGAGGAGATCAATCACATGCACCGCCCACCAGATATGTTGCACGCCAGCAGAACACATCTGGACAGCGTACTTCCACTCCGCGGCATCGTCGTCGAACCAGAGAGAAAGCAGGCCTGCGTGCCCGCCGTACTCGCCCATCATAGAACGGAGTGTGATTTCACGGATAGACGGGGTAGTGGGGTCGAGGTGTAGCTGGTCGGAAGGACTGTAGCGTTTTGCGTTCCATGCCCAGCGGGGCGATTCCTCCTCTTCGTCGTTTGCAAGGGTGTTGTTGGATGGCTTTGCTGTTTGGGTAGTGGGAGGTGGTGTGTCTACGTAATGGAGGACATCGCAGCCTGTGTGGTCGTGGCCCGTAAGGATGAGACCGTTGCGGCCCCGTCCAGTCCCGGGTGCGTCTGCGGCTTCATCGCCGGTCATGCCAAAGATGCCCTGGAGGATCCCATTGGCGCTAATGTGCTCGCTAAGATGGTTCTGTTCGCGAAGCCCACCGGCGCGGTACCGCTGCTTGTCGGACCCGTCGTCCGCTTCAAAGAAGCTGAAATACGGGCCGTCCGTACAGACACCCTCCCGTTTATGCAGCGGGAGATGCGTCAGGAGGAGAGTGAACGTTGTCCGGTCTTCGACAGCGTACGACCGATGCGAGATGATGTCGTTCAGATAGGCATAGGTGTGGCCTAGGACATCCTCGGAGTAAGGCGGCGTGTCCAGCGTCAGACTATTCAGGTTGATTACGTGCAGTGTAGGCGTGAGGGCTGGCTTTCCCTCCTCCCCACTGGCAACAGGCGGGTGCTGGAACCGGAGATCCCAGTTCGCGCGACCAAAGACGCGCTCAAACCGCTCGATGCGGCGCTCACTCGCGTCACCAGAATACCCAATATCATGGTTGCCAACAACGTTGATAATGCGGTGTGCCCAGGAGGGAGAAGACGGCAACTCCTCTGGCTCAGACAACTTTTTGTCTCCTCCAGTGCCAGCAAAACTTTTCTCCCCCGTCCGAGTAATCTCATTATCAACCCGCTCACCACCCCGAAAGACCCGATGCCAGTAGCGATCCCCGCGCCGCTGAAATTCCTCGTCCGTAACCCACTGGCTACCCAACAAATCTCCCAGTACAGTCACATGCGTCGGTCGGGTCCACCAGTGTAGTGTGCGATAGATATGAGCTAAATAATAGTCGTTCCCGAGCAGATCGAGCCGTTTTCGCGCGGCCACAAACGCACGCGGGAGATCCTCTGATACGAGGATCTGCAGAGCCGCCGAGAGGGCACTCAGCACGTCAGCGCGAATCGGTGACGGCGCGGTCTTGATGGTCGCGAGGATATCGCCCCAATGTCTCCGGATTCTGGCGCCGAGTTCATTTTCGCGGCGGGGGAGGGAGCTGTCACCTTCGAGCTGGGGGTCAGCGAGGACAAGGAGGCGGAAGATTGCTGGCTTGGGGTCTTGAGCGGAATCGGTGTTAATATGTTGGCGAAAGGTGGCTAAGAATGCGCTTGGCTGCGAAGAAGCATTGCTGGGCGCGAGTTGAGGAAGAGGGTATGCGCAGCCTTTGAAGACGGGGTAGAGGTACAGGTAAACGGTGCTGGCGACGGCGAGCGGGAGGAGACCCAGGAGGAGGCGGGACAGCAAATAGCGGAAAACCATCTCGTTTCTTCACATGAGCCTTTCATAGCCCTAGATTTGATGCTTGGGTCTCACTCCATGCTTGAGCGATAAAGGGGAGTGCTAGCTGCAAATAAGCTTGAGTTTTGGACTGCTTCATTTCTGGTCCCCATTTCTGCTGGCGGCTCGGCGTGTGGGAGGAAAGCGCTGATCAATTTCATTCATGTTTGTTCCTTTACAACGAACACAGGCACGCGTAATTAATGAGAGCAGCTATCAAGTCGTTATTACTACACTATATAGTCAGAAGCACACAATACCCCACTCTTACATTTTCCTCGCCGCTTCGTGACAGCCCACCAACTTTCCAATACATCATCCGACAGTGTCCTCATCAAAATCCAATCGCTCCAACCCAAATCGTACTAAATTATAAAGTAAGGATGACGCTGACGGTCGAGAAGTTGAGAAACACGTTCCGAAACAGGGGGTATATCACGTTAACGCCGAAGGGGGTAGAGCCAGAGTGCCAAAAAAGAGAGTTAAATGGGAGAAAACAAACGAAAGCAGAAGAGAAACAGCAGTCACATGTATCATCCAGAGTTGCGAATTGAATCAGGAAGAAGGGAAGGTGAGCCCGTATCGATGTCGCCCAGCGGGTTGGACGAGCGCTTGAAATCCCCTATATCGACTGGGGACTCGACCTGTTCCACGTCAAGACCTTGGATCATCAATCCCGCACCTTCCTCGGTCTTTGTCGCAGCTGGTCCCGCCGGGGCATCCTCCGCTGGCATCTGAGCGTCAACCATAAGGGCAGGGGGCCTCTGGTTCATCAGCTGGGCCTCCTTCAAACTAATAGTTCTTTGTTTGTTCGTAGTCTCGATCGGAAGGTTTACATCACGCTCAATGGTCGCCTTCATCAGCGCGGCCATCCATAGCCGCCCTACCTTGACGTTATCCACCTGGAAATAATGAACCGCGGGCTTTGTAAACTGGACTGTACGCAACGACTTAGGCGGAATAAGTTTGAAGAAGAATGGCCCTTCCTTGTCCGTACGCGATCCACGCTGCGATTCGGATGTTGAGCCATTTTCCGACGCCGACCCGTCGCCAGTAGGAGTACTTCCTGCTGGTGATGTGGGGGAAACAGTGGCACCAGTGATGGTCGCGTGCAGTGCGATGATAGGATCATTGTCCGCTCGGAGCACTCGGTGAGAGGTGATATCAATCAAGCCTCTTTCCTCAGTATCATTCTCTGAGTAGTAGTACGACAGACGACGACCACGCAGGACAAACAGTCGAGGCTTCCAGGTCGAAATTAAGTTTGACGATCGTTTCTTCATCCAACCAGAGAATTCGCAGCCTTCCATCTGTTCTTGCGGCGTCTTCTTCTCCAAACCACGGGTGTAAGCGCTGGTGTCCTTCTTCGATTTCACTCCCCCCTTGACAGAGGGACGTTTACGGGGAAACGAAATGCCGCTGTCGGCGGCTTTTCCAGAACCATCGGTGCTATGTCGGTCCGAGCTCTTTGATGTTGAGGGAGTAGTTGATCCTGTTCGTGCAGAGGCAGGGTCGGTATCATGTACAGGGGATGCGGGAGATTCTAGGGCGGCAGAAGAGTCCGCACCCTTGTTGGCAGCATCTGACATTGCGCGAAGCCCAACAGCACGTCGGAATTTTGGTGCAGCTTTTTTAATTTGCTGTAACGGTGGTGTTGACCGCGAAGCGTCCGAGTCAGGCTTTCCTGTCCGTGGACCAAATGAAGAGAAGAAACCGCCACCCGAGCCTTTAGTTCCAACATTGCGAGGGCTTTGCTGGGCAGAAATTCGGGTGCTCAAGCTTCGCAGTCGTCCCTTTGAAGGTATGGGATACGTTGTGCCCTGATTTAAAGCATTCGGGGTTGCCGCATCCGTCACCGACTCCATGCTGCTTATCCGCGAATGTCTTCGATTCGCCCGAATCTGCTCGTCAGTCAGGTTTGACTGCAGTGAGTGAGCGCTACCGCTCACTGATGCTCGCTTTTGAAGAACTCTGCGCTGCGTCCGCGTATCCGCCTCCGGTCCCGAGAAATATCCGCGGTCCAGGTCGTCAGGGTCCAATCCATTGGTGTGTTGCAGACCAGTGTTGTTGGTGGAGCTGAGGGCCGTGCCTGGGCGAGGAGATGCCCGCTGTGCTGCGAGGGACATTGTCCAACTGCGATCAAAAGATGCCTTCTTCCCATGATGTGGCCCAACGTGCGGAGACGTCTCTCCAGCAGCAATCGAATACCGATTCGCCGCGTCTAGGGATGAATGGCGCCTTTGATGGTTGATCTCGCGGATCGACGCAGCGGAAGGTCGGCGGGAATGGTCCATAAACGGGACGGGAGGCGCCTGCGGTGTGATTGGTGAACTGGCGTCACTCTGCATACTACTGCTAACCAGTCGCGGATGTTGAGTAGCACCACCACTGAATGATCCTCTGTAATTTGGAGGTCGTGGACGCAGCGGACCGGTTTGACCGGCACGACTCGCAGAGCGCTCTTCAGATGTTGTTGAGAATGCAGCGATCGAGCCGCGGACAGTTGGTGATTGCTGTTCCTTGTACCCTTTGGTCTCCTCCTGGAATGCTTTGATTTTATGCCACGTTTTCAAGCGCCGTCCCATGACTCCAAAATCAAACTCCTTCATCATGATGAAATCCTGGTTCATGTCCAAAAGTACGTCCCCTGTTATTTCCTGCTCCTCAAAGATATCACAGTGCTTTTCGTCCAGTCCGAGTCCACGCAAATGCTTGACGGTCTCCTCAACACCCCATTTGCGAACTTGTTCCTCGCAAGGCTGGTCCCCTTCCTCCTCATCAGTCTCATGGCCATTGATGTAAGACATGCGATGGTCCAAGTGGCTACTGTATTCACTTGCTGAATCATTGAGCGTCTTCTGATCTGCGGAGGGTTTCACACTGTGGCGTGGGGTACTCAGGTCCGTGATATGCTCGTCAATTACACTCAACGTCTCGTTCATGACTGGGCTATCTTGGCCATTCATGTGAGTGTCGAGGGTTTGGCGGATGGATTGCTGGATGTCGACGGCCATTCTAGACTGAGGTAAAGGAGATGAGCTAGACCGGTGTGGTTGCTGCTGCTGTTTTGGCACGTGGAGAGAAGGGCCAGTTTCATTAGCACTTCGAAGGTCTGTCAAGCTGCCATGCCGTGACGCATGGGGCGTAGTATCCTCGCTTTTGGGTGTTGAAACAAGGTCGCGTGTCTCCAGTGTTGTGCCTTCTCGGTCAACCGATGTTCCTCCAACTTCATCCGACTTAGGCGCATTAGATTCTGAGTCGTCGTTGGTCCGAGGTCGCACAGGGATATTGGGGGCTTTTGTGGTATAAACTAAGGATTGTCAAGACCCATGTTAGCGAGTGGCGATGACCTCGTAGACTATAAGAGCCGGGGGAAGCCACCCACCTCCAGGAAAAAGGCCGGTCACTCCAGTCTTGACGTCTTTGCCCAAATACCACCCATCGCCGAAACCATCATCCAATTCAACCAGCTCGATTTTCTCGCCCCGTCGCAAAGTGAGCTCATCATCTCCGCGCGCAGAAAAGTCATCTAAGTATTGATTGCATGTGTCAGTCACATCATGAAACAGGAGAGGAGGGGAAAGGCCGAGGCGCGGACCGTGAAGGAGTGGGGTGGAGGAATCGTTTTGCGACCGGGAAAAAGCAGAGCAGAGCAGAGCAACTTACGAACAACGAGGAGAAGATCTCCTGGGCGAAACCCACGAGGAAGAGAAGTCTCAGCCATGATGCTCGACCCGAGGAGATCCCAGGGGATGCAACTGGAGTGGGGGAGACACGGCGAGGACAGGGGAGAAGAAAGGGAGATGTGATGGGATAGATTTCTCCGTCTTTAGTCCGGCCGGTGCAATATAAGATTGATTAATACAAGAAGCCGACCAGCACCCTGGGCGTCTCCGGCCCTCTCACAGTGGTGAAAATCGAGTCAGCTCGACGTTCCCGGTGAACTAGGCTATAGTAAAGATAGTGAATAACAATGAGCGTCGCGAAGAGAGCGCGTAAATGGCAGTTAATCCGTAGTGGGGGAAGAGAATCGGTGCTGATCCAGACGATTTGCCTGGGAATGGTCGACGGCGGACCAGATTTCCAATGGTTAGGAAGGCACAATCTGTGTGGCAACCCTAAGGAGGAGGGAGCAGAACTCGAAGTATACAGAGTCAGGATGATGAAATTGAATCTTAATTGAGTCCACCAAGGTGGCTCCGGGACCTGAAGAGGACTTGAGGGCTTGAGGGCTGAAGTGTCATTTGTTGTATTGGACTTTGTGATTGGAGCCAGCAGACTCAACTACCTATCTTACAATTAGTATCTTGGTAGCGTGGACAGCGTCCACTCTGTGCTTCCCTTGCTGTGCTGAAAACAGAGTCTTCTATAGACGGCCACGGTTATACTTCGTACCTACTAGGGTTCTTTGGGGTAGGTGTCGGATGCGGCAATCAGACGATCATCGACGACCCTCTCCTGTCTCAGACATACTTTGGAAAAGGCTAAGGCTATCCGAGTCAAGCTTATCTGCCTTCACTGCACCTAAATCTATCTACTTTCTCCTGGCTGCTTGGGTGAATATTTCAGTGGCTCCCACAGAAAGTACTATCCTCCATTGAAAGTATAGAATAACCCAGGAATAGTATATAAGCTACCTCCCGCTCGCTTTGTTGCGTCTTTGTTTCTTTTTCTGCTTCACCGACCTCACGCTGCGCCCAAACAGGAAATCAACCTTCCAGCTGCACCTCCTTCTCGCAGTCAATCAAACAACCAGGGAAATCAAACATAACCAAACCCCCATCATCTATTTAAGCATTCCTTCATCATGCCAGCATGGCGTCCTTACCGAATGAGACTGCCTCTAGTCGCCCACCAGATCCCCCCCGGAATAATCCTTCCTCTGGCGGAGTCTTAGATCTGAACAGGTCCAACTCCACCGCCAACATTTTTCTGGGCGGCGCTCGGAAGTCGTGGATGGCGACCGGAAACCATCCCCATCCAAACCCTGGTAAGAGCAGCAACAATAAAACTCCACATTGCTCGCCTGCCACCTCGACTCCTGTGTCGCATCCGTCCTCTGCTGAGTCTGCTCCCGCTCCCTCACATTCTGCCTGTTCGTCTGCTCCAGCGCCCCCCGTAACTGCGGCCTCGTCGCCTGCTCCAACGCGTTCCCCAGGCATGCGCATGGGCAATATCCCTTCTTTACCTCAGCCAAATCCAATCAATCCTAGTGCATCCTCTCCTACGCCGCCAGTCGCGTTGTCGGCTTGTGCGACCACGCAAAATGTCGCTCCTTCCTATCCCCATATATCGCCCACCACCGATACGCCCCCTTCGGTAACTCACTCTCCCGCTGCTCATAATCTCCCTTCTCCGATCAGAGCAGACCAGTCCTCGAAGCCCAAAGAACGACAGCAGCCGCAGCAGCAGAAGACACAGTTACAACAAGCTCAATTGCAAGCCCAGTCGGCCTCCTCGCTTCCCTCGCCCGACCCCACCATTCCCCCCAGATCACATACCAGTCCGTCTCACGCCATCGAGAGGAATGAACCTACCATTCCTAACCTCTCCGTCGCTGCTTTCCCATCGCCTCCCCATCAGCAGACTCCTTTGGTTCATCCTCCGCAGCCGAATTCTCGATCCGCAAGAGGCTCGACCGTCGCTTTGCCAAGCAATCCGCCAGCTGGAAGAGATATACACACAGGCCCGTACAACACCCCAGTCCATGCTCATCCGACCCCCGCTACTCCCAATGCCACGAGGACCCCTTTGCCGCCACAACCACAGGTGAATGCCGCCGCTGCAGCCTTCCGGGGTTATACTCCGGCTTTGAATCATGGGTTTTTCATGCAAGCAAAGTATGTCTTAGATACGCTTGGAGCATCTCTGCCAGGCAATGTTCAGGGTCTGTCGGACGCTGTGGAGGCGCCCCGGATTCAGCTCCTACACTATGCCTGTTCGGAACAAGATCTCATGTATCTAATCCTTCATCAAGTTTACTGCTTGAGCAGTTACAATCCATCCGAATTCAGAAAGCTGCCCGGCATCACTGCCAAACACGTTCATGGACTGGAAACTGTTAAGCACCTTTTGGTGGACAATGCCCGGGTGTCGGGCGACTTTCTTCGGTGGTGTGTCCATTTCCCCGCCCCTCTCCACGAGTTGACACAAGTTCGAGGGTTTGGGAACACTCTCAATCAGGTGCTTGATATCCTAGTCGTCCTTGTGGACCGCTGGGTCCCTTTCGAACGTCAGGTGCGGTCCCGCGGCTATCCTCCTCTTGTGGATGATATTGTGAACGATCTCAACATCAAGTCGCCGGTCTTGCAGTTCAATATTTTCTTGTGTTTATGTCGGCGGACTCCTGGTGCTAGACTCGAGGGAAAGCTACAGGAAATATTTATCCGCAGCCTGGAACATTACAAGCGTCGTTATGTTGAGCAGATACCCGTGCCCCAACAACAGCGGCAGAACGAGGAAACCATATCTGCGTATCGCTCCGTGATTGCAGCCATGAAAGATTCTGCTTCAGCTCCAGCCGGGCCGGATCCGCCTGGTGTTACTCACCCAAGCCCGGCTGTTCCCACTCCCATTTCGTCAATGCCGAGCCAGCCTGCATCAGTTTCTATACCTGCCCCGGCAGGCCACTCGAGTATTCACAATCGCCTGCCTCTTCATAGTATGAATTCCCAAGCACATCTTCTGAACGGTGCAACCCCAAACTCGGTTAGAAGTCCGCCTATCACGACGTCACGCAGGCTCCCACGGCAAGTACGAATTCCGTCGCTTGTCCAGCAACGTGATGCTGGACCGCAGGTACTTTCACCGCGAATGACTGGCACCCCTTCTTCACCGGCCATGGCGATCTCCCCTTCACAGCAAATGGCACAACGCGAGTTTCCTCAGGCATACCAGGTCCAGCAGCAACCCCAGCACCAACAACACGCAAGGCCACAGAACATAAACACTATTCAACCTCCACGTCAAATAGCACAGATGCCAGCAGGCGCCCCTTTAATCCAAGGTGGCCAACGAGTGCAGTACCCTGGCACACTACAGCAACCGCTTCGCAACCCCCGGCCGTTTTTGCCGCCCCCGAACGAACCTCCTGTCGTGAACACACGACCTGATCCTAGGCGGCTCTCAATTCACCAGGCTCATCTTCGCGATCCGGTGAATCGACCAGTCTCTCTCGATTCCTCGGGAGAGAAAGATACAGAGCTATTCCCCTACCTGACTTCCTTTGCTGTGAAGCCGCAACCATTTGATCCGGTCGCGTGTACTTTAAGTTGGGAATTTTCCTTAACACAGGCTGACTTGGACCGCGTTCCCAGGCTTCAGAGTCAAGGGAAGGGCCAGCGGAACATTCGGATTTTAAAAGAGGGCTACCAAAGCTATCGCATCAGATGCATCAAGGTGCCACCGCCAGCCCCGGATGTGAATGAGCATTCTTGGTCCGTTGCTGAAACCGTATGGCCGTGCACTATATATATGTTTGTCAACGGTGAAGAGTTCTATGCGCGCCGTAAAATCCACAATGGCCGAGATCTCCCTTTAGACATTACAACCGCCCTCCGGGCAGGTGCAAATACTGTTGCAGTTCACCTTATTCGAAGCCCAGCTGAACAAAGGGGTCTCGTCAATTATGCCATGGGGGTGGAACTGGTTTCGTTTCATTCGTTTCCCCATGCTAAATCTCTTGCCCAGCTGCTGCCAGCCATCGAGTCGCGGAAGCAAATTTGCGGAAGGCTTTCACGCAATACAGGCGATGATGATGACGAGCTAAGTATCGTCAGTGACTATCTCACTGTCACGCTTGTCGATCCTTATACTGCACGCATCTTTACGGTGCCGGTGCGTGGCCGGCACTGCCAGCACTCAGAGTGCTTCGATCACGAGACGTTTCTTCAAACTCGTGCCCTCAAATCTGGAGACTGCTCTGCGATAGAGGCGGACTGGAAGTGTCCCATCTGTCGTCAGGATGCTAGGCCTCAAAGCCTTGTTGTAGATGGGTTCCTGCTCGAAATCCGCTCGGAGTTGGAGCGGACAAATCGTTGCGACGGTGCTCGCTCCTTGCAGATCAAGGCAGATGGAACCTGGGAGGTGAAGACCGACGAAGACGCCGAAGGAGGAACGCCTGAGCCTTCTCGCACTACATTAAAACGGAAATCAGCTGCTCTGGAAAATGCAATATATCCTCCTGGTCAACGACCAAAGATCGATCGCTCATCGTCTCTGCCGGGTGAAGTCACAAATCAGTCTTCCGAGGTCATTGTTCTGGACTAATTGCCCAACTAGACATTTCCTCCCACGTTTTTTCCCCCTTGTATTTCTCAACTCAATTCGCACTTGCACAGTTCCAGGCGCTTTGGTCGTTGCACGAGATACCCCTCGGATGCTTTCTATTGCCTTTTTTTTATCGTCCTCCTAGCCTTACATCCATGTATCATGATTACTCCAATATTATCCATCTCATCATCACTCACAGTGTTTCGGGATTGAAATTCAAGAAGCGGCTCGGCTTTCTCGAGCTATATCACCGGCAACTTTCCTCAATCACTTAATTGGCTGTTCGTCATTATTCTTCTTACTCTACTCTTTCCTTTTCGCATATCTGTTGAGATGTGCGGAGGGCGGCTTTTTTTGGTCCTTTCGTCCTCATGAACAGCTTCGCATCCACATGTGTAGGATATTATGGGATAATAGTAACAACAGAGATCAACTCGAGCCGTGAAGGTTCGGAGTGATGCAGTTTATAAGTGAAAAATCGAGTTACTGATCCCCGGCTGGGGGCATTGAGTTCTGTACTAAAGCAAGAACCCCACCCATCAACCGACTTATGCGTCAATAATATATAATGGATTCGTTGTTGACGGGTCCGAGTTCTAGATAGCAGGACTTCTGACCCATCCAACAACTGAGATTGCCACCGAAACACACCCCCATCGGCAACAATATCGATAAATGCTAACCTATAACGAATCAGAAGATTCCAGGGGAGGGCTAAGCCGGGGTATTCGAAGCGGGTTTCCCGCCTTCTTCAACACCAGCTCGAACTGGGCACTTCATACGAAGACACCTACTGTGAAACTAGGCATAGAAGCAATGGACGTGTGAAAACCAAGTGTGACTGCTACAACATACATGTATAGTGATAGCACCCGTGAATAGAATACTAGGCTTGAGAATGAATAAATAGGCTCGCTGACCGCCACAAAGATGCTCCAAAGGTTCTGATACTGATGCTGCCTTGCCAATCTTCAAATCCTCGATGGGAATAAACGATATAAACTCTTGGCCCAAGAAGAAATAAAATGGGTGTAAAAAACTGACCGAATAACATGGAGTTAGGAGTACAATAAAGGTGCGTGGAAGAAAGGGGTCTCTCTATGGCTAGGACATGATGAGAGTAAGAATGAATCTTGATGGGATGGTTAGGGCTGATTAAACATATATCTGCTGGGTTTTTTCTGGCATCGTAATAAATCATTTTCGTACTCGTCTGGCGTGATTGACAAGGTTCTCTATCACGCCTTCGAAAGCTTCCTTCTCGCTCACTAGGCCGTCGCGGCGTTTGAGCCAGAATTCGAGGACGGCGGAGGCGCGGAGCGTTAGCTGTTCGAGCTCCTTGACGTGCGTTTGGAGCTCGGTGTCGGTGAGTCCGTCTAGTGCTGCGTCGGTTGTTGCGCAGAGTCGGCGCACAGACGTGAGATCGAGGTCTGGTGGTGGTGAGGGCTCGCGCCGTCGAGATGCTCGTTGTCGGGCAGCGGTGCTGGATGTGCGCGGGCTATTCGGTCCGCTCTGAGAGCCTTTTCTGGCGAGACTCTGGGAGCGGGATAGGGAGCCCTGTGTGGTCGAGTTGGGACCGCCAAGGTTGATGGATGGGAGGATGAGTTTCTTTTGTTTGGATGCGGGGAGAATTTCGTCTAGGTCTACGGGAACTCCTAAGGAGACGAGAAAGAGGCGGCGGATGCGGGACTTGACCCAGTTTTGGGGTTGGAGCGGAGGCGGGGCAACAAGTTGTGACCATAATGAAAGAGAACGTTCAGTGCTGAAGATAGCGGAGGAATTAGGGATGGGTTCGAGTTCGGTCTGATTGGAAATTGCATCTTTGGAGGCAGGAAATAATCGGTCAAGAGATTCGTCTAGAGTGGTGAGTAGGTCGGAAAAGGTCTGGATGGCATCGAAATCTATTAAAGGTGGCTGCAGGCGTACATTTAATTAGTCTGCTTGAACGCAACTACTGAGAGAGAGGACCCTTACGACATAAGGCGGCATGAGTGACTGAGAGGGCTGCATTGGGACAGGTTCAGGTTCAACAAGATCGGCATCTGGCTCTTGAAAACCATCGTCAAAGTCTCCAAAATCGTCATCTTGACCCTCTTCGAAGTCGTCAAAGTCATCACCTCCTGGGACTTGCGCCAAGTCCGTTTCCGTTACTGTTGATCTTTGTCGAGTGTGAGTCGAATGCGTGGGGCTATCCAGATCTGAATTGGTCAATCGTCCCTGAGTTTTTGAGCCCTCAAGAGGGGAGAAAAGAACCGAATATGCTTACCGGGAGAGGTTGATGCGGATTCTGTCGCATCCGGAAGCGAATCGCTTGGACGTCTGCGGTGAGCATGCGGACCCGAACGCGGTGGCTCCTGATCTGGCGATGACTCTGCTTCAGACAGCAGCGTTTCTGGGATAGGAGTGTTGTCCGTACTGGATCTCTCGGGCCTGGCGGGGGATGCTGATCGACTTAAGGATTCAGAGCTGTATGTGACCACGTCTGGGACAGCATCTGCTTTGCGTTTTTCATAGGCCTCGGTTCCAGGGACGTCGCCATAACTTGGTTGATCCGGATCAACCTTTTCAACCACAGTCCGGGGTACTGCTGTGCCCCCCGGAGTTAACGACCGGCGGCGTTCCCCCGCAGTTGAGGGACTCCTGCTGCGCGAGATTACCTCGACTTCATCCGGGACAGCATCTAGCTCTCTCTTCTCATAGGCACTGGTTCCTGGGATTTCGCCGTGCGAAGGCGTGTCGTCTACTTTCTCTACCCGCGTCCGAGGTACAGGTGATGCACGCGACGTGGGGCGGGAACGAGAACGTGAGTTCCCCTCGCTTGCATCTGAAAAATGCTCCTCATCACTATTTGAGGCTACAAACATTCAGATGTCAGTCAAAACGTCATAGATATCAGGATAGAAAACTCTCACCATAACCAGGAGCCCCTGGGTCCTCGAGCTCCACGCTCTTGCTTGGGGGCTCCAAGTGCGAGCTGGACGGAGGAGAGGGGCGTTCCGACATTGGGAGAGAATCTGGCTCTATGCCTCCAATAAACTCATGTAGGCGAGGAGATGATGTCTGTGCCGTAGAATGAATGCAATGAGGCGCACGAAACGGAAGCGAGACTGGAGAAAGCGGAGAGACCCAGATCGTCTGGTGACGAAGTCGAGCCCAACGGCGAGCGGCCTGAGCGCGCACGATGGCCTTGACGCCTGAGGCCGCAACTGATTTTACTGCCTGAGGCGTTAGTTCCAGACGTAGCCCTGATAAACGCCGGCTCACGTGATTTATTATTGTAGCGCGGCAAACTTCACGTCGCAGGTAATTCTGGGCGATTCTTTGGTGTTATTGTTGACTCTGCTTTTAAAGTCCCAGAATTTTCACAATTGCTCACTGGAAAAACAAGGATTTATCTAACCTTGGGCGCAGTAAGCCATCTCGCGCGGTTTTCTACTTTCAAAAACTGCCCAAAACTTACTGACGGACTGTTTGTCTTTTCTCTCCAGGGCTGCCTATCGCGATATCCTTGCCCTGCCGTCCTCTCCACCATGTCCAACATCTTCAGCCTTAACAAAACCCCGGGCTCATCCGGCGCTTCTAGCGGTGGTATTTTTGGAGCTGCTGGAGCTACAACGAATACTGGTTCTGGTGGCGGTATCTTTGGAAATGTGGGAGCTACCACAGGTAGCAGCGCTACGCCAGCTTTTGGTGCTACCTCGTCCCCAAGCTCAACTCCTCCTATCTTTGGCGGAGGCTCTGCCACCGCTGGCTCGGGGGGTAGCAGTACTCCTTCATTCAGCTTCGGAAACCTAGGTTCAACCAGTGCGGCCTCTGGTACACAGTCGCCCGCTTTCGGTGCTGCATCGCAAACCCCGAAGCCAACAGAGGCGTCCACATCTGGTCCAACTGCCGCCAGTGGGCTGTTCTCCGGTGCTAGCAAACCCAGCGGTGGTGGTATTTTTGGGAACACCACGGCGACTCCTGCTCAGTCTGGTACAAATTCTCTATTCCCCTCGACAACTCCTGCTGGTCCTCCTCCACTAGGAGCCGCCCCTGCGCAGGGACAGTCCCTTTTCAGCCAAAAGCCAGGCAGCCTGTTCTCAAATACATCGACAGCACAATCCTCTGCTCCAGCTTCAGGGAATTCGACCTCCACACTCTTTGGTGGAGTTGCGCCGTCCACTGGTGGCGGTCTTTTTGGCGCAACCCCCCAGCAGCCTGCTTCCGGCAACACCCCATCCTCTGGGGCGGCTGGCGGCGGCCTTTTCTCTTTAAAGAAACCCGAATCATCAGCCACCCCTGCTACAACAGCGGACAATGCCCCCAAGTCTCTCTTCCCGGCCGCTGGTGCCCAGTCATCTTCACTCTTTTCGGCCGCACCCTCCGGCGCCGATACGACCGCGAAGCCCGCTTTACCTTCCCTCACTAGCAACACAAACACTCAGACAGACAAATCTTCTGCAACCCCACAAAAGTCTCTCTTTTCAGGACTTGGTGGGCAATCATCGTCTGCCACTCCATCATCAACCCCCGCGCCTGCTCCTTCCGGTGGTCTATTTTCCAGCTTAGGCGCATCGAAGCCTACTGAAACTGCATCAACACAGGCCCCCGCTCCCACGGGAAGCTTGTTCGGCAAACCAGACGGAACTGCGGCCTCTACCATACCCGCCACAGCCGCACCTGCAGCCGCAAACACAACTACTACTGGCACAGCGACGACGGGAACATCTACTGGAACTGCAACCACGGGTACTGGAACCACCACGGCGACTGGGCCTCCAACACTAGGTGCTTCGACTGCTGGCCCAGCTCCCCCAGCCCAGTCACGCCTCAAGAACAAGACTATGGACGAGATTATCACACGATGGGCCAATGACCTTACCAAATACCAGAAGGAGTTTCGTGAACAGGCCGAGAAGGTTGCCGAGTGGGATCGAATGCTCGTAGAGAATGGCACCAAAGTCCAGAAGTTATACGGAAGCACAGTGGATGCCGAACGTGCGACCCAAGAAGTCGAGCGCCAGCTTGCCTCAGTTGAGGGACAGCAAGATGAATTAAGCTCATGGCTTGATCGCTACGAGCGTGAGGTTGATGAGATGATGTCGAAGCAGGTGGGACCAGGCGAGAGTTTACAAGGCCCTGACCAGGAGCGTGAACGAACGTACGTCTCCTTGAACGAATCTTTGCACTTGCGTTAGCTAATCTAATGTATTATAGTTACAAACTCGCCGAGAAGCTCTCTGAACGCCTTGACGAGATGGGCAAGGACCTCTCTAGCATGGTTGAGGAAGTCAACAGCGTCTCAGCAACACTCAGCAAAACAAACAAGGCTGACGAACCGGTTAGTCGAACTCAACTACTCCACATTGAAGGCTACTTACTTTTTCCTTTAGATTTCTCAAATTGTGCGCATTCTCAACACGCATCTATCCCAGCTACAGACCATCGACCAAGGCACCACGGAGCTGCAGACAAAGGTCGCTGCGGCCCAAAAAGCCGGTCAAGCAATGTCCTCACGATTCGGGCACGGGTATAGCATATCGGGGAATGGAAACGGGAATGCTGCAGGTGATTTCTACCGCTCTTACATGGGCCGTCGGTAAATGATTTCATATTGCTTTTTTTTATAATGAAAAATAGGATGGCAATTCGGTAGAGGCTGCGCAAGATGTACTGTTCGCCTAGGAGCCGCCTTTTGTATCCGGTGGCTTTGGGGTTTACTACTATTTATTCGGAAGTCGTTCCAAGGCTACTTATCGTTGGGAGTCAGTTTGCAGCTTAAATGCGGCTTAATATCAAGTATTTTTCTGTACGAAGCAGCTTTCCGGGAAATCATGACGCTGAGAAGGGTGTCGATTATTTAGAATACATTCGAGACAAATACATCAGCGCTGAAAGATGCGATGATATGTAATGTGTGACTGCCGGTATACTCCCGCATTGTACTGTAGACGCTTGTTTCTCTATTTCTTCTCCCCGCCCTTGGTGAATTTATCCCTACATATCACAGGATTAGCTCCAGGTTCGCGCAGAAAAAAAATCCAAATAAGGGGGCGAGGGAAACTGGGAAGCCATACAGGTCCTTCTCTAGCTCATTGAGATGTGAGCGCTGTTCCTCGATCTTCTTCTTGAGAGCGAGGAGTCTAAGCTCCGAGGTTAGTGCATAGTTCGGCCCCTCGGCGACACGAAAGGTGGATGGGCTACGTACTTTTCCTGCTCCCTTTGGTGGATGTAGAGACCTTCCTGGGCGGCTTCGCGCTTCTGGAATGAGTCGCTGTTGCGTGGTCTATTAGCCGTTGTTCTCGGGCCGTTTTGGGGCGGCTGAAGAGATGACATCATGCGCTTCCGAAGGTGAGGGACGAATAGACGAGATGAGAGGTAGGCATGAGACCTTCCATTGAGAATTGTCGTAATGAAAAAGGTGAGAATAGACGGTACATACCTAGCTTGAGCACCACCAGGTCGGGTAGCCCCGGTATCGCCAGCAGCCATTCTGGGGGCAACCGCGGAGAAAGGGCGGGCGAGGACAACACGAGATGTCGTGGTGAAAGGACGAGTAACGAATCGGCGGAGCATTATGAATTGAATGTCGAAAAAGGCAAGAGTGTGATATTGTTGGGTTCGAGATGATGAAGGAAGATGAATGGATGGGTAGAGGAGAAACTTAAGAACGAGGGGATGATCTGATGTCGAGCAACAAGCTGATGTACCTTATTCGTTGCCTTGGAAATATGGCAGCGGGATGGCAGGTTCCAGGCCTGCGAATCGGAAGTATGAACTCGGGTTATGACGACATCAGCGGACACATCCGGTCATGTGATACTGTTACGGATGAGTCAGCAAATGTTGCAGTAGGATACAGTATCATTACCAAGATTACAACAACCTGAGACTCGGAGATTGAGGGAACAAGTTATGATGAGGATGGTTCTCTTCAGCTTCATCGCTCTGGACGTGCATGAGGAGGGAAGCCAATTCTTTGTGGGATTGACACCATCTAAATACTACACAAAAGACGATATATCAAGAGGAGGGGAAATGGGCGTAGCCATGGAACCAGCCAACCGCGGGACTCCGTTTCAAGATTCAGGCGGCGCGCTGAGTCCCAGAACTCGTCGTCATCTTGTGCAAAATGAGATAGAAGGCGCCAGAAACACGATCTGACGATAAACGGCTATAGCATGACTGTGAATATAGCCTTTTGCTGCATGTAAACAGGAACTAGAGAGTCACTAGCAGCGAGGCTCATTCAATAATGCGGGCGAGGGCGATTGGCGGACTGGAATAGGGATGATGCTGGAGTGGCCCACTGCTGAACCACACACACAATAATCAACCGCCTGGAAGGAAGACGAAGAATCTTGAGATTCTTCCTCCAACCTCGCGACATCTGGGGATGAACTGGGAGCAGTTGGCTAAATAAAGTAGCTAGTCAATAGACTAATGGACACGTCCAAGTAATATCCCCAAAGCACCGTAGACTGCGCAGCGAAGCACACAAGATGGTGGCTCAACGGTGAGGCAGAGGGAAGTGACCCCCTCCCACTTTTCCCCCCTCTTCGACAGTTCGACTTCCTCTCCTCCTTTTGACTGCGACTTCGCTCTAGTCTCATTCCATCTCCCCCTTCACTTTTCCAATCTCATACCACTTTCACAACCACTCATCTTTCCTTCTTCTCTTTCTTTCTGGTTGCAACAACTTCCCCCTACAACTAAATCCTTATTATTGTCGTCTCTATCGCGTCAGGTGAGTAGCTGTTCCCTTTCTATCTCCTTGGACCATTTCCCCCTCCTTCGCCCTTATCCTCCGCTTCACCGCACCCATCACTGTTATCTACGAATTCAGCGATTGTGTTGTGCTGCACTTCCTGGGTTGGCTGCTTTGGAAATCACTCGCCCTCTCTATACGATGTGGTTACGGGTCGAATTGCGGTGTTTGGTGTTGCGAGCCCTCTGTCGACACTGGAGTCTCCCCAACCCGCGACGGTGGTCCTACGGCAAACGAGCGGAGGGCGATCAATAACGACGAGATCTCCTCGATATACACTATCAACAAAAACCGCAACACTCTTGAGCTAGGTTTTGTTTGCAGATGAATTTCCGCCCATCGCAAAGGCCGTCCGGGTTGGGTTTTGGGGCGTATCTCGCAATCAGCCGTGTGACGGGCAGGCAGGGCAGACCCGGGCAGCTTTTGCTCACAGCCTCACTTTCTCATACCCCGTGATAGCCGCATTTCTGCCCCTCACATGGTTTTCTAGAACCCAGGCCTTGTTCTTACCCTATTTATCTCCTGCCCTGTTTCGCGCTCGATTTATTCTTACTGCCCACGTTGTGAGAGGCCAAAATACTTGATTTATCAACACCAAACAAGACGCACTCTTCAACCGAATCTGACCGTCGCTAACATCATCCTCGTTTGAACAGATACTCTCAACATGGGTCACGAAGATGCTGTTTACCTGGCCAAGCTCGCCGAGCAGGCTGAACGCTACGAGGGTGAGTTCCTTGTATCAAACCTGCAAACACACGTACTGATGTTGACGGAATGTCTTTAGAGATGGTCGAGAACATGAAGGTTGTCGCCTCCGCCGACGTAGAGCTCACCGTTGAGGAGCGGAATCTCCTGTCCGTTGCCTACAAGAACGTCATTGGTGCCCGCCGTGCGTCCTGGAGAATCGTCACCTCCATCGAGCAAAAAGAGGAGTCCAAGGGCAACGAGTCTCAGGTTACTCTCATCAAGGAGTACCGCCAGAAGATCGAGGCCGAGCTTGCCAAGATTTGTGATGATATTCTCGAGGTTCTCGACAAGCACCTGATCCCCTCTGCCCAGAGCGGCGAGTCTAAGGTCTTCTACCACAAGATGTACGTTTACCTTGCTATTCTATGGTTTTCCGTCATAGGAGGTTCCCAGAAGAAAATACTAATCATTTCTTTTTTCTACTTTTCAGGAAGGGTGACTACCACCGTTACCTTGCCGAGTTCGCTGTTGGCGACCGCCGCAAGGGTGCTGCCGATGCCTCTCTTGAGGCCTACAAGAGCGCTACCGAAGTTGCTCAAACCGACCTTGCCCCCACTCATCCCATCCGCCTCGGTCTGGCTCTTAACTTCTCGGTCTTCTACTACGAGATCCTTAACTCTCCTGACCAGGCTTGCCACCTCGCCAAGCTTGCTTTTGATGACGCTATTGCTGGTATGTGCTTCTCTTTGGTCTTAACGAACATGCACTGATCTGCTTTTCAGAACTCGACACCCTCAGTGAAGAGAGCTACAAGGATTCCACTCTCATCATGCAGCTTCTCAGGGATAACCTGGTAAGATCGACCAATTCACTACGATTTGACTTTCAAACTGACTCTCTTCAGACCCTCTGGACTTCGTCCGAGGCCGAGCCCGCCCCTGAGAACGCCCCAGCTGAAAAGAAGGAGGAAGCCCCTGCTGAGGGCGAGAAGCCCGCCGAGTAAAGAAAAGATGGAGGACTCGCGTCCGACACGGATGACAGGTGGAGTGGGGGAGCAAGGCTGAGCTATCAGTGCAAAAGTAGTGAGAGTTTATATCGGAGGCTCAAAGCAGGGGAAAGTGCACAGCCGTCCTTCTAACAGCGTGCATGTCTTCGCAACATGAGGCTGTAGGGAGGGACGACCGTCCGAAATACCCCCTTGACTCGCCGTCCTTTCGACTCTTACTTTTGACGCCGCAAGCTTGGCCAGCAAATCCCCGGTCTCTGTCACCGTGGCACGTCGATTCATATATTCGTTGGTCTCTTTAATTTACATTTTGCCTATTGCTTCGACACAGAATACCTTTCCCTTACCACACCTACCCCAGTCGGATTGTTTCCCTCCCAAAGCCTTGACTATGCTATGAAAGTTGTCTTGGTCTCACCTCTTTTGTGCCACGTATGGCGTTTGTTGTCGCCTTAGCTCGAGTTTAGATCTCAAGTCCGGCAGTGGCTTCAAAGAAAGTTGAAATTCTACAATCTCTTGTAGATGAGCACATGTAAACTGGCATGTCTATCTGAACCATTTCATTCCGTGGCTCTTGCCAGCAGCCTGAAGGCCTTCTTCGTTCAGCCAATTGCTGAACCAACATAATTAGAGGCAAATTAACCTCGCTCCATCGAACCACTCATCGCTCATCACTCATCAGCTTCGCCTCCCAGACATTGAGGCCATCTGCCCGCCCTCGTCCGGGACTCGAGTTTTCGAGACTCGACAGAGCACAAATGACGTATGCGGCTTGACACCAAACACCAAACACCAAATCCAAAACTCGCTCCTTTCATTTCATCTTCAGCACTCCTTTTCTCATCGATGCATTCGTCGTCTGAGCTGACACCCGACTAGCTGAGCGTCTGAATAACGCCCCACAAGATCTTCCGCCGTCTGATATTAGCCGTTTACTACTTTTCTTTTTCTTCCCTCACAGAACCGGCCTCGAAGCACTACCTTGTGTTGTATGTTTCGTACTTTGTTCTGGAACGATGCAGACTGGGCGTTGTATGATTTTGTTTTCCCCCTTCTTTCTCCTTTTTACTCGAAGATCTACGCATAGTACTTATGTTCTTCTTCTCTGGCTAGTTAGTATCACTGAGTTGCGGTAAGTAGGCAGTGTAGTACAATTACTCTACAGGTACTACATACAAGGCCCCCCTCTAGAGACCATGTGTACCAAGTATGAGCAGCGTCTACGGAGTACAGCAACTTTCGTGCATTTTACACCTACAGTTTCCCGGGCCTCTGCATCTTTCATCCTGGCGCTCACCCAGAGGTATTTGTATCTCGCCCCAGGGAAAAGAATTACATACCACAAAGAACATATCACATCATACCCCACGCCGATCCCAAGATAATTCGGTACTTAAATTGAAGATTATCTTCCAAATGAACGTTTATAATCGGATAAGACTTCCTGCCCTGCCTCTGTACTACATACTACAGTACTAGTAGGTAAGTCCCCAAGTAGCTGTCAGTCTTGAGTCTTTGGGCCTGTCTCATCAAAATAGCATTATACTAATAGTATTTCGTTTTTACTTCGATTCACTCTGTCCGCACCATAGCTGTACCTACTACATGAACGAGAGGGTGAGTGGCTGAGTGGTGGCTGACGGCTGGCTTGGGACCTTGCCCCTTGGTGACAAAGTGGGAATTGTGGCGCTGTCTACTTAGAAGTCTTAGGTCTCCGTACCTGGTACCAGGACCCAGGGAAGTGGAAATGTCGGAGATTTTTATTTTTGGGTATTTCTTTTTCTATTTGCATTTTCCTGAGTTTGGTCCGGCTGATCGGGCGTTTTATACCTTCAAAGTTGCTGGATTGGGCTTCCTATCCTGTCAATTGCGTTGAGCGTAAATGACTTTGTAAATGGGGGGGGGGGGTTTCGGTTACTAGAGGCTGAGGAAGTGAGCTGGTTTATTAATTTTTTGATTGGTTTGTTTGAGTAAAATAACCGCTTGCCTCGGGGTATGATAAAGCAAATGTCTTCAGAGCCCAAATGGATATTGAGTGTTGTTGTCAACCCGAATCGTCAGACCAGGACGATTTCCAATGTACATGATGATGGTGACGGAAAAGGTAGTCGGGATATGTCAGAAGAAGAAAAAATGGGGGCGAGAGAAGAAGAGATGCAAGAAGAAAAAAAAGGAAAGAAACAGTATGCAGAGTTTGGCTGCTCCATGAAAATGCTTTCCCACCCTTTTTGGTTTGTGGTTTTGTCGCTACTGCTGAGCAGAACAAGACCATGAGAGAAACAAATGCACCCCATGACGGTTTCCGATATCAATCAAACCGAGTCTAAAAACAGAATGACCCCAGCAGAAACAAGAGAAAAAGAAAACGTAACTGTCCTAACGCCGAGCGTGCTATGCCACAAAAATACACCATGCCGCCCGTAGAACTGAAAGAGATTGAAATCGGAAATGCGAGAGGTTCAGGGTTGGGAGAAAAGTGGACAATATGAACAGTTGAAACCCGAATTATCTGAGCAAAGGTGTCACACTGTCGCGAATTTTGGTCCAAGGATTGGTCGTCATTTTCACGGATCGGTGCCAAGACCGGTGATCAGACCTCAAGTGGCCAACGCAGAAGCAAGCAGTGATGTCACCATCTCTCGATAATGGTTGGCGGGCAGAAGCGTTATGGGTTGAGAGGCGAATAGAAGAGTCGAGGGGTTGTATGTGAACGTGGCTGGCGAGCAATAATCAATGGCGAATCAACGGCTGCAAAAATTGAGACTTGGTCTGAAACTGAATGCTAGCTACCCCTTCAAGATAGCAAGATCAGCTAAGAGGATCAGACGGCGAGTGCCGAAAGCGAGGGAAAAGTGACAGCACTGGGAATGCCAATTCCCTTGCGAGCCGAAAGCGATTGCCAAAGACCTTGTTCTCCACGGGGTACCACGTGTCTTTCTGAATCTGTCGTAACTGTTGGATAATAGGGTGACGAATAACCGCGCAAATAATGTCCGCCAAACACCAAAAAATATGCGTGAAGATATCTCATAAAAGGATGTGATCTTTCGCTGCTGTAGAGCGAAAAGAAGGACCCTGACTGAGGAGGGGCGAAACTTCGTAAAAGGCAACGTCGCGCTCGCATTATTTGTGCGACTTCTTGACCTTGGTGGTGCTGGATCTCGACATTTCACTCTTCATGTTCCGAGTTAACCCTCCAATGTAGTCTTGTAAGAACCGGTTCTCGTTTTCGAGCTTGTCGTGATCTGACTTTACTGCGTCAATGCGTTCGGCTAAAGCCTGGAGAGATGACTGGAGGGCCTTGGCTTGTCTAATGGAAGATAATTGTTAGGAAACAAAACGAGGACAAAAATATCTTCTGTTGTGAAAACATACTCCTGGAGTGTTTGCCTGGCCTCCTTGCCCAGCCGCTCGAGGTCTGCGGAGTTACGTCGGGGACTCATAGCGCGCGCGTCGTCGGGGGGAAATTCTTCTTCTTCGATTTCAATCTCGGGATGATCCCGTGGTACTAATATTGAGGCACTTGGTTTCCGGCTAGCCATACGAGGGCGTTCGGAGCGGCCTCTGCGATCGTTTTCCGCGTCGGATATGGAAGATGATGAGGAGAGTGAGGACATATGGGCACGATTGCTTTCATGCGGCTGAGGCAGCGTCGGAACCGGAGAAGAGCCGTGGTGAATGTCTGACGTCGATGCCATATTACGGGGGAATCGGGTTCTCGTGGTTAACTTTGGCCAAGTTCTATGGTCGAGATGGTCGACAAGAACCTTGGGTAGGACAAAGGTTGACTTTGCAGTGCCAGGGCAGACAGAGAACGCTTCGCTATAGACTTGAAAACTACCTCTAGCGATCACCTCAGATGAAGAATCTGCGTTTCGCTGGAGGTAGCTGTCGTGGGCGCTGGAAAGGGTTGTCCCTGGGTCGGAGGAGGCCGAACGAACGCGGAGGGCGTGATGGGGAGAAAGGTTGACAATAGAAATCCGGCAGGCGGAAGAAGCGAGAGAGAAAAAGAGGGGGGAAAGGAAAAAGTGAAAAAAGAGGAAGGAAACTGGACAGGAAACGGATTGAGGGATCCAGGGGAAGGGGAGGAAAGCTTGAAAGAACTGAACTTGAATTGGAGGGGTGGAACTTTGGACTGGGTTTTCGCGAAGGTTGGGGTCCTTGAGCGCCAGAGGGAACTTGAACTGATGCTGCGAACAAAGCAATTCAAGGAATGTTCTGCGATCCGCTTCTTCCCAAGGTGGAAGCGAGGACTTCTTTCCCGATGCAACTGCACTTGTGTTATTCGTTCTTCGTTCCCGATATTCGAGGATGCCCTCTTGTACTATGGCTGGTTGTGAAGAAAGTTCAAGTTGGTGGTAAAGCCTGAAAACGGCGGGCGTATTCTCAACTCCGAGGGCTGCCACAATCGCAGTCCACGGCCAGAATGGAAAGGAGGTGAAGATGAACGGTGCAATATGAATCTGCACTTCTTCAAAATAACAATGATAGTAATATCTGCAACGCGTGGAAGCAGTGGAATTATTGTATATTTGGACACTTCAAGAGGAACAGGTTGAAAAGATGGTAAATGCAGTAAGGACCACTGCTCTGCTCACAAACAACTAGGTACCTCCTCGTACTAGTATCATTCCCAGTTCACGGCCGAAGGGCAGAAGAAGAAAAGAACAATATGGTAAATTACATTTACGCCTCTCCGTACTTCATCTTCCGATTTGAGGGGGAAGATTCAAGATTGAGGTACTTTTCCAAGTTCGTCTTCAGATTTTCGGGCAGGAACCTCCGTATTGTGGTACGTGTAAGATACAGAATGCCATCATAATCCTTTAAGTACCTAGCCGCTAGCCCGAACAGGGCTGGTGGTCCCAAAGAACTCGTGGCCGCCACTGAACGGATCCCCCGTATAGGTACAAAGCACTATTACAGGCTGAGACGCCAAAGATACAGTCAAACAACCTGATGGATGGCGATGGCATTGCGCTTCTCAGCACCCAGTCTGCCTCTGGAAGACACGCAAGATTCTCCTGCACGGAGAATAATCCCTCTCGCATCCTTCGGGAAGGCAGGGAAAAGCTGCGTTTGGCCGGCGGGGTTGTTTAGGGGTTCGTTTTCCACACATTTCAACCAGAGTTCGGTCGGCCACCCACAGTTCTTTTCGCGCGTACCAGGATTGTAAGCCCCTTGGTTCGACAGCAGCGAAGCTGAGAGCAAAAAACTGCCCCTAAAGAGGGGGCGCCCACACCCAACCAACGAGACACACCAGTCGGAGGATAGACGGTGATCCTCATCATCATCTGCTTGAGAGGTACGTTATGGCCGTGATGACGAGGGATCAATGGCCACCATGGGGGAAGAGTGGTCCTACTACTTTTCCGCCTTGCGAGCAGTGATTCACCTCTTCCGCTCATCTCACTCGCGGGTCGCCACAACTATTTCTCGTCTGCTGCGCCTTGAGTCCACTATCAAACAAAGTCACGACTGAGTCAAGGGGCGACTGCCACCGGGAGGGAGGCGCAACTGACATTCCTTTAGCTTGTCTTCAAGTGAACGGCGCCAATAATGAGGCTTTGCCGAGGTGATCGTTGAGAATATGGGGTCGAGTAAGCCAATCCATCTCGGTTACGGGGTGGCTGAATTAAAGGTCTCATGCTCAGGGGATGAGGTCACGCAATGCCGATCGAGTTGTCAGACATGTCCTCCGTGATGCCTTTGCTCATCGGCATTTGTCTACAAAGGAAATCGCCCAAACCACCAGGGTGCTGCTGCCTACTGCTACTTCCAGTTGGTTCGTGAGAATCCCAGGCCTAAATTACACGGCAGATTATGGAAGGTGACCGTGGAACAGTGGCAGCGAGCCTTTCGCTCTTCTGCGCTCCACTGGAGATCTATTCCTCCAGAGGCAACACTTAAGATTGATTTAATGATTGATCTGCCGGCGGACGGCAGCGAGAGTTAAAAGATGAAAGGTGAAACTGGGAAAATATTCTCTGTGGGATGGTCCAGCACGCCGATCAGTCGTCACCGGAGATCGCTCGAGGGAATAATATCACCTCTTTCACCATGAGAGTCTCAGAGTATCGGAAAGACGCATATCAGATGCACGCGTGCTCTCTTTGGCTTGGCTGGTGCGTTGTGAGGGATTGAGAAAACGGCAGGTCGTCGGTTCACTGTGCAGGAGGCGCCTGTCAGTAGCTCTCAAAAAAGCCGACCCAAGTTAGCGGGTACCAAAGATCGATGTTGGTCAAGGGGCTTGGGAAAGCCTGAAAGGGAAAACAGATTTTTCTCCAGTCGAGGGAGGTTCCTGTTCCCGTTCGTCGTGTCCCTTGCGGTTCCATTGGACCAACCCGCTTGGAGGCTTGGAGGGTGTTCTGAAGGGTTTCTAAGAAGCTCATCGCTCCTTATTGCTTGCTATTCGTAGGCCCGAGATGAAGGATTGGCACCACAACGGCAGAGCACATCATGGCTGAGGCTTCTCATTGGGCCTTTGTCCGTCAACGTCCTCCTCAAACACGCTTTCTGGCTTCTGAATGGAGATTTCCGAATGTCACCGCTTTCTTACAAGAAACAGATTGGAAACTTCCGATGAGATTGAGACTTGCGCACCGCGGCCGCCATCCGATCAGCCTCCCAAAAGAGAAACAGAACATGTTTCAAAAACTCACCCCATGTCTGGGGCGACGGTTTACGTCATTCGGCAGCGCTCGATCATGATTGTAATGGTACGTATGGATGGATGCTGGGGGCAACACAAAAGCAGCTGATCAGTGATCGGGGGGGGGGGTCGCTCCACCGAGTGTCCGCGAGGGACCAGGATTCAGGAATCGTGGTTTCTTCTTCTGCAGACGCGGTGTCAACGTACATGAGCCCCATCAGGCGGAATGTTTCCCCGGCTGCTCCCTAGCGGAAAAGCAAACTAGAGAATGCGATCGAACAGCGTGAGGTGAGGTGCTTGAACCAAGCCCTCGCATGTCCTGACTGCCAACACATCTGAACACGAGGACTCTCACCCCCAAAAGACCTCTTCCTCGCTCCAATATTGAAGATTGGAGCTGTCAGCAAAGACAAGGCGAGGGCGAAGCAAGAAAAGAGCCAGTTGAAACCGTTCCCTCCCCCCGCATTGAAATTGGCAAGATGACGATGACCGACAGAAAGCACATATCAAATCTTCAAAGCACTATTACAATCGTCTTGACCTCAATCTATATAATATTGCAGCTTTGCTGGGCTATCATCGTCCTTGAAACACTTCATGGACTTCCGAGTCAACTTTCAGGTTTGATCAGCCTTGATTTTGGAAGCGCAACAGACGCGACTTCAAGTTGACGGGGGTCAGGGCTGGTATAGTATTTACGTCTTACCATACGATACTGAATTTCCCAGTCTTGACCATAGCGGTGGAGCAGAGGTAGCGTACGTAAGGTTGGGTATCACAGCCAGAGGGTCAGCCGCGTGACTCGCGGGTCTTCCAAGGGTCTCCACCAGCCATTCCTCATTTCCTCGTTCCATACTTTGCTCGATAAACCAGAGTAATCCCCTTCCTTCCAGCATGAGGCTGAGTTCAGCTGTTGTTTACTTGTTGACAGCCACTGCGGCCCCTTCTTCAGCTGAGGTCTCTGGAGCGCCGTGGAAGGGACCGATGTCCTCAGGCCTGCCTTCAGGGTGATGAAGTCAGTGCAAATAATCCCTGCTTGTTTGATAAAGAACGGTGCTGATCTGCAAGCGGCCATTGGCTCCTGTCCACACGCCATTGCAAGCCATTTGCAGGTTGGCGATTGGTCATCCATCTTCTTGGACTTTTTGATAATCATGTCAGAGATATGTATACTCCGGAAACACCCAGTCCGAACTCTGAAGTCGATCGAAGCTCGAGAGGAGAAAGACAGATGAATAATAAACCTAGATATACGGAGCCTTTCGGAGTTGATATGATCTGTCGAACCCCAATTTGGGAGCAGCCCATTTTCGTAAGGCTGATCCTGCTCAGTTCAGCCTGCAATATGCGGAAGAGACATTAACGCTTCCGGTGAACAATGAAAACAAAATCATCCATACTTCAGAAGCACCCCCTCGAGATGACCCGAACTCACGCTACATAAAACCACAATATGACTTTCTCTCTTGAGATGTCGAGTGTCTCTCCCCGGAGTACCCGCATCCCGTCTCTTCTTCCTCGACCGTCCCAGTCACGTTCGCGAGGGGTAGGTCAGTAGCGTCAGCCAGAGGGAGCTAAGAGAGCAGGCAAGAGCTGAACCCTGCCACGCAAAAATAAATAGCACCATTTGCTAAACCCCCACCTGTACATGTGGCTTAACGCCCAATCTGTTGGATTCTTATCTATAGGTCTCGCTCTCCTCAACCAGACTAGTAGCGCTATCATCTGCACGTTACCACCATCATTTATTTCCTCCGGAGATTCAACCCTGATATCGAAAAAGCAATGGATGACAACCCGGTGAAGATCCCAGCGGGATGGAGTAGAAGCAAAGTATATAACTTTATACATACATCATCCTCCCTCCAGCGCGATATCGAATGTCCCCATCAGGCATCAGCTTGACAGAGCCCCGTACGACTACGGGAGTCTCCGCTCGAATCCACCGTCTTGAGGTCCTTGATCGACTCCATACGGTAACTGTCCTACCTATCCCCAAAAATCGGTGAAGCCAACCCAACGTCAAGAAAAAGAAAAGAAACCATCAACAAACCCACAACCACAGGCTCACAGAAAGAGAGAAAAATCAAAAGACGCGCGAAGCGACACAACCAATCAACACTTCCAATCGAAGAAAATACCCCATGGGATCCAATGATCTCGCCTTAAAGAGAAGAATTTCCCTGGAAAGGCTCCCACGGGGCAACGCTCGACTCCCTCCTTAGTTTTTAGTTAGGAAGGATATTGCTTTTTTTTTCGGCATTTCCATTGCATTGCACCATTCCAGAATCCCGTTCTCATCTCCATCTGATTCTGCATGATGAGGTCGATGGCTTCTTGATGCCTTCTAGGAATATGTTCTCGATATTTGACTATCCCACCTACTCCGTTGTAACTCCAGCAAAGGAGCCGGTTGACCCGTTAAGGAAGGTAAAAACTACACCCGTTCCGTAATTAATTGATACCTAAATGATAGTACATAAACCTATGATTATTACAGTTGTTCTCCGCTCTGCCGTTGATTGATGAAAGAAAGCTTTCTTCCAAGAGAGGATGAAACAGTTGAGAGCCGGACATCGAGCCAATGAGCTGACCGATCGGGGTTGATTCAAGAGTACCTACCCAGTGCATAGTAGGTTGTTATGACGGAGTGTGGTAACCACGACTGGATGTCCATATACATCTACCTTACTGCTGTACCCAGTCGCATTGAAAACTGTCAAATAGACACACAAGCCCGGGTTTCGAAAGCCGGTTCCGCGATGCAGCCACCCTTCCTTTTCAGACCTTGTACCACCACAGGGCCAGCTCGAGGGGCGAGTAAGTCTACCGATTCGATACCTGGCCCTGGGACTCGGGAGGACTGGGTCGTGTACTAGGAGTAGGTGCAGGAGGTGATTTTGGGAGGAGGACAAGAGAAGAGAAGCTTTTCGATTGGTAATGCTCGTGTCAGTCCAGTTGAGTCCACACGGGAGATATTGTCCGAGACTTTCATAAGCGCCGGCTAAGGCGTTGCGCAAGAACGGAGTAACTAGTAGTATGTGCAGTTCCTCTCGCCCTCGCCAAGTTGCGGTGCAGATGGATGGGGATCACGGAGTAGTCAGACCGCATTTTGAGTGCAACCGATACGCTTACTTCTTCTCCTCGTTTCCTGGAAATGTAAAGATAAATCGGTCCTCGGATTCTCCCTCACAAGATTCACAACCCCGGTTGAAGCCGTCGAGCATACGCAAACACAAACAAGACTAGTCCAACCCTTGGAACAGCTAACGGGCCTCAGACGGTATCTCATGCAACCCCAATAAATTAGCATGATCGCATGAGATCCACGTTTGCGGCCTCGTGTGTCCAGGGTATTCCGATCCTTAACCGGGTCGAGCATAGCTCCGAGGGCCGAAGGATTCACCCCAAAGGGGCGGATAGTCTTGGAAGGTTTGCTCCGGACCAACGACGGTGCAGGTTTACGGGCGCTCGATGAGGGATGTTCCGAGGGTGCGGTAATTATGGAGACGGGGTTTTCCTACCAGAAGAAGGCAGTAGTGGAGACTTATTGGATTGATTCAATGGTTGGGTGATGGCTAGATACTACTCTGTATCTATGGTGTATGTGCTAACTGCCAGCTGGGGTTGGACTTGGAGACCGGGATGGCAGTAACGCCAGAAACAGAGAAGAAACGGTGTGGACAAACTCGGATAAGATCATAACATGCAGTGGTTAAATACTCAATAGAAGTAAGTATAAGCGTCAAGATGTTGTCATAGTATGTGTGCGTGTCCTGTCCTGAGTAGACATATTCCACCTATATATGATCATTTGACAAAGATGGGGTCGTCTTCCATTGATACAACGCACGCAGAACAGCGACACCGCCAGACTGGGTTTCGACGGTGCGACCACGGCCGCGATCGTTGTACTCTGGCTGGCCGTCTTGGGTGTTGACTATCCCCAGCTGCTGAACCATTGCCGCCGTCTCGTTCTTCCACCAGTATGGCGGAGCCGAATCAGGGTAGTTGCGATAGTCCGTGGCCCCATTAGGCAGAGGGCTACTATGGGCGCTGCTGCTAGACTCATCGTCGAACACTCCATATCGTTTCCCCCACCACATGCCGAATTTGCCCTCCTCGTTCCGCGTGATTAAGGCTGCTTCTGCATTGCGCTCAATCCAGGGCTGGTATGTGCTGCACAGGTTTTGGTGCCACTCGAAGGAGCGTTCCCAGCCACGGCTCTGCGCCCACGCTTGGGTGCGGAGGAAGCGTAGCTCTTGCGGGCGCAGAGGACGGCAGAACTCGGTGAAGTGGTGGAAAAAGATTCCCTTGAATGTCTGGCCGTCTTGGGAGCAGTCGCCGTGCGAATCGCACGCTTCTTCCAGTATCCCTGCGCGGCCTAGGCCCTTCCATTGTTGGTCATATATATTGGGCCAGCCCGTTGCCCTCTGCACATTCTGCAGGAGCTCATGCCCGTCGCTCAGGTATGCTTCCGAACCCGTAGCCAGCCACAGGCCCTTCAGCCCGCTGAGTATCACACCCTGGTTGTATGTGTATACCATTGTGTTGAGGACGTCGCACTTGCGCGTTCCGGGGTTTTGCGGGTTCTGGTAGCCACGGATATGGAATCCATCTCCGTATAAATTGAAGATTCCCGTCATGTTCGAGTTGCGGAGCCACCTGTATGCCTGCTCCGCCGTGTGTAGATAGAGAGGGTCGTGAGGAAGACCATCTGCTGACTCTCCCTCGGCAATAAAGGGTGCATCGATTCGATCACCCGGGTAGTAGAGGTACATCGCAATGCTAGCCGATATATACAGTTCGTTCGTGATAGCATTCTTATACGGGCCCAAATATGGGTTCCAAATCATTCCGCCTCCACAGAGGGATGTATCCCACCCCTGCGAGGCAAGGTCATAGAACACTCGCACCCGGTGCGCAGCTGGCGTCCGGAATTGAGTCCCATGCCACGGCCGGCCGCCAGTCCTAGAGGCCTTACCCTCGTAGTGTAGGTCGGAATGCAGCACCCCGAACTTGATGCTCTCCAACCAGTCAAGCACAACCCACAACATATCGTCAAACGCCTGGTTCCTGAGCGCGAAACTATGCTCTCCGAAGTAGAACGTCTGCACATGCGTAAAGAAATGACTGACAAGGTTCTCAAGAGCCATAGAGTTCTGAGCAATAAGATGCGCTGTAGCCCCATCAGTATCGCTTAACAACTCTGCCAACAGCGCATCGTCTGTAGTCGTAGTCAAGGAGGAGAGCGTGGCGGACACGTGCGTCCCATGAACAGCCCTAGTCCAATCATTGCCAGTCGGCCATGTGCCCTGCCAGAGCTCAAACCAGGTATCCTGCATTACATCCAAGGCGCCCACCAGGTCGCGTAGTGTTTGCTTAGATTGACTCGTGGCGAGAGGTAATTGCTGGCTATCCTCGTAGATCTGAGCGTGCGGGGAGAAAGGTGGAGATGCGCCTTGCAACAGGACCCGCGCATGGCTCTCGGATGCAAGCAAACAGCATAACGCCAGAATTCCCGAAATCGTGTAGAGCAGCGAGGCCATCGTGATAAATCTCTATGCGCCCTCTTCTCTGGACCTGAGAATCCTGCGGACCCGACAGTCGATGTCGTCAGCCGGGAAGGATAAGATGCCCAAGAACTTGGAAGACGACAGAGAGCCTAAATTATGGGGGAAGAGAAGAAGTGCTACCCGTGTGCAATTGAGGAGGTCAGGGGATCTTCTCACATATCTTCAGCATTCCCCTGAGTCCGCCATGCATGCAATGATCGTTGGTGGAGGCGGACAAGATTGAAATGTCCAGAAGCGGGGAGAAAGTTGGAGTCGATTTCGCTTGTCTTGTCCCGACCCTGCTAAGGTACTTCGGTTGTCCCGACGTCACCGGAATGCTTCGCCTGACTCGACGGACAATAGAGAATGTTGCCTTGTTATATACATGATTGTGCCAATTACTGGGTATTATTATGTTGTATTGCTCACTCGTCTGTCTACACTCTACGCACCCTTCAGGTGATGCTTGGCACTTGCATCACGCGACTTAAGCCTCGCCTGCAGTGTGCCAACATGAGTATGGGGTAATTTCGTGCCTTATTCGTCGAATGCGGGGTGATGCATCAGAAACGCTACAAGATCCCTCGTATGAGCGCTTATATGCGGATGTAGAGAAAGGTAAGAAAGCCTTAGCCTCTAGTCACACGACGCTCTGAGTGTTGTGTGTGGATCACACGGGGAAAACTCAAGACTAAACTGGGAGAATTCTGGAGATGGTTTGATGTTTTCTTGAATTCAGATTGGTCTTTTCTATCTCGCACGTTAGTAAAAGCGATAAGACAGCGATCAAAAGAACCATACCATGCCAATCATTATACACGATGCCGGCAACTAAGCCCTGGCACGCTCCCAACTGGGGCATTTAACAGATGCCCTAGCTGAGGCCAGAGAATACTGCCGGCCACGAGGTTTTCAACTCCCGACACAGCGCTCACCGAAAGGTCCGAAGGAGACGTAGTCGACATTTGGTTCCTCCACTTCCAGATCCGACCATTCGAAGCCACAAAATGCGAGAAGCTGAACGATGAACTGAGAGAAAGGAACATGCATCAAGCTCATCTCAATGCGTTGATAATAGATCGAGGTAGAATGGCGTATCGGCAACCATCATGTATTGCTTGCAATTACTCCCTTTCGCCCTCAGCACCAGGGCTGCGGCTTCGATCACGGCTTCGGCTGCGGTTTCTTGCACCACGGCCGCCCCTTCCCCCGGCCTTCCCTTTGTTTGTTGGAGGTGGTCTGACGAATGCGTAGTCAACTTCGATTGTTTGATCGAGCAATTTAGTTCCATTCAGAGCTTTGATGGCTTCCGTCGCTTCAGGAAGAGTCGAGTATTCGATCAAGGCGTATCCCTAAGAAAAGAAGCAAGTTAGCAGCTATACTGTATAGGCACCCGTTGCTTGAAGAAGAGCCATCGCGAAAAGCTATTTCACGTACTTTCACATAACCAGTTCGCCGGTCAAGGTTTAAGCTGAAGTTTTTGATCTCGCCATAGTCCGCAAACAGGTCTGTCACATCTTCTTCAGACGCTTCCTCATGAATGTTCGTCACCAGCACAATCCACCCTTCAATGCTGCGTACCGCGACAGCGCCAGTCTGTGTTCGTGGGTCGCTACCGCTGGTGGTTTGTGGTTCAAGGGCTTGCTCCTGCGAGATTGGAGGGTCGACTTCCATTTCCCCAGACATACCGGCGTCAACTGCAATAGTTTTTCAGGAAGTAACAAGGAATGGATGGAGACGGGAGAAAAGTGACGGTAGTGAGCACTGGAATATTCTTGGATACCTGGGTATAGGTAGGTGTTGGGTTGCGACTGATTTGATGGACCAAAAGCTTTGAGGTGCTTATGTAATCACGTGCATAGAAACCGGGGTTGTCTTCTTCGAAATGATTGCAATCGGTGCCAGAACATTATTAAAAAGGGATTCAAACATTCTAAGGCTCTTTATTATGTAGGTATACAGATTCATTAAAGTCAAGGGCACTTGGTTCCGAAGGTTGGTGTATGGTAATAGAGCAGCTTCGGCTGAATTCGACAATATAGTTCTCTATGAGCTTGAGACAGAGCGAACCGCAACTTTCTCATAAACAGGATAGAAAATGTATACATAGCATTCTAGAATATGGGCATTATATGACAGTGAGTGAGGAAAACTGCAAATTTCCAAAAAGTCTGAATCTGGAAGTTGACCAAGACACCCGTGGCCCGTGGGCAGTACAAAATAGTACGGGTCTTGAAGGATTTCTTCCAATTCTAACATAGTTTAAGAAAGACAACAAGGAAGATTTCCTAGGTAGGAGAGAGCTTAGCCTGGGTATCTTCGAGCCAGAGCTGGACCAAGCCTGATTGAATCATAAACGCTTTTCAAACATGGTGGTGAATGTGTTGTGTCTATTTATGGATCAAGCCGTGAGCAAATATCCAGCACACAAAACTCGGATTTCAGTTGAGATGCCGCAGAAGGCCTGAAGAATCTTCAAACAGGAGCAGCTGTCTTCAGGTCAATGGGTTAGTATGCTGGAAGAGGAATATTCCACAACTTCTGCTCAAGCTGTGGAATCGTGTGCGGATCCTCTCGAAGCGTGCCAATGTACCTGTACAAGGTAGAGGAGAATATCTGAGACGAGGGGTACATATTGTTTCTGAGCTAATAACAGGAGAGACTTTTAGTTGCTGTTCAGTGTGCTTCATGTCACTCACCGCAGCAACAGACGCTTCTGAGGTCTCTTTCCTCCTGGCCTCCTCCAACTCATCTTGCCAGGAATTGTATAGATCCAAAGGATTTTCTCGCCATATAGCCGTTGTGTACTGGCGATTCAAGACCTGAACCTGCAAGATGCTGTGGTAAGTCCTCGGGCAATCCAGTTTGTACCTTTAGATTCTGACCAAGACCCTCTTTATAGTGACAACCCGAAATGCCTTTGCCATCCGCGTCCCAAAAAAGGCTTCCAAAAGCTCGAACTCGTCATCCGTGGCTCCAAGTCTGAGGAGTTTTGCCGCCTTGACCAGCCAAATGCGCAGCTCGACGTGGTTTTTGACCTAATCGGAAACACCATATCTCTTCGCGAGACGATTGAAGATCCCACCGTCCCTAAAGGCTCCTACTCAATCTGCTTGATCCTCGACACGAAGAAAATGCGATTCACGAACCTGAAAGGCCTTCCGAATAACAACCTCCTCCTTTCGATGCGAATGCGAACATCAGCCTGTGCAGCCAAGGGCAGGAGCAAGATGCTGTTCAAGGAAAAATGCCAGGGCTTCTCAGCCAACCGTTTTGATAGCAGACTTTACAATGACCTCTACATGTGCAGATGGTCCGAGCAACACCTTGATCTTCTTCTCCCGGCTGAACGTATCGTGGGTTGGAAAACAGTTGCGCTCATCTTGAAGACGTTCCAAAGAATCACACCGGAGAATTGGTGCCATTTGGTGAATCTGAGAAAGACACCGAAAGTCGCGGGACTCGACTGGAGGGAGATTGAACGTACCCTAATGCCCAAGAAGGAGGAGGAGTCCTCGCCAAGCACCACACCTGACGAAGAAAAGGAGATGCATTTTCTTATTGAGAAGACGAAGGCGAAAAAGGCGGCCCAGAAGAAGGCACTTTCCATCAAATGTTGAGCAGGGTCTGTTTGTGTTAGCATGTACGCTCAGCTATATTGGTTGTTCTTGCAGAAGCAGATGGGGGGTTTACTTGTCATTTCCAAGGTTTGGTGTACTTGGTTTGTTCGCGAATAATCTTATACCCGGCGCTCTGGAGAGTGGGAAGCGAAAGACTGGCTCTTGTGCCTAATGATTTGGATGGAATTTAGGGAACGCCGAGATCAATTTGTTGTTGGTAACATCTTGAGAACAATAGGAACAGTGGGTTGATCTATTGCTGTATCTCGTAGTATCTTAGACGTAGACATGGGGGTTGTTTTCTATTGTCTTCCAGTCACGGGCCGGAAAGTTCTACTATGCCTTGCATCCGCTAGGGATACGGCCACCACTGCTGAGCAACAACCCATTACTCGGTGATTTTTTGCTGACACTATATTTGCCATTACTAGTAGTAGTAACTAGAGTGCCGGACGCAGGCATGGGCCTGGTTGGTGCTGACGTCCACCTTCAGGACGAATTGGCTGTTGATAGATCGCATTCTGATATTCGCCATCAGTAACACATTCAACGGCGACAAGTGATACAGGGGTTATGAATAGCCCTTGAGAGCTATCCCTTTCCTCGAAGGAAAGAAGAGTATTATCCCTATGCAGGGCTTGATGTCCCTTCTTGTGCAACGCCCTGCCATGATGGATGATTTTACTACCATAGATTCCGTTGGCCTGGGTAAGGTTGAGCTCACTTCCTTTCTTCCAGGCCTCCAACAATATTTACAGAATCTTTTCCATCCCACTGCGAATTTTCGCTCCTTCTTACCTACTGTACATTCGTTCTTTAGTCCCATGCAGTATTCCCCAGCCTTTTTCTTCACCGTTGTGAATTTCTCTAGTTTCCGCGAGACGTCAGCCTGAGCTAGATGTACACACTCCCTTCGTTCTATTTTACCGTCAAATATGCGGCCATCTACTCATCTAGTAGTGCAATGGCTCAGCACTATTACACTCATGTCGCTACCTATATCGGCCCTCGCAGCCCACACAGAGGCCTGGAAAACGAGATCTGTCTACCAGACTATGACTGACCGTTTCGCTCGTTCTGATGGTTCAACAACGCACGCTTGCAGTACTGCAGATGGCGTATACTGTGGCGGCACGTGGCGAGGAATGATCAATCATCTGGACTACATTCAGGGAATGGGTTTCGATGCTGTTATGATCTCCCCCATTGTCAAGAACATTGAAGGAAAGGCTTCATATGGCGAGGCCTATCATGGTTATTGGGTAGAGGATATGTACGCCCTCAACCCACATTTTGGCACTCACCAAGACCTACTGGATTTAAGCAGAGCGCTTCACGACCGAGGGATGTTTCTCATGATGGATACCGTCATAAATAATATGGCCTTCTTGATGAATGGTGGCAGCCCAGCAACTGATGTCAACTATACTTCTCTCAACCCTTTTAATCGCTCAGACTTTTATCACCCATACTGCAAGATCACTGACTGGAACGACTATCCGCTGGCCCAGAGATGCTGGACAGGAGACGACATTGTTTCGCTTCCTGATCTAAAGACAGAAGATGAGCGAGTCCAGAATATACTAGGGATGTGGGTGCAGGAAATGATCTCAACCTACTCAATCGATGGACTCCGTCTCGACGCAGCAAAACATATCACGCCAGAGTTTCTTCCCAAGTTCCAAGAATCAGCCAATATGTTTATCACTGGCGAGGTCTTTGAGGAATCTGTCAATATCATCTGCGACTACCAGAAAGATATTAGCAGCGTCACCAACTATCCCATATATTTCGCCCTTCTGGATGCCTTCACCCGTGGCAACACAGACGGTCTCCCAAACCAGGTGGAGGTCATGAAAAACTCATGTCTCAATATAACATCCCTAACAATATTTTCCGAAAACCACGATATCGCCCGCTTCGGAAGCATGAAAGACGACATAACTGTAAGCCCTCGTCCTCTCGGCCTAGGTCCGCTGTCACCTTTAGCCTATACATGCTAATGTTAGAGCTCAGCTCGCCAAAAACGTACTCACATTCACTCTTCTGTTCGATGGCATCCCCATAATCTACCAAGGCCAAGAACAGCACTTCAACGGCTCCCGTGACCCCGAAAACCGCGAAGCCCTCTGGCTTTCCTCCTACAACACCTCCTCACCACTCTACAAGCTGACCACGACCCTCAACAAACTCCGCAAACACGCCATTCAGATCGACCCAGACTACTACATCTCCACTAAAACCTACCCAGTCTACCGGGGCTCCTCGGAAATGGCCTTCCGCAAGGGTCGCGAGGGCCGACACGTGGTGATGGTCCTCTCAACACAAGGGAGCGACAGCGGCGCATATACAATCCGCATGATGAACGGCTTTCAGCCTTCATATGTGGTTATGGATGTGTTGAGTTGCCGCACGTGGACTGTCAATGATATGGGGGAGTTACGGCTTGATATGGATAAGGGCGAGCCGAGGGTTTTGTACCCAGAGGCCCTCATGAGGGGAAGTGGACTTTGTGGGTTTGAGGTGGGGAAGGTGAGCTATTTGGATTTTGTAAATAAGAGCTATACTCCTCCCTCGACGAAGGAAAAGGTATCGTCGGCTGGTGCGTTGGCAACGCGGGTGGTTGGGGGTTCTTGGCTGGCATTGGCTGGCATTGGCTGGGTTGTTGTTAGGGTTAGTTGCTTTCGAGATATAGGGTTCTAGGTAGTATCGACGCAATATAGCCCTGCGAACATTAAATTTACGAAGCATGGCGTATATCAGTTTGTAAAGATTAGAAAATGTAAGAGATGTTCAAATTTTTATCTTTTTGTTTGTCTTTTTTTCTCCAATTTTGAATTTGAGCGGAGATTCCGATTGCCACCCCCAAAAAAGTTGATAAGAATCTCCGTGATGCCGAGCTGAAATATAAGTTATCTACATATCAAAGACTAAATAAATCAGCAAGGCTCCCTAATGCACCCTATCATTACATCCCAAGCGAATAGGCAATATCATATGCCTCCTATTACGACCATTGATAAAAAGGTCTTTCTCTACCTTCGGTTGTTGTTTCGCAAAGCCAGAATCTGGACCATGCGGACAAAGATGTTGATAAAGTCCAACTCGAGGCTGATGCTCTCGTTGACAACATCCCTGCGGACAAGGCCTCGTTGAGCCATTCGGGCGTGGTGCAAGATCTTCTGGACATCATAGAGAGTAAAGCCTCCAAAGACAGCGAGACCACCGTACAGCCAAATCTTCTCTGACCACATCAGAGCACGAGTGGCGGTGGAGGGAAGGACAAGAGGCGCGAATCCGGAAAGAGCAACGATGGTGACACCGGCGAGCAGTGGAGCACCTAGATACAAGTACTTCTCCTGCTTGGCGGTAGCGCCGACGAAAGCAATTGAACCCATCATTCCAATGGTGTAGAGACCAGCACGAGCAAGCAAAGCCGGGTGCATGAACATCAGGGGGGAAAGAAGGGCAGCCTGAGTGAGGTTGAATCCAGCCCAAAGACCGTACTTCATGACATAGCTGCGAGTTTGTTAGCCTGCTAATCGGTAATTAGACGTACAGATGGTAACTTACTTGTCGGGAGAAGTGTAAAAAGTTCCGTACATCGTTCCAATGCTCGCTACCAGTCCGAGACCGGCAACAGCCCAAGGGTTGGTAGCCATGAGACGATACGACCATCCGCTCGAGTGGAGAGCTCTAGCAGCGATACCAATGATTCCAATACCAAGTCCAGTGTGCAAGAATGTTTCGTTCAGATAGCTTCGCTCGTAATGCGGCATTCCACCATCTTCCCTTGTCTCTCGGTTGAAGATGAAGTTTGTCGCTAGAATCGTTCCGCCGATAATGGCAGCGCCGTAAATCAGCTTTTGGGTCAAGTCACCCCGTGAGGCATTGTATGTCGGCTGCATATATGTGCGGCGAAATGCATTCTGGAATGTCTGTCGTGACTTTGCGAAGATGGAAGATGAGGCGGGAGAAACAGGCTTTGGCTGGACCGGTTTGAACGGAGAGTTATGGATGAACCGAGTGGTATTTCTAGATTTGGGTAGTTGACGGAGAGCCGTCGGTACGGCGAAGGGGCGCCGTAAGAAAAGCGCCATGACTGCGATGTCGATGTGATTGATACTGATGGCGAAGCAGACGATGAAAAGGCAAGGCACGGAGGTGATATCACCGCTGGCTGCGGCGACGCGAACGTTCGAGAAGTGATTAGTCACGGGATCCAATTGACTAAGCTCCGGCCCTAACGAGTTAACTCCGACATCTTATCGTGGGGTTTCCCGCAGAGCTTCAGAATATCGAAAGTTTCGTTGGCAATAACGGAGGTCTTCTCTACAAGGGATTCGAATTTGCGCATTTCGCTTGCTTCGCTAATCAACAATCATCGCGATAGCTACAATAACCATCATCGGCCTTCCACAACAATGTCTGTGTCATTGGAAACCTTCGATTTACCCCACCTGCCCTCATCGCTGGCCGTTCACGTTGCGCTTTATAAGGACGTACAAAATGCTTCATATCTGCGGCAACAGCTCTTATCTGCGAATGCTGAATTTGAATATGGCTTTATAGATGCAACCATGGTATGAGCAATCGAACCTTGTTTCGGCCGTCGATTCGCACTAACCCTCAACATAGATCCTCTCTCGAGCGCATGCAGTATCGGCCATATTTCGCGCAGTCAATGACTACTCGAATGAACGCCTCAAGTCTCGCAATATTCACTCAGAGATTGTCTTCTCGTTGAGCCCGACAAACAATGTACGCTGAACTACAGCCGGATCTGGTCCTACTTTGAGCTTACCAGCATCAGATTGCCGATTCCTTTCGAAAATTCGGCATAAGCGATAGCACAAATAACCTACTGGTGGTTAAGGTTTCTACGACACCTAACATAACCCATGAGTCTGTCGCTGCGCACTTGGCACAGCATATCCAGGGGTCCAGCATGCCATTCGACGACGAGGCGCTCGCCGGAGTTTCGGACCTCGCCAAAATCAAAAAAGCTTATAAACTGGGATCCTTGCCTTCCGCAGCGCCAAACCAAGCAAACGGCACTCATGATGACGGGAGAAGACGCCTTGAACTTTCGGTTTTGGGGGCCATTGCGCTGCGGGGTGCCACATGATGCTTTAATTGGTGTAGGCGACTAGAAGCTTTCCACTCCCTTAATGTTGTCGGACCACTATCGGATACCCAGCGATTGAAGGGATCAGCTAGATCATTATTCGAAAGGGCAGCCGCAGACCAGCACTGCAACCTTAGGACACTCCTATACTATGGCCAAGGTGTCCACGAATGCTGGTTACCTCAGGCCCTTGATCTGCAGATCTAGCTAGAAGCTAGGTTCTTCCCATCTGCAGTTCTAGCAACCACACATGACCTGGATCGATCAGAAAAGTCAGTGTGGCCCCGTAGTAGTAATTGGAGTATAACATAGAGATTTTCTTCCGAATTGGAGTCTTGACCAGTCTTTTAGCAAGTTGCGCTCATAGTGCGATGCTGACGACCCATTATTGGTTGCCCAGCCTACCGAGTAACTTCCTAAAGCGGCATCCTTCCAAGTTGCCAAGACCGATAACAGTTCTTGTCAGCCAGCATCGTCTTTCTCAAGATCGATCGCCTTGAGTTCAACAGCTTTCAAATTTCTCAGCATGGGTTTATAATCGCCTAGAGCGCTTAAATATCTCCTAGGCCTGTGATTGCCGCTAGTGGTTAGCCCCGCCATGCACTCAGATCTCATCGTCCTCTCCTCCTCGCCCGAGCGCAATGCGATTAGCACTCCGCCACCGTTGGCCGCAGCCACGGAGAAAGGACCACAACAACATACGCGCGCCGCCTCTTCATCTCCGGTGCCATCGCCAACTGAAGTATTGTGCGTCCCCCAGTCGCGCTCCGGATTCTTTGCGACCTTGGATCACAATCTGTCGAGCACACAAGACAGAATAACGATGAGAGAAAAGAGAGCAGCGGCAGATTCAGTTTCCGCTATCTCGGATACTGCACAGAAAAGGAAGGGCAGGAAGCCTACACTTGTACAGCAGGTAGCAGTGTGCAGCTCGAATTCGGCCGATGTAGAAAACGAAGGCAACACGACCCCCAAAGCAAAGCGAACTAGAAAGAAAAGAGCCAATGGCGGTGCCGGAAGCGAAAAAACGAAGAACAAAACCATAGTTGGGAAGCTCACAAAACCGCGAGCTAGAAAGCCTAAAGAATCAGGCGCAAGCACTGCAGTTTGTCCCTCAACACCAGCGCAAACGCGCAGACGAAGTGCTGGAAAGGATGACACAGGGCTACATCTCGAACCCGCCTTGAAGCGAAGGCTTGATTGGACACCGACAAAAGATGTCATTCTGGAGGATAGGGACAACGCTGGAGATGTACAAAGCAAGTTAGGAACTATACTTTCGGGCTACGAATACGAGGAAGTCCCTATGGTTTCGGATAAAGTCCAGGTGCTTGGAGATGAAGGCCCAACTAAGCGCCGGCGGATAGAGGTATTTACTATAACATATGCAAAAGCGAGATGCTGGTTAATACTGATGCGTGCGCTTAGCTTGTGGACTCAACCTTTAATGCTCCAAGATCAAAATCATCAAGGAACAACCCGGCCAGCGACAAAGTTGCGAGCCCGCCTGCAGACTTGTTAAAGTCAAGCAAGAAATCAACCCCGCGGCCTAAAAGGTTTACTACCTTAACAGCTCGTGTGACAGCTCCTTATTTGGAAACCGCCGAATCTACCGATACTGGAATCTTTATCGCGCCTGACAAACCCAACCGGAAGGCAAACCCTAATTCGGCGTTGAAACCATCAAGGACCATTGTGCTATCTCCCGAGACAGCCCTTAAGACGTTGGAGGGTCAGGATCTCGTTTTCGGGACGTGTAGCCAGCTCGAGCGAGAAGACTCCCCCATTTTGTTACAGGAGACGAAGATTGCACTCGAGGAATCCGAGAAGGATGCGTCCGCTTCTTCGTTACATCAGACACAAGATAAAGTATTAGCCCAGTTTACGAGCGCGCCATATCTCACGAAACCATCGAGAAACCTGTGGGCGGTTGCAGCAAGAGATTCGGAGGGGTTGTTGAGAGATGTCGAGGTTATCGAGTTGCTTGACACTCCTCAAGCAGCCAAGACAATAATCCTGCCGGATGACGGCGCGAAGAAGATGGACCAACGAATCCAGGCTCATGATGCTGATAATAGGTGCGACATACTACCAGCAAAAGAAGCAACTACTGATTCTGCTTGTTGTATTGAGGGGCTACCTGGCCCAGCCATGCAGGCTGTCGAGCATACGATTGATGAACCCAATGTTGCTTCGGAGACTTCAATGCCAGACTACAAGGAACTCACAGACGCTGATCTGGCGAAGAAAATCAAAAGCAACGGCCTGAAAGCGATCAAGAATCGTAAGAAGATGATTGAAGTTCTAGAAAAATGCTGGGCAGCTCAGCATGGACGAAGCAATCAAGAAGAGGGCGACGATTTGCAAAACACCGAATTTTCAAAACAGGGCACAGTTATAGCTAAGGCACAGAAAGCCTCGAAAAAGTCTCGAAAGCCTCGAGCAATCTCACAGAAAAAAGAGGAGCAATATAGACCCCCCGGCTCTGTATCGACAAAGGCAGAAGCCGATACTACCACTACCGCACTGAGCAAGAGCAGCCAGCTAGCCACACAATTGGATAATGTCCTGGATAACAATGTGTGCACATTGAGCAACAAACCATGTCAACAACCGACATTAATCCAATCCTTCGTCGATATAGAAGAAATCCAAGACTCCGAAGATGAGCTACTCCCATCCCCAAGCCGACTCCAAATCCAACTCTTCGACCTACCGAGGGAATCCAACCGCGAATTATCTACGTCGACAAATCTATCAAGCCCAGCTCCAAGTCGACCTGCGTCTAGTAACCGCAACTTCAACAGAGCTCTCACTACCACGGTTACCACTACTAAATTTGGTACTTCCCTTCCCTCGAAGGATAACACCGACGAGAGATTACTGCTCGAATTTGGCGATCTAATCACAAAGGCCGTGCGTGCGCAGCCTCGGAATGGACACTCATCCTCACGACTTAGCTGGCACGAGAAAATCCTCATGTACGATCCTATATATCTTGAAGATTTCACTGCCTGGTTGAACACTGAGGGTCTTAGTCTTGTACATGAAGATCGAGAAGTTGGTGCAAGCCTTGTTCGGCGGTGGTGTGAAAGCAAAGGCATTTGCTGTTGCTATAAAGTCAAGACTATTGGCCATTCTTAGAATTTGCTTTTTCTCTCTGCCTGCACTGCGTTCTTGGGCCTTCGGCTGCAGGCGATTTTGTACATAACTAGTGTATTGTCGTGTGGTGGTCTTCTTATCTTGTTTGCATATGCGGAGCTATTATTGGGATAGATACCCCTTTTGATCAAACAATACGGCCTTTCTCTTTCCTTTGCAATACTATATAATAATTCTAACGATCACTGATATAAAGGTCACTTGAGGAGCAAGAGAAAACAATTCACTGATCCCACAATATATCATCAAACAAAGCATCATCGTCGACTATGTCGCCTCCATTTGGCTCTGGTGGGGCAGGATAACCACCAATGTCAAACCGGTTGAAATCATTGGCGTCCGCTTGGTTGTTCGCCTGCTCGTCGTTGTACACGTAATCGAGGAACGGCTGAGTAATGTACTCTTGTCCGTCCGCACTGGCGGTTGGGTCCGGTAGTAGTGTTGGATCTACCGCAAGCCCCGGATAGCCATGGTCCTTGCTTCCTTGGACGGGCCCTGCTGCTGGTCCGGAGAAAGCATTCACCCCCCCAGGCATGTACCCGGGGTCGGCAAAGTAGCCCGCTGGGGCGGGCTGGGCCCATGTGGGAAGGGTAACAGGGTTGGTAGTGGCGCCGGTCCTGTTGTTGGTGTCGCCAGCACGTGTGGCGGGTGTGTATGGATTTCCACCGAGATCCAGCTGCTGTGTAGCGAACGGTGCGTCTCCCAGCATTGGGCTGGGGCGTGTCAACCTGTTTTCTTCCGTCTGGAAGGCCGCCGCAGCACCAGCAGTTGTAGACATAGACATAGACATAGATCTATACTGTTTGTTCTCAGCGCGCAGTCGCTCGTTTTCCTGGCGTAGATCGCTGAGCGCTTGTGCTTCCGTGTCATACTTCAAGTGACTCTTCAGGTCGGTGACCTGTTCCGTCAGGTCTTTGATTTGCTTCTCGAAAACCTGGTTCAGAATCTGTGCCTGAGGGGTGGTAGCAACGCCCTTAACATAAGTCACCTCGTTACGCAAGTCAGTAACTGTGCAGCGGGCTTCAGCCCTCTTGCAAGATCGACAACCATTAATGTCGCGCGTGCACGGCAAACCTAACACCCTACAACGGTCGCAGCGCGCATTTTTCCAGCTCTTCTTGAACTTCCTGCGAAGTTCCGCCGCATAATCTCCATCGGGGGGGACTTCGCGGTACCTCTTGTTGCTTTCCTTTCTCGGGTATGCTTTTGGGAATCCGCGCCGTGGCGGATTTCGTCGACCCTTTTTCTTCGGTGTCGCACCAGGGCCAGCCTGAGTGGTCGCTGTGTGAGTCGGCGTTGCCTGAGCCGTCCACGCTGGGGCTTCAACAGTCGCTTGGCTGCTCTTGGTGTTGGAGCCGGCCGTGGCTTTGCTTCTCGTGGTAACCATGCTGATAGTCCCACTGATCGTACTGTGTAGCAGTGTGATTTAGTGTTGTTGTTGATGCTGCTGCTGTTGTTGTTGTAAAGGTATAACCTGAAGTGCGAGGCGTCTGAATAAAAAAATATGTTGCTGGAAATGGACTTTGAGGTGAAGTACTCGAGATTGCAAGCGGGATATATAAGGTCTTTCCCGCATAGAGGACATGAGGAATACATATAATGAGGGATCCGAACTCGGTGGACAATGCGCGGACGCCGTTTGAAACGGCTGTCAAAAGTGAGGCCCAAACAGCCCATCAAAGGAGCTTTTGACGAGAAGCCATTGTTCATTACCCGAACGGGCACACGGTGTCCCAAGTCATTTTTATTGCTAATGCAGCTTTTAGGACATATGCCGTGACACGATGGGATAATAGGCATTATCAGCTTGTTGCAGCTGGTGAAAGAAGTCAGTTTCGAATCTATAGACAAGAGGAAGCTACGTACCTTTTTGCCCGGGCTCTCTTTGTTGCTCTCTTTTGTTATTATCAGTAGTGTTAGAAGCTAAAGAAAAAATAAAGGTATATGAAACTAAGCAGCACAAACCCTAAGGAATAACAAAGACAGATCTCTTCTTGCTTGAATGATTTGAGGCGTCTTATTGAACTCTAGAATCCATTCATCAAGGTAGAGTACCAAGCCTGAATGGCGCAAAGCAAAGAAAACAAAATCTAAGATGCATCCCAAATCTTCCAAGTATATTATCAGATCCAAGATGTAGTGAAAATAAAAAATACCATGGGGCCCTAACCCTTGCCCAGTATATGCTGTTATATGCGCTGTGCCCCGTGCATTGCTGTGCACATGGACAGAATCGGAAGATGTAAAAAGAAAGTATCCCAGTTGAAAAGTATTGAAGACAGCCAGGGTATAGACACTCCGAGACAAATGCGCTTCATTTAATGTAGCAAGACCCGACTCTCGCCGACCAAAACACACAAAAAAGACCTACTCCAATAGAGGCCACAACTCCGATATCAAACCAGTCAAATGAATGTGGAGGGCAGAAGAAGCCTACACGAGGCAGAGAAAAGTAATAGGTATTAGAAAGGGAGGAGCTCAGAGGGATGGATTGTCAGGGCAGCGCAGGCGAAGGGTAGCGTCATCGATAAAGCTTTCCATTCGCGGCAACGGTATCGAAAAATATTTTACCCTTGTACTTTTGCGTTCCGCCAGCTTCAAGCCAGGGGATCAGATTCTTGCACTGACTGACGTCAAAGGTGTCAAGCGGTGTGCAGCCATCTGCCACGGCTTCGACACCCGCCCCAGTGACTCGAACACAACCGCGCACCGAAAGTCGTCGGAGATGAAGAAGGTGAAGGCCAATGCTGCGTAGCGACGGATCGGAGATCGCGGAACCACAGAATGACATGTTTAGATATGTCAATTGAGAACACTGCAGGGCAAGGACTTCCGTTGCCGTGTCTGACAGGGCGCAGCAGAACGACTGTCAAAGATGTTAATGAAATACCGGTGTCAAGAAAAGTAGAGAAGGTCTTACCAGGTCCAGTTCCTGCAGTCCCTTTGCAGCATTGGTGAGATAGACAATTGCATTATCAGTCAAATATGTGCAATCCGCCAGACAGAGTTTTCGGAGATTGGTGAACTGAGCATTTCCCCAAAATTGAAACCCGTGGTCCGTGATTGTGGTACACCGTGTCAGGTCCATTTCTTCAATCCTGGAAGCAGCATGAGACGCAATGTGATGCATTGACCTATCGGTCACATGTTTGCAGTAAGAGAGGGTCAATCTCTTGAGATTTGGGCAGCCGAAGATTGCGCCTTTGGGCGTTTGAATTGTGGGTTTGATGGCAGGTTTGCCGCTTTTCCCAGAGTCCTCTGGGGGTTTGTACGGACCTGGGGTAGCCCAACCGATGATCCGAGCTAAAAGTGTGTCACTGACTTTTCGACAATTGCTCAGATCAACTTCTTCGAGGCCGGTGGCCTTGCTGGACATTTCCAGAATAGCGGATGCGGTAACATCCCAGACACTCTTCATCTTCCAGGTCACAATGTTAGACCCGCAGGTGTTGACCAGCTTATTGAAACCCTCATCAGTGATATGGAAGCAATTGCTGATATCGATGTAGCGTGGCCTATTACCAACAAAAGGGCAAATAATCTTTGCCAAGACGTCGTCGGTAAGGCAGCGATTATAGACACTCAGATCAAGGTAGTGGAGTAGATCCGCAGACGTGTTGATAATCTCTGACCAGTGGAGAGACACAGCGCGGAGACCTAGAATGTCGTGCAATTCGAGATAATCGAAGATTCGCACGAGCAAACGATCAGGAATGATGCCGTGGTTGTCATTGCTGGGTTCGCGCTTTGCTTTTTGCGCAATTGGTGTGGTTGAGGTTTCTGGAAGGGAACGAAAGGATGAACTACTGGACCTGGGTTCAGTAGGAGACGCCCTTTGCTGGTCTCGGGTAACCTCCTCTGGCGTTGGGGGCGCGACAGAGCCTCGTCGGCTGCGAAGTCTGACATTGTCCAAACCCACGTTGAGAAAGGGGTCTGGGTCTGACGGCCGTAGTACCGTGTGATCATCTATACCATTCGGCTTATGAGTGCCGTCCAACTCTGTTTCCGTCAGAGTTAACAGTGGCATGGATTGTCTGCGAGAAGCTCTGATTTTGAGCCGATCGTCATTGGTGCCCGGTCCATCAGGTGTGTCTCCAGCCTCGGACATGACAACATCGCCGTCAGATGCAGTCTTGAGTCTATCTTTGGCCGTCTGTTCCACCTGGTCTCGAACATCTTGGGGGCATCTATCCCAGAACTGGGCTAGCACCTCACCGCTAATCATGAGACATTCGACGGCACTAATCGAGCGTACTGTTGCAGTCCGGCGAGGTGCTAATGAAAGACTTACTACCTCGCCGAAATATTGGCCCTGCTTCAAACGTGCTTTTACTTCAAAGCCGGGATGTTCAATAGTCGTCGGCAGTGAGAGGCCGCCGTTTCTTGACTCTGTTCGTTCACTTAACACTTCGACCTCGCCACGCACAATGAAATAGACTTCCCGTCCTTGAGAGTCTTGTTTGATGATGTCAGTGAACGGCGGGAATGATCGAGGTTGCGCGTTGAGACCCAAGAAATGGAGGATTTCCGGTGGAAGTCCCGCGAAGAGAGGTAACTCCTTGAGTAGAAGTCGGACGTTGACAAGCCCATTTGCCAGGGCGCTTGAAGTTCCATCAGCCAGTCCCGGGCTTGGGGATTTGCGTTTCTTATTGACAAACTTTAAGCTCGCACCATTCTGATCGGTAAGCGAGAGGTCTCTTAACCTTTTAGATCCTCTCCGAGACGTGTCTATAAGATCTGCCGATGGAGCCGAAGTCTCTTTCTTTTTCTTCTCCAAGATCATCAGTCGTTCTTGAGCTTCTTCCCGGATAGCACGCTCTACTTCAGGAAACCGGGGAAGGATGTTCCTAAAGTCCTCTTTGGAAAGCACTACCAACAGACATCTGGAGCGGGCGATAATGGTGGCAGTACGGGGTCGGTCCATCAAAACACCAATCTCGCCGAAGAAAGCGCCCGGCTCAAGCTCTGCATATATACTCTCTCCATCTCGAGATGTAACCAGGACCGCACCTCGCACCAACCAATATATTGCCTTGGCTTCATCACCCTCCGTCAATATATAATCGTTTGGAGCGCAAAGCTGCGGGCGCAGGTGTTGTCCGACATCGATCAGAAAAGACTCCGGCGTGGACTGGAACAACGGAAAGGAGCGCAATCGGTCAACGAGGTCTAACGGCAAAGCTTGGATACTAGACGAGGTCAACGGCGATGGGCGCACAGGGCGATTGGGGTTCGATAATGAATCGAAGGAATGGATGAGCGATACAGTGTCGGAGATGGGTGTCACAGCCTTGGTTGAACCCCCGCCAGCCCTTCCATGACGCCGCATGATGATCGATTGTGACGCTTTCGATGGGAGAGGTAGGACGCAAGACTCAGTGGAATTGATTGTATGTTCTCACTGCCAGCATAAAGTTCGTGAGAGCACCAGCGACGAGCCGATGACGTCGACGAAAATGGAATGACGGGAGCTTCACAAAAGCATCCCCAGTTCCACGGCGCGGGGGAGTGTCAGTAGCGAGCAAACATTTGAGTAGCAGGAGTCGCGGATCGACACGAGCGAGAAAGCTATCGACTGAGCGACGATCGGAAATCGGAAGCAAGCAAAGGACTGAAAGCGAGCATTATTCGTTAGTAAGAGAGCTTGAACCGGTGGTGAATTATTCGGTACTGAGAGGACTGGGCCAGACTGAATACCTCTGGAGGCGGGGATCGATCTCCCACGTCAAACGGCAACAATTAATTTGATGCTGCCGAGCTCCACCAACACCACTAGCGAGCAGCTGTTCGCTAGTAGATAGACTACGAGGAGGGATTCAACTCAGGTTCAGTTTCGCTGCGAAGACAGAAATACTCCGTCGCTTTGAAACAGTTCAACGGAATGAAGGACAATTGTGCGAGTATTTGATGGGACTGAGGAGCTCAGCTCCAGCTTGAGATGGTCCTTTCCGGAAAAGTAAAGATCAATGCTGAATAGATCTTTGGATCCGAAAGAGAACCAGAAAGAGATAGAGCTGCCTAGAAGGTAAATGAACAGAAAATCGCGATGGATAACAATGAAAATGGGGAGAGTTTGGCAGCGAAGCCAACAAGAAAGAGAAAAAGAGGAAAGGTTCTGGATACCTTCTAGAAGGTGAGAAGAAGGTCGGGGCCGTCTTCCTTTGTGCTCTCTAAATCCCAGGCCTGAATCAGTTAGCAGGCCTTTGCTTTTTCTCCGTCTGAGGCAAGAAATGCTCTGCAGCCAGCATTATTAGGGCTACGCAAGGCACGGAGTGCTGAAGAAGGCTCTACAAATCCTGTCTTAAATCAATATAGCACTGCATGATGTACGTATGCTGATGAAGCTGTTTTCCAGTAAGTGCAGAACAATGCTGCAGATTCTAAATTTGGATATCTTCCCCTGCTTCAATCAAACTTTGGGGCGTTTCTAGGAGACTTCGTACTGGGTCTGCTACTGAAAGATGTCGCTATCATACCGAGCCTTCTCCGGGTTCAAGACAGAAATGAGAACAAGATAAGGCCAGGGAAGACACTGGCTCCCACTGTGAGGTTCGTTCTCAGCCGTAGATAGCGGGGCAGAGTCACCTGATGCTCCAGGTCCTTCTTGTATCTTGTGAGAACAAAGAGAAGAGAGAGTCGCCGTCATCGTCCGCACATGTGGTGCAGTAGTTCGCAACTTCTAATCGCCGCCAAACCACGTCGAAACGCCCATTAGTCGATTCCAGTGGCTCGAGCACTTCCATCTTTCGTAGTCGTTCTGCCACTGACAATAGTGGTTATCTGCCTGTCTGGGCCGTGGTCGCTATCTGCAGCAAGACCAGCCTTATATGAGGTAATCGCAGGAACAACAATAAATCAATGTTCCCAATTCCGAATTGGTACCAGACACCGCCCCAGAAATTACCAACTCCGCTTGTCTGCACCATCCGGCTGAGGTCCTAGTGTGAAACGAAAACCCAATCGGCGATAGAATAGTATGCTTGGCGAGCATACAACTATTCATATCTTTCCGATGCGATCTTATTCCGCACTAGTTCGGCCTTGTCCCATGATAAAGTCAACGAAGGCAGGTCGGTTGCCCTTGAGCGATTCAAGCGCATCTTGCATCAATCCATAGGCGAGACTCAGCTTCAGCCCCAGTTTCGTTGTACGTGCGGCGGTGTAAACGTCGTGTCGCGCTGCCAATGCGAATATCAGCCTCTAGTTCCCTCATGAAACGCACTGAGGAACAAACCTAGTAAACTGTAAATTCCAGAGAATGACAATCCTGCCGTGACCGTGGATAGAAAGTCCCTTCTGTCGTGACGGGCATAGTCCACCGTTTCCTCAAATAGACAGAAGGCCAGGGCGCCCGCCCCAAGTTTAAAGCCCAGCTTCATGCCATTTTTGACACCACCGACAATAGCCACGTAGTTTTTTGTCTTATGGTATTGAAACCACCCGGTCGAGGTTGTAGGAAAGCGATGGGCATTTTCGGCGCGGAAACGGTATGAAGCAGTTTTGCTTCCATAGGACGATCCGATGGCCATTCCAGCAGATAACGCAGACAGGGCAGTCAATGGTAACCGTTGACCAACCTCCATTCCTAGCCGAGGAGGTGCCTCTGATTCGAAAAATTTGTCCCAATGAAGGATCTTGAGCAAAGTCGCTGGTTCTGGGTTGCGCATTCTCGAGGGCTGTTCGGCGGCCATTGTGGAGGGATAGCTGGCTCCTTCTGAAGCAAGTTAAATAGGCCTGAGCTGGATGATACTTAAGAAAAGGAAAATAGTCCTTTTTTGGTGTTGTCGGTTAATGTGGCCGATGCGTTGAAGCTTGCGGGAGATCTTAACATGAGGTCAGTCTCTGCAAGGGAAAAGCTCCACCGGCAGCCATCTTGAGCTCCGCGGACCCGCCAGAGCTTTGTCCTAGTCCACCTGCAGTTCTTAAACACTACAACTCCCATTCTCGTTGCTCTGTGCTTCAGAAACATGGTATGCTATAAATTTCTTCATAATTCTGTACTCACACTAACTGTCTACCCTACAGGCGCAACTTGACGCACTAAGCTGGACATTACTGTTCAAAAAGCACAGAACAACCGTGTTTCTGATGCTCCCACCTTCCGAATCGATCAACAACACAAAGACTGCCCTGCTCAATGCTCTCCAATCTCGCGGCTTAACAGAGATAAACGGAGATCTGGTTCCTAAAGACTCGAAAGAGATCGAGTTCGGCGTCGCCATTGACAAGAATGATATGGAGAAAGGTTGGACAAGCCTCGAGGGCTTAGAGCTCGATGATGACGACGCTCCCAAGCGAGGGGCGGGGAGGAAAACCGCATCAACAAGTTTGAAGGCTGCGGAAATCAACAACGGTCAATCCATCGCTTTCAGATTCCGACAGGCGGGGAATAACGAGGATGATCTCGATTTAGTGGACCCGGGGTGGGATGTCGTTCTCCCTAGTCTTGATGACGAAGAGGAAATATAGCTTTTCAGATGGGGCGGGTTAGTTTCATCTTCAGCAGCCTCGTTGTTTCTTTGGCGCAAGGGGATATAGTTATTTGGGCGGCGCTCTTGTTGGGCTTTCGAGAGTAAAAGAGGCTCTCTTAAAGGATTAGATAGGATTTTAACATGAATGTGTAACTCACATGGCCCTAGAACTTTGTATCTTATTAAAATTTAATTTTCTACAACACAAAATAATACTCTATCATGATATATTTAATGTTATGGCTTATTACTCCCACATTCTCTTGAAGACCATCCACTTAATAGAGAGCGCAATTTCAAAGACAATGACATTGACGTAATAGTCCCTATCCCAAGCGGAAACGGTCCAGAGAGATCTTCCCTTGGCGCATTGTGATGCGCTGTTGCAAAACACATCCCTGCAGGATATGGGTGTGTTAATAAAAAAATAGATGTGCATGTAAGGCTACAACCATGAGGAAGCTTGCCACTGCCAAGCAAAACGGTAAGTGCACACCCCAATGCTGAGCTTAACACCACCTCCGGACTGTTGCCCCGAGCAACGCGGTCCGCGTAATAAGGACCAATATCAACAAGTCACACAACGTGGCTGAAGCCTCCACTCATCCTTCAGCGCAGTTCAGCAGGGAAGTTTCTGGGGTCTTTGGGAAATCGAGGTCCACTGTCAACATTCTTCTCTGAGAAGCTCGTTCTTTTCATACCCTTTGTCCAGACATTCTGCGCTCCCCAATCGTCGCGCCAAACGGTACGGGGCGGATGGCCCTTGGTTGCACCAATCTCTCACGCCGAGTACAACAGCGTTTCGACAAATATTTGACAAGATGGGCCCTCCGAGCGACTCTTCATCTATCACCGTCGCCGTCAGAGTAAGGCCGTTCACGATCCGGGAGGCGGCGCAGCTCTCCAAGATTGAAGATGGCCCGTTGTTTCTCGGTGACGGCTCTCTGGCGGGAGTACCAACACCCAAACTAAATCAAAAGGGCATCCGTCCTATTATTAAGGTCATTGATGACCGATGTCTGTAAGTGCAAGTTCCGTCATACATAGACAGCCATTCTTACGATTTCTTTCCTGAACAGAGTTTTTGATCCCCCCGAAGACAATCCCGTCCAGAAGTTCTCCAGAAGTGTTGTACCCCAGGGGAAGCGAGTGAAAGACCAGACCTTTGCCTTTGACCGAATCTTCGACCAAAGCGCTGGCCAGGGAGAAGTTTACGAAGCGACAACGCGGAATTTGCTCGACAGCGTCCTGGACGGGTACAATGCCACCGTATTTGCTTACGGTGCAACCGGTTGTGGAAAGACCCATACGATCACCGGCACACCGCAACAACCAGGCATAATCTTCCTCACTATGCAGGAACTTTTCGAGCGTATCGAAGAACGATCCGGAGAGAAGCAAACCGAGCTGTCGCTTTCGTTTTTGGAAATCTACAACGAAACCATTCGCGACCTTCTTGTTCCCGGTGGATCGAAGAGCGGCTTGACGCTGCGAGAGGACACAAACAAATCAGTTTCGGTATCTGGGTTGTCGAGTCATAATCCCAAGTCTGTGCAAGAGGTTATGGATATGATTATGCGGGGGAATGAATGCCGTACGATGTCTCCGACAGAGGCAAATGCGACTTCCTCTCGATCCCACGCAGTCCTCCAGATCAACATTGCCCAGAAGGACAGAAACGCAGATATCCACGAACCCCATACAATGGCAACCTTCAGCATCATTGACTTGGCTGGAAGTGAGCGTGCTAGTGCAACAAAGAATAGGGGAGAGCGATTGTTTGAAGGGGCAAACATCAACAAATCTCTACTCGCCCTCGGTAGCTGTATAAATGCACTCTGCGATCCACGGAAGCGGAACCATGTTCCATACCGGAACTCGAAGCTAACACGCCTCCTCAAGTTCTCACTCGGTGGGAACTGCAAGACGGTCATGATTGTCTGTGTCAGTCCCTCTAGTCAACATTTTGACGAGACCCAAAACACCTTACGCTATGCGAACAGGGCTAAAAACATTCAAACCAAAGTCACGCGGAACGTGTTCAATGTCAATCGCCATGTCAAAGATTTCCTAGTGAAAATCGACGAGCAGATGGCGTTGATAAACGAGCTCAAGGCGCAGCAGAAGGAATCAGAGAAGGTCGCATTTGCCAAGTTCAAGAAGCAAACGGAAAAGAAGGATATCGCTGTCCGTGAGGGCCTGGCGCGGATTCGAAACGCTTATGACCATTCGCTGCCTGAGAGGCAGGAGAGAACCAACAACATGATCAAGTTGAAACAGGTCAGCCGCAGGATTGGGTTGTTGTCTTCGTGGATCGCCGCGTTTGACAATGTCTGCGGAAATTGCGAAGATGTTGAGCCACTGTCAAACCTACAAGCTGTTCGAAAAACAGCTCAGGGTATCTTGCTGGAACTGGAAGGAAGCAGACACCATTACCATCAGCGCCTATCAAAAAGTGCCTGGGACCGTGCCATGGCCTCAGCTGTCGAAAACGCCATTGCTCAACTTCAGAAATTCGAAATTAGCGACAACAGTGACGTTGCCAACCTCCGGCGGGAGGCGGAACTTCTCAGGGCAAACACAGAGAGAGAGTCTCTTTCAGCGATTACGGAACAAGATAAGACAGGAGAGGCTGCTACGGTGCAACTATTGCTCCAGGCACAGTTTGAGACCGCTTCTGCCATTGAGAATATCATGCATCTCAGCCAGGAAGAGGCTGTGGAGACAGGAAAACAAATCCTGACCAAGATGCTTGATTCCTGCTGCAATGTGGCCTCAAACATCGTCAAGCCAGATGGCGGCTTGCCAGCTATGCAAACATTTACTCCACTCAAAGCTAGCCCCTCCAAACAAAAGAAGAGGTTAAGCTTGGCCATTGTTCCTCCCAGCAAGGGATTAAACGCGCCTATCTCGTTGAACCCAACAGCTCCGCCGTCGCCTACGAGGGCAAGTCCTCGTCGTCGCAAGATGGGTGGGGGCAGGAAGAGCGTTAGTTTCTCGCCCAAGAAAGTTCAGGGCAAGCCACCGAAGCGAAGCGTCCGCTGGAAGGATGACGAGCACGAGGGCACCCTGACCGAGATTCAAAAGACACCTCAGAGAGCTGAAGCTTTCTCGGCTCCTCAAGAAGACAGTCCTTATGAGCCCACGCTCCCCAGAGCGTCTCCGATCCAACGTGGCATTCCAGTACCAAGTCGAAACTTTAGCCCTTCGGGTGGTTCATCACCAATTCCAACACCGTCCGACCAACCCCTGAGCATTCCAAAGAACAACAGGTTCAAGACCGGCTTCTTGTCCAAGAAAGCTGGCGGCTTACCAGGCCCTTCGCCCCCTCCAGTTCTACATCACGATCGAAGCTCACCTTTGCGTGACATTGAGAACAGTAGCTTCCTGAACCGTGCCTCCGTGGAGCGCCCGTCCAAGATTGCGGTCAGAACGCCCAGCGGAAACTACAATTCCAGCCCGGTACCAGAGCCCAAAGGCGAATGGAAGGCGACTAAAGACGATGTGAGACGGATCAGCAGCGCCATGAGGCGCATTTCGATAGGGTCAGTCGGACCCGGCGCTTCCGCCACTGCTCTTCGTGCTCATCGCCGCCGCAGTCCGCCGTCAGCCACCTATGGTAGCTCCCCACCAGAGAATACAATGTTCACAGCACAGGCCAGGCGAATGACCAAAGGCGACAATGAGCTCGAGAACAAACCAGCGGTTCTGGGACCTCGAACTCTGCCTATCATGAAGAACACCAGCCAGAGACGTACGACGTTTGGAGGAGACATCCGCCCCAGAAACTTTAGTCTCACGGGCCGAGATGCGGTCCGCTTGAGTGCCATTGGCGGCTTATGATGTGGGTTTTATTATTGAATTCAGGGCGAACCCATGAGATAGCGATTGGGGTTTTTCTTTTCTTTTCTTTTTTGTCTTTGATTATCTGGCGACACAATCATTCAGGAAGGGGGGGGCGTTGTGCTCTTTTATTTTCTTCGAGGGACATACTATTTTCCTACGACGTGTACAATACCAGAACTTGCTTTGGAGTATCTACCAGCTTTGAAGTTGTTGGCTGAGGCTCAATCCATCTTTCGCCTAGCGACATAACATGATATCTGCAAATCTACTAAGAATAACGTGTCCAAAATGTAAACCAAGCCTATTCTGGCAAATTTTCGGTTGGATCATCTACCTAGCGATGACGCCACCAACACGAAGCTTATCTCCAACGTAGCGCGGGGAACCGCCCAAAAACGTAATTATTAACAGCTGGCGACGCTTAAATCCAAGGTGCTGCTTGAATCCCTACTTTTTTTTTCCCTCTCACTTCCTACGTACGGACTTTGACCTCGATATACGCATCGCACGAGAATAAAGAACAACGTTTATGGCCTTCGCTGTACCCGCCCTCGGCTCAACGATCTTCTCGCGATTTTTCCGCTCCTTCTCCACCACCTCTCCAACTCTTTCGCTGACACCTGCGGAATCTTCGGCATCCCGGAATATGGCGAGCGCGACAACACAGACGGCAACCGTCGCTGCGGGCTGCTTTTGGGGCGTGGAACACCTCTTCCGCAAGGAGTTTGGGCAAGGAAACGGCCTTTTGGAGGCCAAGGTTGGCTACTGCGGGGGTGACACGGCGTCCCCCTCATATCGGGCTGTTTGTACCGGAGACACGGGGCGTGAGCGCTCTCCAGTCCTCATTGTTCTTCGGTTTAGTCTTATCAAGGCCGCGCTAATTTTCTTTCCTCCGTTCGGAATGGTATAGACGCCGAAGCCCTCCAAATTACATTCGACCCGTCGCTCGTGAGCTACCGCTCGCTGCTCGAATTCTTCTATCGCATGCACGACCCCACGACCAAAAACCGGCAGGGCCCAGATGTCGGGACACAGTATCGCAGTGCAATCTTCACGTACGGCGACGAGCAACACCGGATTGCCGAGGCGATTACGGACAAGGTGAGCAAGGAATGGTATAAGCAGGCTCTTTCGACGGAAATTATCCCTGCGGGTCAGTGGTGGGATGCGGAAGAGTACCACCAGCTCTATTTACATAAGAATCCGGCTGGATATGAGTGTCCTGCGCAGTAAGTTCATTCCCTCTTCGACGCGGCTTGATGGAGGGTTTGCTCATGATTTGTGCAGCTTTGTTAGAAGTTTCCCGCCGCTTTCTGAGTGACTAAGGGCTAGGATATGAAAGTGGGGATATTTATGGCTTGATTTCTTTATGGATACCTAATAGGTGTGGACTTGTGTATCTAGGAAAGTGTTCTACCATTCTTCGAATTGGTATCAAATTATTAGCCCATGATGAATAGAAAGAATCAGATGCTTAATATTCTCTTTTCACTTGCACCTTAGAGCTGAGAACCAGCGATGGTCTATAGTGAAATCGGCTGTCTCATCTCCACTATTCTTCAGCCCATGTTATGGCCACTACGTCTTGTCCTTCGCGTGGAATAACTCTAAGGGCAAAGTCTCTGAAGGCTTGTCACCTTCACCTCAGTGTGTCTGGTCCAGAGCCTGGGAACGCCCTGGTCCTGGGTTCAGCAGGTGGTAAAGCAGGGAAGAAGCAGGGAATAAGACCTGATGCAAATGCGCGCATTGTTTTGACCAGACTTCACTTCAGTAACACTTTTCTTTCCATTAAGAGATTAGATGACCCTCAGTATTCTCTCACTTGTCTCTTGCCCCTCTTCTAGGTTCTGTTCTTCTCCTCTACCTTTCTCTCTTCATCCTCTTCTTTTTCCTCTCAACCTCTTCTTCTCTGGCTCCCCCCATCTTCTTTTTTCGCAACTACGTATTAGCTTTATCCCCAACTTTTATAAACGATTGCTTGGCTTGTCCTGGTGAAGCTCTCTATTGACATCTTCCTTTGTGAAGTATTAAGTGAATTGTAAGTGAAATGGCTGCTTCTGGTGGCAGCTTCAAGTACATTGTGGCCTGGTGCATCCTTATAAATTGAGAAGCACTTGTGCTCTTCAAGACTGTTCACTTATTCTTATCTGCCAGGCTTCATTACCAGCCCTACAGCACTCACCTAGTTTATCCTTTGCTGTGTTTAAATTCTACAGCCGCCACTTTCGAGGTTCAGCTCCCCCGGTACCCATCTAGCAGTAACAGAACCTTGCTAATCTGGATCATGCTCATCAATAGGGCCGCTTTCATAGACCTTCACCTCTACCTCACTTTATCTTCTGCTGGATAGCCGTTCTGGGAAGCTTCTTCTAGTTGATTTCGCGGGTGTTATCGAAATGGCCTATACTATTGAGGTTGCAATGACCGAGGCGTTGACCCACCTCAATCACATTGCTACACATGTAAGGGCTTCAGCTTGCTCTATCAGGTAACGGGATAGTAACAAGATTGCAGTTTCGGAACCACGAGCAGCCTAGAGCTGCAAACGAGATTGGGAAGGCGAGCGCAAAGCTTGTCGAAGCTTTCAATGAAGCCACAGTTCAACTCTCTCCAAACGAGTATGTCTTTGACTTCATGGTTAGTACCCCTGCCTTCCATACTCATAGTAGCACATAGGACTAACGTGCTAAGAAGTCTGACAGTGGCCATCATGCCGCGGCCCACATTGCCGACCCTCGAGCAGTAATACAACGTCAAGCCCATGACGCTCTCATGAACGAAGTTGAGAAGGGTAAAAGAGGAAGTGCCAATTCTGAGCTGGACAGGATCCAGCAAACCATTGGATCCACTCCACTGCAGCCAGGCAGCTGGGCACATGTTGCCTGTTCGGTTTCCAGTGTTCAGGACTCTTCTTCCCATTCTGCACAGTTCTTCGAGTCGCCCACCTCGCTAGGGTCTAGCTCCCCTTCAAAGGAAAACGTACGCAGCGACGATGAAGAAAAATCCGGCAAAGATCTTGCTCCCTTTCTCGCCCCTACTGTGCCCGAAATTCCGGAGAAGGCAGGAATAATCCGTGTTTACGGAAGAATGGCCAGAGATGCCGTGAACTCTATCACTACCCGAATCCATGAGGGACCCTTGCACGACATCCGCGTCGAAACTAATGGAAGAAGCCGTGTTATCTTCCAGCATGCGTCGCACGCGCTTTCGCTTTTCAAATCCAACCAAGAAATGGAGGCCTTGCTTGGTTACGGGCGTTTTGGGCCCGGCTACAGCGTGGAATTGGCCGAGATTGTTGATTGGAACGACGATCTTCATCGCATGAACCAGCCGATCAGAGAGCGCCGCCGTCTTTCCTTTGCAAGGAAGAGGCTTTTCGCGGACAACATGTCTCCCGAAAAGTGGAAGCACGATATCCGTGCTATTGCCGGTGCCGGAAACATTGATCTCCTCTGGGTGTTCAATTCAGGAAATGGTAAGTGACAAATCTCGGTACATCACCGGATATTTGGATATATACATAACTGACGAGGGTGCAGCGACCGCCGTTTTCACCAGCACCGGCGTTGCTCGCAAGGTCTTGGAGGTGTTCAACAGATGGAAGGACGGCCGCAACGTGTATAGTGGTGTCTCTGTTACCTATTCCTCGGACCCGTGTGAGAAGGAGCTCACCATGGTCAAAGAGACCAACCGGCCTAACAACGGCAAGTATCCGGGGAGGAGACCGATTCGGTAGTCGCAACGAGATGGCAGTCGTCGAGATGTCTTTCTTAGCCGATAAGTAACATACTTGGGGGGAGGAAATGCACTCATGAATGGGACATCAGGTGGTTATCAAAAAGAAGAAGAAAAGGAGATAAGAGGGTTAAAAAAAGCGCAAAATAAGAAAAGCAAGAAAAAAAAAATGGGCAGGAGCCATGATAACCATGGTGTGGCTCCTGCCCTTGGGCAACCACAATCGTCCTCTGGGCTTAGTCCCGTGGGTTGCATATCGGGTCAACGTGGCATGGTACAAAGCCCGGAGAATGGTTGTGAGGGGAGAATAATAGGGTGGGAGGAAGGGTGGGAGGAAGGGCAAGATTCAGATGTACGGATATGTCAGGGATGTTAATGGGGCAACCTGTGGATACAATTGCTTTTTGTCTACAACTTAAGGGCCGTTGAATAATGTTACATTGTACCATCTGCCATCCGGGATCGCAGTAAGCTTAAACAGTAGGTAGTTGATTTACATCGGCATCTACCCAAGCTGTGTAACTTCGTACCCGAGCTAAGAATATAGACACGCTGCTCCGGCTGCCCTTGACTTTCCGATCCGTGAAACACAATGAGAGCTCGCTAGTTTATATATCTTGTCGAGACACCCTACATCCTCCGAAAGTTGATCCCAAAGCTGAACAGCGTATATACATACATGCATATGGATAATGTACCCCAAATATAGGAACGCCGTTTACCTATCGTATTCCGGGCCAGCCGAAACGCAAATTCGACGTGTGTGGTACAGCGCGAACCTGCAGGCGTTGTGGCGTGGTGGTTGCGAGCTTGTATCAACGGCTGGTACACGAACCTCCTGATGACGCGGCAGCGAACTCTATATGTTGAGATATTGTACCTTGCATGGTCAGGAGTAAGACTACAAATGACGTTGCCGTCAAAAGGTATTCTACAACGGCCATTATCTATGTAGAGGTTGCCGTGAACAGCCCAAGAACCAAGGTTCCGAGTCCCACTTGACAGATCTCCGACTGGGGTAAATCTGGTCGCGGAAAAAAAGGGCAACATCACCTGGAATGCGGATTTGACGTCAAAATGAAGAGAACTGTCTCGTTGCCACGCGGTAGAAAGGCTAGTGGGCGCATTCCTTGCGATCCGAGAAGCAAGGGGTGGTTGCTTCAGTTCAATCGGTTTCGTCGTGAGGGACTTTTCTAGACTGAAGCCTTGACGGGGTAGTCGAATCTAAGAACGACCAGAAGGACCGAAGAATCCAACCTGAGCAGGTCGAGAGTAGGGCATATCTTCGAAACTTGGGAGACTTGGACCGAGTTACTATGCCGGTTATTCTTAGATCTTTCCAAGTTTTCATTGAGTTCACTAGAGAGTGGGCGTTCCCTGGTTTGTGACTAGTATTACCGGTACAGGGGCCCACCGTTACGGTATTGATGATAAGGGACCGCCCAGGGACTGTTTTCGGACAAGGGTCACAAGACTGAGAGGTTGAACTGGCACGGCCTGATTAAAGACTGTTGTTAGGGTGGTCACCAAGCAGTAGGAGTAGTAGTAGTCGCACATAGTAGCCTGGCTTACTTAGTGACCTTGTGGCAAATGGAAATTGACCAAAAGTATCCCCATGACTTGAAGTGAGACATCAGGTTCGAGCGAAAACTGTGGAGCCGAGCGAAAGAGTCTTAGCGGTTCCTTGCGCTGACATGGTGCTGACTGTGGCACTGCGAATTAATCTACCAAGAGACTGCTCTTGAAGCTGTATGGGCTCGAGTCAGCCCTCTTATCTTCATAGTAGTGTAATGTAATTACAGGCAGACCCGCATGCGTACAAGAGCGGATAGCCTTGAAAAACCCCGACTTTGTTGCAACTACAAATCAAGGTGGCCATTTAAATGGTTTAACATCTCTTTTTCCCTCCCTTTTCCTTCTTGGTCTCTTTTTCCTCGATCCGGTCATTCATTTCTTCTTTCGTTCACCCCCCCATTCTGCCTCATCGCCTCAGGAGCAGAGCACTTTGTCTCTCCTCCATCTCGGCCCTCTCTCAGCGGTGTTAACGGTCCCCTTTTTCCCGCAGTCCCTCGTTGATTGGTGCGCTATATACCCATTTACAAACGCCTTACACTATATTGCCCTTGTATATCTGGAACGCAGCTTTTGCCTCCTTTTCGGTAAGTAACGCCTGTCATTCCGAGGTCTTCTGGCTGTTTGCCCCGTCAAGAGAACGTGTCCAGCCAGGGTCGTTCCTGTCCAGTTTCGGAACTATCCCCTGAAGTGGATCGCGGAGCTTGCCCGTTCACAAAGACCTTCGACCTAGGCCCACCTCAACTATGCCCTGATTCCCCTCGCTCGGTTTTAAACTGACCCTTCTCCATCTTCTTAGAATCTCTGCGTATGACTCTAGCTTTTGAGTGGATTCAAGCCAATCTGCTGCCATGTTGCGCCTCACACCCGCCCTTATCTTCGCCTACCTAGCGGCCAGCGCCGTCGCTGACGACGATGATTTCACCCCACCGAATTGCAGTCTCGACGAGCACTGCCCTGAGAAGTATCCCTGCTGCTCTGGTATGTTGAAAGTACAACGCTGAGTTGCGCGGCTCACCGGCTAATTTCTTACTAGTCTACGGACAATGTGGTACCGGCGCTTACTGCCTCGGTGGATGCGATCCCCTAATGTCGTACTCTCTCGATTCCTGCGCGCCCATGCCCGTTTGCCAGAGCAAGACCTACAAGTGGGACAACCTAGACAATGCCGCTACAAACAATGAATATCTCGGAAACGCCACCGAATCCGATTGGGTTTACAGCGGATACCCAGAGCTTGAGGACGGAAACCTCCTTCTCACCATGCCCAAGAACAGTGTGGGATCTCTCTTCGCGAACAACCACTATGTCTGGTACGGCAAGATTGGTGCCAATATCAAGAGCAGTCGTGGTAAGGGCGTGGTCACTGCCTTTATCCTTCTCTCCGATACCAAGGATGAGATCGATTACGAATGGGTCGGTGCCGATCTGAGCCAGGTTGAGACCAACTGGTACTTCCAGGGAATCTTGGACTGTAAGCATGCCCTCTTTCGTTTCTAGTAGGAGACTGATCGCTATAGGGACCAACGGTGACGCGTCTAAGGTTGATTCTGGCAACACTTTCGAGGAGTGGCACCACTACGAAATTGACTGGAGCCCTGAAGAGCTGAAATGGAACATTGACGGCAAAACTGTCCGTACCCTCACTAAGGAATCTACTTTCAACAAAACCTCCAACCGCTACGAGTACCCTCAGACCCCGTCCCGAATGCAAATGTCTCTCTGGCCCGCTGGCCAAGCCAGTAACGCCCAGGGAACTATCGAGTGGGCTGGAGGTGAAATTGACTGGGATCACGAGGATATCAAGACTAAGGGTTACTACTATGCCACCTACGGCGAAGTGACTGTGGAGTGCTACGACCCTCCGTCTGGCACTAATGTCGAGGGTGACGTCTCCTACGATTTCAAGGATGACAGGGGTATTGAGGCTTCTGTGGAAATCACCGACAACAAGACCGTCCTTGCATCCCTCGGTGCTACTGGTCTTGACATGGACCTTGGATCAAACTCCACCAGCAACAACAACAGTAGTAGCAACTCTACCGGTACGATCACCAACAACTCCACAGTTCCCCCGAACCTTGGAGGTACTGGTGGCCAGGGCGGCGGCAGCTCCTCCTCTACTGGAACTGGCGATGAGACAACCAGCACCAACGCTCCTGGCACCTTTAACCAGGGAACCGATACCGGCAGCGAGAATGATGAGAACGCTGCCGCATCTCCCAACGAGCGCGTCCTGAAGGGATCCTTCTTCGCCGTCCTAGTTGCGATTGTCGTCCTGATTACCCTGTGAAACTATTAACCGCCATCACTACTCTTCTTCTCTCACCCCTTCTTGGATATTATTTATTTATTTCTTCTATATTCCCCGCTTTGCCTTCCTGGACAAACAACAGCATTACGCGTGGCTGCGTTTTCCTTTTCTAAATATACGAATTTCCGCCGTATCATCTAACACATTTTATTCATGTTCTATACCTCCACCTGGTACCCCTTTTCCCGGCCCGGTACCACTGAACTTGATATCCATTTTCTTTTCTCACCATCCATATCATATCCTTTTCTTCCTTCTCATGTCCATTGATTGACTGATTATCGATTACTCATGCATCTGTTTTTGCTCAAAACCCTGACTCGGATGTCCCTGATGTTACATTTAATGATTTGCGCACGAACGCGTCGCTTGCGCCGGAACCGTACTGCTTTTAAGTGAAGTTTCAACTCAGCAAACTTTCCTTTTACTGGCGAGTATCTCGTATCTAGTCTCTAGTCTCTCTTACTCCTCATTGTATAGCGAGCTGTGCTTGGTCGCTGGTTGCAAATACAATACCTCGCTCTTCCTCTTCCTCCAAGCCTTTCTAGTGGCCTAGTCGGGCTTGTTCTTGATACCTCGACATGCGTTGTACTCTCTGGCTTTACTCTGCACAAGGAATATCTCATCTTGTTTTTGCGGCTTTCTCGGGTCTACAGCATAGTATAGGCATGATATTGTTTAATGTGATAGTTCGGAAACTCGAGTTACCATACCCTCGCTGCTCTACATAGAGCAGGTACCCTGTGAAAAGTGACAAGGAGTGTGGCATTGGAGTGATACGATATAACAAAGAGTTAATGTGTATCAATGTGGGCATTATGTACGTGTGTATGTAGGTGTGTATGCATATATACAACCGAGCAACGCTAGAAGCATATAACAGCAAAAAATGCTAGGTATAGATCAATCATCTGAGAGTTATCACCTGGATACATGTATCTTTTACACGTAAACAGAGAGAAAGAAAGAAAGAGCTTAAACACCGAGTAAACAACATATAACCAAAGTCAAAAACATCACGGTACTAGTCCTCTAGAGATGGCCCCAAATGCATTCAAAGCTCAATGTGCTGCACCACACCCACACTCGTCCCCAAAGATAGAACGTTTCTTAAATTCGCCATGATAGCTATCTAGCCCCTCGGTGCGGACATCTTCGCCAAGCGGATCACCGAGCCAGTTGAAGCTCGATGGCGGTGTAGCCGTTTCGTCTTGAGAGGTGGAGTAGGACCAGAATTCCGAATCCCGCAGGCGATTTGTGATGGCAGCGACGTCGAGGTCGAGGTAACTGGCGAGAAAGGAGCCGACTTCGGTGTTTTCGTGGTTGCCCTGAAGCGGCCAAGCGTCTCTTGTAGAGGAGGCATAGATGTTTACGTCGACGCCTGGGGTTTTTGTTGTTAGGCGAATGATGGATTTGAATAGGGAATGGGTTTGGAAGAAGAGTACGTACCTGAGTGACCGTGTGTTGACCAGCCGACTTGGGCACGGCGGCTGATGATATCGGCAAAGACGTAGGAAGGTGGAATCTCGTTGTTAGGGTCGATGAGGGCGTTTACTTCCTCCTTGGTGGCGTCTTCGACGCCGAGGGCTTTCTTGAGGAGGTCGCGGATGTAAGCCTCTTTATCTGGCTGCTCGTTGAGGTGGTCCGCGAGCTCTTGGGCGGTAAATTCAGCAGAGTGGCTTGCGTTGGCGAGGACGCCGGGCAGCCAGAGGTATTCTGGGTAGGTCGTGTGGAGTTGACGGGCAACGGCAAGACCGCCAGTCTCATGGTCAGAGGTGCCGACAAGGACGCCTGGCGTGGAGTCGTTGTCAAGGAACTCGAGGACCGCCGCAAAGGCCTTGTCATAGGCAAGGACTTCGTTGACTTGAGCGGCTGGATCGTTGCCATGGCCCGCATGGTCGATCCGAGAGCCCTCAATCATGAGGAAGAATCCCTGCTCGCTGTCCCTGGTGGCTTCGCTGAGAATCTTGAGGGCGGAACGGGCCATCTCCTCCAGAGAGGGATAGACGTCATTCTCCGATCGGCGGTCAATCTCGTATGGAATATCCTTCTCTGCAAATAGTCCAAGGAGTGGTAATTTTGCATCTGCACCCCCATCCAGGCCGTCAAAGCCCTTGCGGTCATCGACATAGCTAAAACCCTTGTCCTTGGCAACCGCTATCAGATCACGGTCGTCGGCCCGGCAGCTTCCATCGGTTGTATTCGGCAAGAAATGACACCGCCCGCCACCCATGATGAGGTCTACCACCCGTCCCAGCGGATGCTCGCCAATCTCCTGCTCCGCGATTTGATCCTCGTACTGTCGTAGATTCACATGCGATGCGAAACAAGCCGGCGTAGCATCGGTGATGCGCGTAGTCACCACCAACCCGGTTTTGTAACCCGCCAAAGACGCAGCCTCGAGTACGGTTCCACAGGGCGAGTGATCCGGAAGCACAGAGATGGCGCCGTTGTAACTCTTCGACCCGCACGAGAAGGCCGTCGCCCCGGCCGCCGAGTCGGTCACCAAACTCGAGCTTGACCGCGTTCGCGACGTACCAAGAATATGCTTGTCCAACACGAGGACCTCGTCAGCTGGGAGTCCCTGGGTCAGCTGCTTGTAGCTGCGAGTCATTGTAAGGCTGGTTGGGCCCATCCCATCCGATACCATAAAGATGAGGTTACGTTTCCCGGTCGGCTTGCCCCCAGGGCCCCAAGAGTGTTTCCCATCGTTCTGCGCTCGGCTCGTTTCATGTTGGTACACGACCGCAATAACGACAACGGCGACGGTGGCTATCAGCGCCCAAACGAACAGACCGACTTCTCTCCAGAATCCCCACCCGCGGCGGCGGTGTCCGGGGCGGCTGGTACGCTCGCCGGTTAATAGGGCGTCTTCTTCTTCGGCATTTCGAATAGACGATTGCCCGGATGATGTTCGTGGTGCCAAGAGGGGCTCTTCCCGTGGCATGGTGAAGAAATGCAGCGAGAAACGATGATACTTTGGGGATGCGGAGGAACAATTGGAGGGCTCAGTCAGAAGTTGGGGGTTGGCTGGGTTTCTTGGCACCGATTTACGTCAGATCCACCCAACTGGAAGACCCTGATGCATTACGGAGTATTTACGAGCTCTAAAAGACGCACTTGGAGTTGACTTTGAGATATATGCAAAATATGATACAGATTAAGTAAAGAAGCGCGTGACCATCACATCCCCTTCCACCCGATAGGGATCATTGAGGCAGCAATTTCGGAAACTCCACGCTCTGTCGCGAGCAGGTTGAACTGCGCGGCAGCATTCCTTGTATCCACAACTTCAACCCGAATCCCCAGAGAGTTGATATGCTTCCTCGTCTCCGGAGATAGAGGCATCACCGAGGCTCCCATCCCCAGTATCAACAGATCTACATGAGTTAGAACCCTTTATTCTAGGGCAGGATGAAGAAATAAAAGAAAAGCAAGGATAAAACATACCAGGACGTGGCCAAACCAAATCCAAAACCGCCCAAGCCTGCTCATCAACCTCAAACTGACCCTTTGCATTTACCATGCCACTCTTCTCCCCGCCTCCTTTTCCCTTCCATGGTCTCCACGAAAACGCCTCCCCACCAAGTAGCAACACACCATCGCCATCTGTAATCTTCACCCCATTATCGAGATGAAACCCAGAGTCTAGGCATGCGTCAATGGCGGTCGTCGGCGCAGGAATGTTTCCGAGGACATTTAGAGCGGCGAAATCAGTCTGGGTATCTTCCTGCGACGGGGGGCCGCGGTCATGGCTGCGCGGCTTTGCTGGGTGAGAGCGTGAGACCATGCGCGTTGAACGGATGGGCGCCGGGGAATTGGAAGACTCATTGCCGTAGTTGCGGTGGTGATTGTTGAGGTAGGAGATGAGAGGCTGGATTCGATTTGGGGTTGCGCAGAGTGGCCCGGTGGATTTGGGGCCGTTCGTGAGGGAAGTACGAAGAGCTCGGAGGAGCTGGAGAGAGGGTGGGTGCATCTTCAGTGTATATGCCGGATATAATTTAGAAGCAAATTGAGGTTAAAAAGCAAGGTAAATAAATTGTGGAGAGGAGCCGCGGTGGTTACTCCGTACCACAGTGGCACAGATGAAGTCAAAAGGTTACTAGTGCCTGATATACAAGGCATTAATAGTGCTCGGCCAATGGGAAGCCTGGCGATGACAAGTCTCCTCACGTTGGACGCAAGCAAGATGCAAAGGTAGGCCTTTGAGTAAGTGACATTTCTATTAAAAAAAGATACTATGATACGGCATATTTCCAAGCTTTCAATAATCTAGAGCCGCTCTGCTACCTCTCGCAGGAGGTCCAGAACCTGTATCAAATAAAGTCATAACAAGTCGTATATCACCCGGAACGCCATTTTAGCCCCTGATAAGGAGCATGTGAAGCAATTGAACATCAAAATAAAAGCCCGATCCCCGCTCAGTTCTACAAGAGCATCGAGTGGTCCGCCCGCCATTTCTAAATCAAGTTCTTGTGTTGCAATAGATGATGCATAAGGCAAATCAGCGCGTGACTGTTATCAAGAAATCACCCTAAGGGTGGTGAAACTGCACTTGTCGGTTTGCATTTGTGCCACGGTTGTTGTTTTGGTCCTCGTCAGACTGGCTAGAGCTGTCATCCGCAGCCGCCGACGTTGAGGCACTGCGCAAGCGTTGAGCTCTGTCTTGTAGCACCTGGGCTTCTGCTGCGGCTCTCTGAGCACGGATTTGCTTGCGCCACATGCTCGCGTATCGGCCCTTCATAGCAAGAAGTTGGTCATGCGTCCCGCTTTCCGCAACCTGTCCCTCGCTGAGCACCAGAATACGGTCCGCTGTCGTGATTGTGCTCAGTCGGTGTGCAATGACGAGCATTGTGCGACCCCGAGAAAGGGTTGACAGGGCGCTTTGGATATGCTCTTCTGTTTCAGTATCAAGCGCAGCTGTGGCCTCATCCAAGAGAATGATCCGCGGATTCTTGAGAATGGTCCGAGCAATGGCTACACGCTGTTTCTCGCCACCACTCAGGCGCAGACCGCGCTCACCAACCTTAGTGTTGTAGCCGTCAGGGAAGGATGTGATCTTGTCGTGGATACTGGCTGCCCGGCAAGCATCATAGACATCTTTGTCCGTGGCATTCGGGTTTGCGTATTTCAAGTTGTACATCAGCGTCTCGTTGAAGAGAACAGTATCCTGAGGCACGACTCCAATGTGCCTTCTCAGCGAGTCGATGGTAATGCTTTCAACATCATTTCCATCGACTAGTATGCGGCCTCTTTCCGCATTGTAGAATCGGAACAGTAGGCGAAAAACTGTGGACTTTCCTCCACCAGACTCACCGACTAGGGCCGTCGTGGTACCCGGTTCGCAATGGAATGTAAGACCATTCAGAGCAGGTTTACGGGCGTCATAAGCAAACTCAACGTTGTCGAATTTGATGTCTCCCTTGCACACCGGTAATGGTCGGGCGCTAGGCCGGTCAACAACCGTAGGCTGTTCTCTGAACAGCTCGAGAAGCCGCTCTGAGTTGATCAGAGCGGACTGGATGGAACGATAGAAGGTTCCGAAGAAGTTAAGGGGCCCTTGCAATTGGGCCATATATGTGAGAAGAGAGACAAATTGACCTACATCTCGCTGGCCAATTGAAACCTGGTAAGCGGCAATGAAGCATGCAATCAGCAGGCCCAGCATGAAAATGGTGTTTTGCGAGGTGTTCATGAGGTTGAGAGAAAAAAGGACATGATACTCAGCGGACTGGAAGTCAGCCACCGCGCCTCGGTACCGTCCAAACTCATAGTCTTCCGCATTGAAATACTTTACGGTTTCGTATGAAACCATTGAATCATTTCTGCGTGTGTCATTATAAGCAAAACAAAAGCTTACGAGAGGTAATGTGCGGGGAACTTACTTCACTGCATCTTCCTGCCGGGAGGAATTGACCATCTTCCTCCGAATTTCCGCTCTCCATTGAGCCATACGAATAGTCACATAAAGATAGCAGAACGTCACAATCGCAACCACAAGAGCGTAGTAGGCGTCAAGAGCAACTAGGAAATAAACAATTGCAACGCAAAGATCTACCAACATCGGAACGACCTGGAAGGTGACTTGCTCAAGGAAAGTGTTGATAGAGCTGCCTTTACTAAGAGCTGAAAGAACCTCGCCTGTCTTCTTTCCAAGATGGAAATCCAGGCTAAGACTATGGACGTGTTCGAAAGCAGCTGTCGAAAGCTCCATGTATGAATACTGACTGACGGGTATCCATAAGCTGGAGCGTAGAGATCCAATAAGCCCCTGGTTGCCCTGTAGCCAACGGTAAAAGATATATAAGCAAATCTCATACCACGGCACACGGAATTCGTTGCCCTGGTGGGACAAGGCTCTGGTGATTACACCAACCTGATGAGGGACGAGGACGTTGACGACACGTTGAAGAACGATAAGCAAGAAGCAAACGAGCACAACAAGCTGTAGTCGGCGAGCCTTGGACGGCCATAGGTATGGGAAGAATAAGGAATAGCCGCTTAGATACTCCCACCATGAGGTGGATGGAACAGTTGTTGGGCGAACCCACGGGTCCGTAGGCTTCGACTCTTGCTGGTTGGGGCGAGAACCATTCGCTGCACCATAGGCATGGCCGTTCTCTGGACCGGCGTGAAGAAGTCCCGTGGTTTCCGTAGGCTCGTCGTCATGAATACGGCCGGGTTTATGCGCGGCAGACGAAATCCGGAAGGAACCGCAAGTATACAACAGAACTAGGATGAATAAGAGCAGGAGGCGGATGCTGTTGCAGACAACTGCCGCAATTTCCCATAGAGTGAATCCTTCGCGAATCGGGCCACCAGTGGGGTTTCCCACCACCGGTTCATGATGCGGGCGAGTGTATATGGACAATGAAAGGCCCAAGATCGCGAATTCAATAGGTACGGCTAGAAGCCACGGGATGAATTGAGCGAATGTGGGTGACGGATCGGTATCCAATAGTGAGACAAGGATGATGGCATAATCGAAGAAGGATCCTACTGTGTAGATCTGCCAAGCGTTAGCCGGGTTATTGAATCACAATGCGATGTTTTTGTACCACACATGCAGGTAGAATGTCATACCACTACAGCTTGCCCACACCACCATTGTTCTGATCTGGCTATCATCACATGGGTCACGTTAACAGCGGCTTCCGCAACCAGTGTGACCAGGACAAAGAAGGACAGCCATTTGAAACATAGTTTCGCATTTTGGGAGAACTTCTGTGGTGCTTTTACCACAGCCACAGTGCTCCTTGAACGCTTCGGAAGGGGCCTGCCACCTGGACCGGTTTGTGAAGCTTTGGTGTTTTGGGACGCGGTTTTGGCTGTCACAATTGAATTGGCCACAAATGCTGACGCAAAAACAACGAGGAGCAGGATCGGATAGCCTGTCCGAAGATATTCTAGCGACCCCAGCATTACGTGATTGTGACCCATCATGGAACTCCCTCGCGGAAAGTCCTACTTTAACAGACGCCGTCAACCAAAGTTATTCCATGACACGGCGACCAGTTCCGCCCAATGTAATGTAATCGTTGAAAAGGGGAGACGAGTTGACGACAGATCGACGAAGTAATGACCGGGCAGGATTCGGGCGTCGAGTCTAGGCAGGCTTGGTGATTTCTGAAGAGATCGACAGAAGAGTATGGGATGCTGTACGCCTCCGCGCGCTGTGGTTCTTTTTTTTTTGCTCCCGATTAGTATTTCCGAGACAGATATGTCTATAGCCAAAGAAGGAATAGAGAAAATGGGCAAGAAATGAGCAATTGGAAGAATGCAGTAGCCACGAAACAAGGCACGCGCGTAGTGAATACAATGGCTATACCAGGCGAAGGGCAGAAGAAAAAAGAAGAGGCGGGCGGACTCCGGAGAATGAAGCTATGAACATGAGCAGCAGGAGGGGGAGGAGGAGAGGGGAAAAAGAGGAGAGAGAAAGAGAGAGAGGAAAGGATCGTTGGAGGATACAAATAGAAGACGAAGCAGAGACTGGGAGGAAGTAGAGCCGGTATGGAGAATGGAGAATGACGGTGTGGTGCATGTGCAGCAGTGCCCTGTGTCCAGAACAATTCCGGACTCGACTAGTGTGCAGCTGCTGGACCCAGACCACCTGGTCCTGCACTAAAACGCTCAGTGGTCCTAGCCAAAAAGCAAAAGGAGAGATTTCCTCAAGGCTCAAAGGACTTTTCAGAGTCGCAATTTTAGGGAACTGAATCCTGGAGGCATAATCTCTCCGGCTCTCTCCTTGTACGGTGAAAATTTTCCGGAGTCTGGCAGAGGCACCGGCAACTTAACCAGGGGGTTCTTCCTTCATGTCCTCCGAGACTCGAGTCCGGCCTGGAGGAGACATCGACCTAGGTCCTAGGTGGGTTCTATAGAGTTTCCAAATTTAAAATATACATGAATAAAAAACAAGTTTGTGGATGCAAACTTGAGTGCGTTTGTTTGTTAGAGTCCCCAGGATCTGGCTGGTAGGAGAAGATCACAACAACATCCGGAGCTGAGTGGACTTGGGGAGGACCACTGCCCAATTATTAATGGGAACAGTTCAACAAGTTGTAACCTTGATACATACAACGTAGAGTGTACTGTAGGCGAGATGGCGGTAACAGTCATCAAACAGAGCAAGTTGAAGTTGACGTACGTACTGCTAACCTAGGCTTGAGACGGTTGATGCTTCGAGGAGGGAAAGAAGATTAAGCTCCAAGGTTACAGGAGCAGAGCCCTGACTGAACCCTGGAAAGGCAATTGAGACCTAGGTGTTTGCTCACACTGGCCATCAGACCTCGGACCCTTCACGCTTTCATACTTGCACATTTGAGACCTGCACCCGCCGCTCTCATTACCACTGCTGTTTAGCATACGGCTGATGCTGTTGGAATAATAATGATCCTATCCTTCCAAGTTTCCGATCAACAGTTGACTGTTGAGACCCCACCTATGGAACCCGGAGCTGTGGATGGTCTAAAACATCTCCATTACTAGCTGTTAGGCCGGAAAACTCTCGATATCGACTACTCCGTAGATAACACAACAGGATGAACTCGAATCTCATGATCAACTTGAAATCTTTCACGTCGTCCAATTCGTCCTCACATCCTCTGTCCGTCTGCCTGTGACGTGGAGAAGAATGGACACAACATGACATCCTCGAGTCCAGGACTCCAGCTACACCGCCCTTGCTGAACTTGAAGATCAAAAGCTGCATGCAGGCCGGATCCTCTCCGTTTTGTTCCGTTTGCTACTGCATTCATCCAGCCCTGTTGAGATCAAGCCACAGGGATACCCAACCCAACACCCTCGAAAGACCACAAGGACAAGGCAAAATAAGGACTTGGGATACAGTGCGCCAGTGACATATCAGCTGGACAGGTCAAATCGTCAGCGAAAAGCAAAAATAGAAGCTGGTTTGAAAATTACCACCTCGGAGACACTCAATGCCGGTATTTTACGCTCTTCTCCACAGAAATGCTTGTATTGCACCGAAAACACACTAAGCCTGATTAGTACCTCACCACGCGTGACTGCCTAGGTGGCGGGAACGAACTTGGAGCATCCGCGGAATCCAATTGCAAGAGTTCCTTGCTTTACAGAGACAAATGCATCTCAACTCTCACTCGTCCATCTGCATCTAGGTTGAGCCTACGCAAGTGCAGCCTGACTAAACGCATCTCCCCTCTTCCAACTGGCTGGCACGCTGAACCTCCGCAGAGATCGGTCACTCGTCACCAGCTCAATCTGAAGCTCTTCCCCACTTCAAGCACTTCTGACAGCTTGTCGCCAGCTTTGATTGACGACCATGAAGCCCCGGTCTGCTTTGGGCTAGGTCTCGGTAGGCTCCCCGTCTTGACGACGGACGTTGCGAGGCAGATTGAAGCATGTCCGACCCGCCGCGGTTGCCCACGCGTGGTGGCAGCTCTTCCCCAGCTCCGCCCCCTCCTCCTCCGCCTGCTCCCGTGCAACAGACCCAGAACAAGTACTCCCAGCGCGCTGCCAGTGCTCTTGCGAGATTCGCCCAGCCGTTTTTGACGGGTTCGCGGCCTCCTAGCCCACACGCTCCCGAAGTGCGCGCGGACGTGTCTTCTGCTGTCCGTTCTTCTATGTCCAGGTCTTTGTATAGTCTCCCGCTTCCCCCACCATTACCCCCTCCTCTTTCATTACCCCCCCTTCTTATTTCGGGGGGCGAAAAACTTTCTGTAATACCCCTCTATTGCATTGGCATCCGATATTATAAAGTCCATAGATGCGCATCTAAATGAAATAGCACTGTTAACACTGGTTTCTTGGTAGGCCCGGAGCGTCACAGACGATCACCCATAAAACCGGCATCTCGATTGCTGCCTTGGATATTTCTCCGCAACGGACACATGCAGTAGTCGGAGGAAAGGAGATTCTCAAAACTATTCGAGTTCTTTCCGATCATTCGTCTGAAGAGTTCAACCTACGCAATGCTATCATCAGTTACTCCTCCACCCACCGAAGCGGAAACACGCGCAAGGACCAGCTGACGGTAAAGGACGTGAAATGGTCACATGGACCGTACGATCAAATTATTGCCACCGCAGTGGCCAATGGCCGAATCGTCGTCTATGATTTGCACAGGAATGGGCTAGAGCTCTGCAGGTTTCAGGGTCACAGCCGCCAGGTTCACCGGCTAGCATTCAATCCACATCAGCCAGCATGGATTCTTTCTGGCAGTCAGGACGCCACCGTCCGCATGTGGGATTTGCGGACCGTGCCAACAGACTCTGGTGTTGCTGTATGTGGAAGTAGAGACCAGTTTCCACTCAATAGTGATGCCGTTCGTGACGTGAGATGGTCCCCCACCGACGGGGTCGCCTTTGCATCAGCCACAGATAGTGGTACAGTCCAATTTTGGGACTGGCGCAAACCGAATGTGGCTGTCTTGCGCATTACCGCTCACGATAGACCATGCTACTCAGTTGACTGGCATCCGGACGGCCGACACCTGGTTTCTGGGGGCTCGGATAGACAGGTGAAAGTCTGGGACTCCAAGTCTACGTCGGAACGCAGACAAAAGCCCACGTTTGTGTTTCGCACGCCTCAGGCAGTTCTCAATGTCCGCTGGCGTCCGCCATCATGGACCAGTGAACTAGAAGGCTCTGGTGACTGGCAATCATTTCAAGTAGTGACTTCATATGACAAAGATGATCCGCGAACCCACCTGTGGGATCTTCGCCGGCCTTACATTCCTTTCCGAGAGTTCGATCGCTATGATTCCCCTGCTACTGATCTACTGTGGCACTCAAAGGACCTTCTCTGGACCGTAGGTGATAGCGGCGTCTTCACCCAGACTGATATCCGCTATGCTCCGCAGGTGGTAAATCAACGCCCAACTTGCTCAGTGGCCTGGAGTCCTAGTGGTGAGATTGTTGCCTTTGGCCAAAAGCGCCCCAGAAGGAGCACCCTAGGTCTCAGCTCAAACGAATTCATTGGTCATGAAGAAAAGAATATCAGCGATGAAATTTTTGAGACAGAAGCAGACGAGATTGTGGATGAGCCCTTGTTTGCTTCTCTCCGGCCTCGACATAGCAAGTCCAGCAGTGTCCGTACTTCAAAGTCGCTTGGCAGTACACCCCCAGAAATAGCACTCCCCGTCCTCCCGCTTGAAAAACTATTTCCAAAAGTTACGCCCATAGCACTGCGTCAGGCGGGAATGGTCGGAAACGTTGCTGGAGCTACTATGAATAGAGAAACGTTTCGATATCTTGCTCGGCAGTACGCACCTCTCCTTCAAGGCAGATTTGATGGCACACAAAGGGGCTTTTTACGCCAGCTTTTCTATTCGCTTGACCACAATGCGCGGTGCGCCGAGGGTATTTCGTTGCTCAAGCTCGCGCAGACATGGCGCATAGCAAAGTATGCTATCATGGAGGAACTCCGAGCAAGGCAGAAAGATGAATTCCCCAATAATGGCTCTCGCACCGTTAAAAAGAATCCTTCCAATGAGCTCCAGGCAAGTCTCCCCGCGGTGGTGGACGCAAGACACGAGAAAATGAAGAGTCGCTTCTTCAAGGGGGTTATAGAGGGTGGAGCCACGAAACATTCTCTCTCTGAACTTGAAAGTGCATCAAACATGACAACACCACTTGCTCAGCCTTTACCAGATTCTCCGTCCGACTCTTATGATAGTTCGCTAGCCCCGATCAGGTCATTAAATGACGCCGAGGACATTCAACCGTTGCCGCCGTCGGTTCTCAGCTCAAACCAGGATACCATGGCTTCGAACGGCTGGTCGTCCATTTCAGATATCGGCTCTCGTCCTACCCCTCAGTTTCAGCATCGAGAATCCAATGATAGCGGCGGAAGTTTGCGCAATCCTTCTAACAGCCCGCCGTCCGAGATACTACACGGTCCAAGCCTTCATGAGATTGAGGAAGAACAGAGATCCGCTCCATTAGCGATTGCTGGCAGGACGGATTGGCACATGCGAGCTCGACCTAGACTGAAAAAAGAGCTTTCGGAGGTGGACGAGTTTGACCAGAAGATGGAGGACAAACGAGCAGCTATTCGTGACTTCAAGTATTTCCCGAAGAGATTACTGTCTCTTGAGTCCCATACGGAATCCGCAAAACCTGGTTTCCATCGCCACGAATCATCGGAGAGTTTCCCAATGTTCTCTGCGTCAACGGCAAGCTCTCGTCCTTCAAAGTCACCGGCTGCCTCATTTAGTTCTGCGGCAGTGCTGCATGATGCGCCAGAGGGGGGTGGTGTTACAAGCGGCCATGATACAGCAGCCAGGAACGAGACATTGCTTAGGACACGCAGTGATTCGATTCTCACGACGAGTTCTATGGCGGAAGAAGAGTTTCAGGCGGGTGAGTTGTTTGGAGAAAACCTTGCAAATAATGATTATCTTCATCTGGACAGGCCTTCAACCCCCCCTCCGCTCTTGAAGGAATCGACACCCCTGACGACTATGCGCGAAGAAGAGCAGGGGATAGCGGGGCCTGCTGGAACCACCAACGGCGAGTTGATCGGTGGTATCGCTAACTCCGAAGACGAAGTCTTCCAAACCCCGATTCCCATCATGTCTAATATGGAGAGAAATGATTCCTGGAGCGCTGAGTTGCTCCTGACGGAGGCGATCAGACACTACCACAGCAGTCCACATGTCGACGTGCAATCTGCCGCACACTTGCTTCAAAAACTCCACATTCTCTTTGACGACTGCGAGAATATTCTCCCAAGGCAAGAGAGTGAATTCATCTTCAAAGCATACAACGAAACTCTCATCCGCCAATCTATGTATATCGAAGCAGCCGAACTTCGTCTTCTCTGCGTCTCGTCTTATCCCGCGGTCTACGAATATGCCCAGGGAGACACTTATATGAACGTGTTTTGCTTCACATGCAGAAGACCGTATGAAAACCCCAAGAATGACAACACTCGCTGCCACCGCTGCGATACTCCGCAAGAGGCTTGTTCCATCTGCCTGAGCCTTGAACCGCCACCGGAATGGGTCGTGGAGCAGAGTCTCGCATCCAACGGCCTCTCTCATGACTTACACACTGCCCTCTCTTCCAATCTTCTCTCATCATCGCATTCTTCGATCACTGAACCTACTTTCACCGGACCTCTCTCGTCGGATAATTCCGAAAGGCAGTATCAACCTCCAAGCACAAAAGGACTTGCTCTCTGGTCCTGGTGCCAGGGTTGCGGTCACGGAGGTCATCTTGCCTGCATAAGTACGTGGCTGAAAGACGTTGACGTCAGCGAAGGTGGCTGCGCGACGCCAGGGTGTATGCACGACTGCGGCCCAGGACCTCGCCGGGAAAGAAACCGCAACGTTCTTCTCGAGGAATCGAAGAAGCGCGACTCCGCCAGCAGAAAGGCCGGCGTAGGGTTCGTCAAACGCGACACCTGGACACGAGGGGAGAGTAAAGCCGTTGAAAAGGTTCGAGGGATGCTGGGCGCAGGTGCCCAAGCGGGAAATGTGTCTCCAAGCAACACCGTGACAGCTAATGTTGCTCCCGGTGGGGCTACATCGCACACTATGTCGTCTCCCAAAAAGGTGCGGCTCGTCACGCCTAGCGAGCAGCAGAAGCCCCAGAGGATTGGTTCGAACCGCACCAGTCTCGGGTAAACAATATCGAGATTTGGTTTTCGAAGCCCTGGAGTTCTCTGGCCACTGGGCTCTTGTTCTTCTGTTCTAAATAGTTACCTTCAGCCAGGATGCATTCACTTTACTACCATGCACTATGCTTTTAATTGATAGAGAGAGTCCTTAGGCGTTAGGCGTACTGGGCTTCGTGCTCAAATTTGTGCCTAATAATGCGTTCAAGGATAATTATATATACCATAGCAGATAATCAAACCCATAAATCTCAAATCAAACCCTCATATAAAGAGTACCATAAAGCTCGACTTGACGAAACGCTCAACTAGCGAACCCGCCAGTGACTTCGGCCTACTACACACTCTATCTTCTGTAGATAGCGATCATCTGTATAATTCATAACGCCATTCTTAATTTCTACCATAACCCGACCTTTCACAAGTGCCTTGCCAGGTGCTTGCCTGAGCGCCTGTTAGAATGTTTAATTTCCAAGTTGGGGTCCAGTAGTCACTTAAGGAAACATTGAAGAGGCAATTAAGTAGACTTCCTGATAAGTCTTCGAGTAGTCATGGCCATGAGAGTGAGAGGTCAAGTTAAATGTGCGAGTACATAGGTGGACGAAGGCCCAGTCCCTTGCGTGGCCCGTGCACTGTTGCCTCCATCGCTGGGCTGCCTGCCCAGTGCCAACAAACTACGGAGTACGTACTGCTCCCTCCAACTTCAACTGGTGTCGCATTATCTTCTTTGCTTCTGTCAATCACCACACAAAGGTGAATGTCAACAATGTCAACAGCATGGCAACAGCTACGCCTCTCCAACCAAGGGAGTTTACCACCTCTTCTGTTCAAATATTCCTCCACAGCAAGCGGCTATGAGCTCTACATGACAGACCTCAGCTATATCTGGTCGGAGCGCCTAGACCGAAAATCAATTCTCAAGAAAGCTGACGAGGAAGGCACTACGATTGACCCTAGTGAGGATTCTGAACAGTTCCAAGTTCTTTTGCAGAAAATTGGAGAGGGACTGCAGAACGGGCCTGGGAGTAGCTCCATTCTTGCCCCCAAGACACACGACAAGACCCAGGGGTTTGAGCTCACCGTCACTTCAAATCTTCCTGCCCCGCTTAGGCCACTTGAATGGCGTGTGCAATTGGTCAGGGAGCCTCAGTCGTCCACCACCAGCCATCTACTTCTACCTCTGATCCGCGCTGAAGGCGCCCGCGCGGCTCGTCAACAGTTACTCATAGAGGAGCTGGGCAAAAAGGACTGGGTTCTCGCAAAACTGTTTGACAAGATCGAAACCATGGGTATTGATCTCAGTACAATATTCCCTGGTACTTCTGGTTTGAGATCCGGCCGTAAAGGCCCAACACTTGCACAGGCGGCAAGGTACATCAAAGGCCTCGGCCCTTTCAACGAGCAGTCATGGCTTGAAGAAGTAGACAAATCCGCCAATGACTCCAGTCTTGCCAGCAATATCGTCGCGGCAATCTCAAGCCAAATCTCCGAAGAGTCCGTCTCATTACTGCCCCCGCCAGATGAGTGGTGGAGACATCTTACCGTATCCGACAGCCCTACGATAATTTCCAAGCCGCAGAAGAGTACCAATAAACTTCAACAGAGCAAGCCGTCTTTGGATGCCATGGATATGGACACTGACGCAGGTTCGGATACTGGAGCTGAAGAGTTCGAGGTATGTCTAGCCATCCATCAAAGAATCAAACAAAGCCAAAATCTCACCCCTCTCAGCGGCAAGAAACACCACCCCGGCTCAAGAAGCCCGCTAAAACTGCACTAAAAGCTGCCTTCGAGGATACCGATGAAGAGACGCAATCGGAAGACGAAGATATACGACCTTCGAAGAGAGGAAAAGAGAAGGGAAAGCAGTCAATGCCAGAGCAACGGACATCCCCCACAATGCGCCCCAAAGTTACTGCAACTGGGAAGTCAAAGGGTCTTGGAACCATTGGGGGCAAAAAACAGGCCAAGCCTAAGAAGCAATCACCATCACCAGCACCAAGCCCACCAGACGCAAAAGCAAAAACAACTTCACCGCAAGCCACGAAACACGAACCGCTCAAACCGCCGTTAAATGAAGACGACGACGATGAAACAACAGATGATGAGCCACCTATAACAATCAAAGCAAACAACGACACCCAGAAAACGGCCCCAAACCCTTCTCGCGGACTGGGTGTTATCGGAGGCAAAAAGAAGAAAGAACCCGAGCCTGAGCCCGAGCCCGAGCCTGAACCTCGGTCTCAGTCTCCATATCAAGCGAAACCTGAAGAAGACTCCAAGGCTCCCGAACAAGAATTACAAGCCCAAGCACAACAAATACATACCGAACCTACGAAAAAGAAACCTCTCGGAAAACTTGGCGTTATCGGCGGTTCGAAGGCCAAACCCAAGGTCAATACCAAGCCTAGAGAAAGCGTATCCCCGACGCCAACCCGGAAGAATGTGGAAGACGAGGAAGAGGACAAAGAAGGACCCCGGAAAAGTACGCGTAGCACTCTAACACCTGCTGACCGAAAGATCATTAAGGAGATTGCGGCACCCCCACAGCCAGCATGTGAAGAGACTGAGCAGGAAAGGGCAGATAGGAAGCGAGAGGAGTTAAAGAGGCAGCTTGAGGCAAAGAGTAAGGCACCCACAAAGAAAAAGCGGAGGTTTTAGCTTTGGGTGCTTTGAGGCCTTGTATATAATTACTGTATAGTTCGGTGCTTTGGGATAGCGGCGTCTAGGGCAGTAGTAATGATTTATGAGAAAGCATACTTCGAAACCGCATACTCAATATAAGTGGTACGCTAGACCAATGGCCCCAAGCCATCTCATCAAGCACCTGTTCAACTGCTGCTTGAGTGACGTCTTGAAGTGTACTATATCAACGCCATGATAGAAAGTGTCCCAAAGAAGCTTTGCCGAGCGGCACACCTTCCGCCTTGGGCAGTTCTGATTAGCGGCTCCAGAGCTTCTCCAGGTCTCGCCTTCTCGACTTCAGACCATGAAACAACCACAAAGCGACACAACATGTCATCGCGATTCCGAGATAGATCGAGGACTAAGAGATCCAGATCACGATCTCCGCGCTCAGATCCTCACCAAAAATACGCCCGACGATCCGACCAGCGGGACCAGCGATACGACAACGATAGATACCGAGATCGCGATCGCGATGCGCGACCGATGCAATCTCATGCCCGGGGCATGAGAGACCAGATGCGGCTCAACCAACTACAGGAAGATGAGCGAGTGCGTGAATGGGTGGCACAGGAGGATATTTTCGTGCTCAAACAGGCCAAGAAAAAGGCCGAAATCCGAGTCAAGGAGGGCCGCGCAAAACCGATCGACTGGCTCACGGTTATGCTGCGAGTGATCGATCCAACGAGGAACCCACTCGACGACGAGATTGCAGATTCGGAACTGGATTTGATTGATCCCGAGGGTGTTTTTGAGGGGCTGTCTCAAAGCCAGTTGGGTGATTTGGAGAAGGACATTGATACATTCTTGGGGCTAGAGTCGAATTCTCAGAATAGGGATTATTGGAAGGTAATTTCTCCGAGTGCCTCTCTGTATATTAGAACTAACCTCGCGCAGACGATGAGAGTGATATGCAAAGATCGACAGAAGGTTGCGGCTCCTGAAGGACGTGCACTTAACTCCGTCGCTGCCGATATCAATAAACTTCTTAGCCCCAAATCATACGAACAGCTGCAAGCCCTTGAGGGTCAGGTCAGGAAAAAGCTGGACTCCAATGAACCCATTGATACGGATTATTGGGAAGAGCTTTTGCGGAGTCTCACTGTCTGGAAAGCCCGCGCGAAGCTGAAGAACGTTTACCAGGCTGTCATAGATGAGCGTGTTCGAAACCTTCGTCAACAACAGCGCGAGGAGGCAGAAGCAGTCCAATCTAAGCTAGCGCCATTGGCGCCGGTGGTCCATGGTGATCTAACTCAAGCTACAGCCATCAACCCTGAGGAATTCCGTGGTCTTGACCCCGACCCATTGCTCCAAATTCGCCCAGAGGATAAGATATACGAGGTTTTGGATGAAGAGGCTTTCTTCAATCAGGTCGTACGTTGCCCTTTTCTCCAAGAAAAGTGTTTGGTCTCCGTTGAGATGGATATACTGATTTTTGAGGATAGGCCCGGGAGCGCCAGAAAATCATAAAGATGGGATATGTTCCTATACGGCAACGCCAAGCCGAGAAGGTTACAGTCCCCGTTGCCGGTACTTCTGGCAATGCTCCTGTTGCTAGCAACACAACCCGCTTCTCCTCCATTCCCAACGAAGATTTCTCCCAGGCGACCAAGGCGTTATACGAAAGGGAGCTTGCAAAGGGAGTCAGCGAGAATGAAGAAATCTTTACTGGCGAAGAGTCTGTCAGCACGGGCACGCAGCCGCAATGGGCGAACAAATATCGGCCCCGCAAACCACGTTATTTCAACCGCGTCCAAATGGGGTACGAATGGAACAAGTACAACCAAACCCACTATGATCATGATAACCCGCCACCCAAAGTTGTCCAAGGATACAAGTTCAACATCTTCTATCCTGACCTCATCGACAAAACAAAAGCGCCTACTTATCGCATAGAACGAGAACATGGAAGAAAGCGAGGTCAATCATTCGCCGCCGCTGGAGAGGAGGATACTTGCCTTATCCGGTTCATGGCCGGGCCGCCCTATGAAGATATCGCTTTCCGCATCGTGGACAAAGAGTGGGACTACAGCGCAAAGCGAGAAAGAGGCTTCAAAAGCACGTTTGAAAAGGTGTGTACAGCCGTTTGCAGTAGGTGTTTGTTGTATTTGCTAACTTCCGCAGGGAATCCTGCAACTTCATTTTCAATTCAAACGGGTGTGTCTATCCCCGCCCTCTGGTTGCCGCTTCCACTGGCTAACAGATCTAGATCTATTATCGCAAATAAAAGGCCTTATTTGTGGCTCCCTGCGCGTCATGGCCAACATCGTTTATCCACCGCAGTCGCAGAAAGCATCTGGGGGAGGCTCTGGAATGGGCCCGCAGTCCCGACTGTTTGTGTCGCGGCATGGCGCCTCCTCTGCTGTTCGCCCACGACTGAGAAGCAGTTGAAGTTGCGATTGGGTCAGGAACAATTTTCAACTGTGAACGGATTGGGTATCCGTCTAGTTGGTAAAGCTCGGACATATGATATCAGATATCTGATACAGGAGCGGCTCTACGAGACCTAAAGATCCGCACGTGCGCAGAACGAATATAGAATGCTTATTTCCACCACGTCATTATTTAACCTCCGGTCTTTCCCAGACTATTGTCTCGGCTCAGCAGCTCAAATTGCCACCCCCGTACTCATCGATCACGTGAGGGCCTCTCCTGGAGAAGTTCTCCCAAGTTGTATTCCATGTGCAAGCCAGGGTTGTTTTTTTTGTTTTCCGTTCATGGAAGGTGCAGGAGTGAATATGTTCCCATGCTACCAACCTGCCTGCATGACGGTTCCGAAGTTCCGGCTGGTCGGGGAAGCGGGAAAGGGCCCCAGTGTCTGCAGGACCTTTTGAGGGAAGTCCGGGTGGACGTCAAAAGGCCAGAGTTCCAGAAGCGCCGCCCACTCGTCCCGTGCTCGGGTTCTGGCCAGGACAATGGGCGACGCGCGCTGCAGGTGGCCGTTCCCCTCCACCCTTGTACCAACAGCGGACTCAATCCCGGTCCTTCAGGCATTCGTAGAGCCCTCAGTAGACCCATTGCAGCCCCCTTGTAGCACCAGATCTAGCCTCTGGCGGCCGGCGCTGGGATCATTGGCCACATGTGAGCATGATCGCGTTTCACAAACTTGCGAAATAGCCAGTCTCGCAGCAACTGAAGCAAAATCTGCAAGAACAACCCCGGGAGACGACCTCTTTTCCTCTTCAGTGCGTCTTATTTTTAGCGAGGGAGGATCCAAAGAGGTTAGCGAAGAGGAGAAAAAGGAAATAAAATCCCCCAATTCCCAAGCTCCAGAGGCCCTGACAAGGAGGGGGCCGATACAGGATGTTTGTTTGGGGGGATCTCAAAGGGAGAGGCGATGGATGCATGGAATCAATGGGGTCTGGCTGTTTGCAGAGCAGAGGGAGTACTAAACTGTACCTCCTGCTGTCTGTGTTGGCAAAAGTGACTGTGCATCCCTCTTGTATTGAGTGGTCACACGTAAGTGGGCATCAAGCAGGTACTAGAAACACTTGCAGAGGCAGAGCTTGCAGAGTACTTCTACTTTGTCGTCGTTGCTTTTTGTTTCTTCTCAATTGCCTCCAGCCCTGTCTTGTTTTTGCCTGACGAGGGCCTTACGTTTCTGAGGCATGCCATGCATGCTCCTGGCTCCTCCTGCTTCCATTGATGATTTTATATGCCTTTCCCGCTACTTCGAAACCAGCTTCTGGACCCCAACTTCTCACACTTTTTTGGCATCCTCACCCTCAATATGAGTCGCTTTGGCCACGCTTCTTTTGCCCGTGATCCCCTGCGGCACTCCATCTCCTCGACGTCAGATACATCCCCTTCGTCTGTCTTGGACAGTGCCAGTGTGTGCTACGGCAATTCGCCCGGCGAGACCTGGTCCGACTCTAGCTCCAGCAGTCCAGAGGCGATGATGCCGTATCAGCAGCCCTGGGCCATCGAGCCGGCCATGAACTACTCCATTATCTCGCCGTCAACCCCATTGCCAGACGGACTGCCCCGTATCATCCCGGGCGGCAACTCTCCTGAGTGGTCCAGCCCTGTGATGCCCTCCAATTATTCTCCAACAAGGCCATTGAGGCCTGAGACACGGCGGCTACCTGCTGGCAAGGCCTTGTACAAGTCTTCGCTGCCAGCTGCAGCCCTCCCCCCGCATTTGCAATCGTCATCTTCGTCCACGAATCCTACAACGACAACAAGCTTATCGCCCACCTCGGCAACCATGCCATATCACTCGCTGCCACTAAGCATGGTGAGCCCCCCGGTCAAGGTTGAGACAGACCGTGAAGACATTGCCATGGACGAGGCAGAGGACACCAACGCAGATCCTCCATATTCTCAACTCATCTACGAAGCTCTCTTCACTGCACCTGGGAAGAAGCTGCCTCTTCAAGGCATCTACCTATGGTTCGAGAAGAACACGGCCAAGGGGAGAGACCGGGGCTCCAAGGGCTGGCAAAACAGCATCCGACACAATCTTTCAATGAACGCGGTACTTCTCTCTCTCTCTTTTTATTCACTTTCCTAATTTATCTCTGTACTAACTGAGACAGGGCTTCGAGGCTGTTCGAGAAGAAACGACGCCAGGCAAAAAGGCAGTAAATTACTGGCGCTTGACCGAAGAGGCCATCACAAACGGCATCCAATCTACAACCCGGTATAGAAAACAGGCGAATTACAAAAAGTCAGTGGCTGCGGATCCGCCGGCCCCTCAGCGTCAGCGGTCCGGAGCGAAGGGGGGCAAAGCTACGAAAATCACCGCGAGATTTCGCAGCGGCCAGAGCATAAACAGCATGGCTAGTATGAGCCAAGAAGAATATCTACGAGAACGAGGCTGTCGCCAGCACCAGCCTTTCCCAAAGCCAAATCATCCTTACCACCAAGCACAGCGAGTCATTCCTTCCCAGCGACAACACCACCACCTTCTTCCCCCGACCAAGAACTTTCTCTACGGCCAATACTTCCATCGACCGTCCACGATACCAACAACAGCAACGGGCTTGCCGCAAGGAGGAGGTGGAGGAACAACGCTCCCGCTAACACGCTCTCCAGTGGAGGGTTTCGATCTGGGCAATATCGTTGGCTGCACCGACGCCCCTCCCTGCACGGCCCCTACTCCTATTTTCTGCGACATGGCGGGGCCGGGCCCAGATTGCCTCGTCTTTGACACTGGGTTTATGGCGTGGGACGGAATGCATCCGTCGTTTGCGAACTCTGAGATCTCGACGTCGGATCTCCATGTCGGGTTATGAGGTCGCTGCCGGGAAAACGAATCTCGATGAGACGACTTGTACGTTAGTTCAGGATACGATTGTCATGTGCGATGAGATGCGATGCGATTACTCTAGCTAGTTTTCTTAGTTCTTACTCTTCGGGCTCTGGGGCTGTAATCAGGCCGGCGTTGCGAATGCATAATCAATCTCCTTCTACAATATATCTCGAAGGTAGATTCAGTCAGATTCTTACTCGGCTCGAATTAATCGCCCACAAGAGCGAAAAAGAAACCATCCACTTCCTGTCGGAAACATATATTCAGGACCGGGTGTGTGTGGCATATCGGAATTGGTCTCCTCGTCACTGCCCACGGTGTCTGCCCCCCTTTTGATTTTCGCCTCGAACCGCTCGTCTCGCTAATATTTCAATTGGGTCTGTGGTCTTCACTCTCCTACCCAGGGTCCAACTGGCTAATGATCACCCGCGCGCAAAAACACGATTTCTTCGACAGCTCTTTGTTTACTAGATTTAGGTCATTTCGAAGAAATGAATGCCCTGCGATGTGATATGGTGTGATGCAATGCGATGCGACTGCGACTGAGACTTGAGCCTGAGGCCAGGCCGCGCCACCTGGTTCAACAGGACCCTTGTCATAGCAGATAAAAATAATTAATAATTGGACAAGGGGGGTGTGCTGTGTAGTCTCTTTCTCGATGAAGAGTAGGAGAGGGTACTCTGGAGTACTAGGGGAAGGAAAAAGAAACGATGACAGCTGTGACGAGGAGCTCCCGTTAGGCGCTCTGACCAGCATAACTCTTCTGCCAGTACTAGCTGGGTAGATACATACAGTACATAGATACAACCCCGGGAAGAGGGCTGTCGCGGCACCAATTGCCCTTTGGTGGGAATATAAGGCTCTGATCGATGGTGGTTAATCCGGAGCTGGGGTTGGATAGATATGTTGTGCAGGGGACTACGTAGACGATGGGCGTGGGAAGGGGGCTGTCGGAGCTTGGGCTCTCTGTGACTATATTATATCGAGGGTGAGATTGTAAGCTACAAGGTACGCGCGGGTGTACGGAGCATATATGGCAGCGCCAGGTACCTATATTGGGCGGATACCCTCGCTCCTCGCCCTCGCCTTAGGGCAGGCATTCAGACATCGTCGGGATTGGGGCTTGAGGGGGGGCTGGAGCCGGGGTTCTTCAGTCCGTGGGTTTACTAGTAGCTTGTGTTAGGAGATGAATGATGCGAGGCATCCACTCAGCGGCGGCTATCATCATCGGGGTTGCAAAGAGGATCCTTCTATTTGGTGGGTCAGCCTCCAATGATCGATTTTTGTTTTCTCAGAGATGGCCTGCAGGATGGTGGCCGGGGGTGGTGGATGAGTGGTGGGAATTGGCCGGGGTCATCGATGGTTGGGTTTTGGGTTTGGGTTTGGTTTTTATTTTTATTTTTTCCGTCGTTCCTCGTGATTGTTGAGAAACTAACTGAGGGTGAGGCACGTCGGGAGGAGGCGATGCTTGGGAGCGAATGGAGAGTGAGCTGGAGACTGCCCAGGGTGAGTGACCAAGGTACTGTCCGTCCTCGAGGGGACTGTGCCGACCACTGCAGTGGGCGGATGGCAGTGACAAGGTTGACCTGGTCGGGGAGGAGCCTCTCTACTAGACTACCTTCCTGGATGGAGACTCTTTCGTACATTGGCGTTATTGTGTCTGTCGGGAGAGGAGACAATGAAAGTCCTCAGACTAATCAAGAGCGAACTGCAAGTGTGTCAGTGACAGCCACCGGCCGCAGAGCCCTAATGCTGCCAAGGTGGGTAGTGTGTCAGTGGCAGCTTGCAGGACGGACTGTGGCCATTATTCCTGCTCGTCAACTGTCACTGTCAGGCTTCAGCGAGTTAGCCGCTGCAAGATACTCGTAGTGCATGCCCCGGCACCTGAAGATGCCCGTGCTGTCCAATCGCTGCCGCGCGCGACCTTGCTGTCATCCTCACTTCTGTACCACCAGCCTCTCAGGTTGATCCCGATCATCCACTGCATAAATCTCGTAAACAAATGTGCATCAGTCCAGACTCAAGGGCAAGGGCCCGTGCTTGCGACATCCGACTATCATCTCTGGCTTCCCTTCCCCGTGCAACGGCTAAAGTACGAATCCTCCCCTTGAGCGAAAAGTCCAGCTGGTCAACCCCTTGAGGTGTTTTGGATAGATTGTCGCCCTTCGGAACCAGGTACCAGGCGGGCCGTGCCGTTGCAGCGTGTTTGAGGATTCACCCATTCTCATTCACGGTATACTGACGACGGACTGGCAATTTCAATAATCTGAGCTATCACACTTGCAACTGACACTTTCTCCTTGGAGCTCGATCGTCCCATCTTCCAGAGTTGCCTGATCTTGCCTTCGCGAGCCGCCGCCCGCTTACTGGTTTTTTGTTTCTTTTTAGGCGCCTGGATGTGATTCGGCCCCAACGTGCATGCAATGGAATTTATATATCATTTTCGGTTCCGATGCCAACCCGGACGCCTTCATCTCGGATCCTCACTCTCTTGCTTACATGGCAGTCAATAGTCTATGCGCCCTCGACGAGGAAGTGGCGGCTAAGATGCCCTCAACGTGCGCCTCGACAAGGTACATGAACGTTGATAGCACTGGACTTTGTGCTCACCGCTGGGTTTCCAGACAGACCTTGCACAGAAATTGGATCATCAAGTGTCTTCCTCACCCGAACCACTGTACACTGAATCTATACTTAGTTCGGCGGAACAGAAAAGCACGAAAAGTCGAGATAGAACAGACTTGCCTCAATATGGACATTTGTCAGACCTCAGCCCCCACCCCATTCAAACAACACGGCTACACACTGGAAATTAGCTGAGGGCCAAAGGAACAACAAGATTTTGGGTTGGAACTCCAATGTACACCCGCTTAGCTCGTCGGGAATGCGTTTCCTGAGAACACCCTAGTTGCCTTTTATGGCGAGGAGCAGAATGATCTACAGGAATCACGGACCTTGTCCGCTTGAACAAGAGGCCAAGATTATTCCACAGCGTCCAGGCATGCCATCTTGACGGCGGCGTATTTGTCGAACTCACTGCCGCTACCCGTTACCATATGGTATGCATATCGACAGCTATCTATATTCTCTTTCGTGCAGGTTCCAGCAGCCTGTTCCCAAGAGACATCCAACCCCCGACGGGATCTCGCTTCCAGATCTACCCATGGAGAGAACAGATCTCAAACTATGGTGGTGTTGAAGAAAGTACACGAGGACTTTGTGTCGAGTCGTAGGAGTGGAGCGTGGTACTTTCGCCCTCGGCAGCAGTTGCTCCAATCCGCTTTCTTTCTGTGCATTGCTTATTCTTCCTTCGTTCGCTCACCGTGGAAAAGTACTACGCGCATTCTTTTGAGTTTGCATGGCTAGGTATTGTGTGGCGTGTTGGAGAGGGTCAAAGTTTAATCCTGCTTTGCGATCTGAGTGTCTTCTCGAGATGATGTGTCTCTCATGGAGACCGCGAAGAAGGTACTTCTGAAGAGGTGGCGGCCCTTAGATACAGTTGCCATGAAGGGATCTAGACTGGACCGAAGCCATGCACTACTCTGGATGGTTCATGGGGCCTTCCAACACCAGTTTCCCTTTTCGGATCTGAGTACAGACACATGGTGCGGGTGAGATTTGCACGCCGCAAACCATGGGGCCCTGCGTGCAAACCATGGTGCCGGATTCAAGATCAGCGAGATAAGACAGGCAACTTCGCCGTGTGATGGGGCAGATTCTGATCAAGTCTGATCTCGTTTTCCAACCTTAGATAACCATGATTGCTGAAAGACCTGGGGTCGGTGGCCGAACTGCGCTGCACGTTGGACCCTGGTCAGCAACCCGTGATGGGTTTCGGCAAAACAGGCAAGGTTTGAAGTAGAAGACTGTCATGAAATGTATTTCATAGCTAGCTACAACGACATAGCCGCGCTAGCCCGTGTTCACAAAAAGAACTCATACCCAGCCAAATTTTATTTTTCCATTTGATTGCTTTCCACTAAACACAAAACACCGAGCTTTGATTATGCGACGCAACCCTTTAGCGCTTGGCGGCCTTCTCCTGGGACTCCTTGAGAACCTTCTTGACGATCTTCTGCTCCTCGATTAGGAAGGCGCGGACGATGCGATCCTTGACGCAGCCGGCGCAGCGAGAACCACCGTAGGCACGGCTGACGGTCTTCTTGGGGCGAGAGATCTGGGAGTATTCGCGGGGGCGAAGGGCGGGGACCTGAAATTGGAAATCAGTCGCTGTGTCAAACTCGGCCATGCCCCCTCCTTTCGTTCCTTTTTCCTTCTTGCTCCAGTCCATTCTCCTCTTCCTTCCTAACTCAACGAACTGGGCGAATGGGTACTCACACCAGGGAGCTTGATGCCGCAGTCACCGCACTTGGGAGCAGTGCCCTGCTTCTTGATGTGCTGGTAGCGGAGAGCACCGCCGGGGGTCTTGACGATGCGGACGCGGTTGGACCGTGTGTTGTACCTGTATCAATCCATCAATATCGAGTCGAACACATAAGATATCGCCTTGAAGCCAAAAGAGTCGTCGCCATGCTGATCGTGATCTGGACGACTGAGGAGGGTTTGCTGGGGAATTTCACGTACGGGTTCCGGCGGCGCTGGAGAAAAAAAAAATGGTTGATTAGCACTCTGCTCAATTCCAAAATAACGATAGGTGACTGGATAAAACTAACGTATTGCAATCTGTTGTTCGCCATTTTGACTGTGCTTGAACCTCTGGTGCGGTGGTCAAGATGTTGGCGTCGTCGTCGGTTGTCGTCGTGAACTTCGTCGAAATCTTGCAGTCGTCTGGATTTGTGTGGGTTTCTCGGAGCCCTGGGAGGCCGCGCTAGCGCTAATTTGGCGAGGTCGCGCTAAGACCGTTTATGGACTAGCGCGGCTAGGCCGCAGCCGCCACCTCTTTTGCAAGCTTGCATCGCGAGAAACAGGAGCCAAGGAAAGAGAGAAGAAAGTTTCGTCTTCCATCGTCGTCGCGGAAGGGGATTGTCTTGGAGTTGTTTTTTTGTTCTTCTCTTCTTCTTCAAGACCTTCTCTTTATCACTGACGCGATTTTTCCCCCATAATCCGACTGATGAATCCGGTGTCAGGTAGGATTCTCGCATCTGAGTCTTGACGCGACTTCACGTCAACCCCCGGAGAAGTGCGTGCTGAAGAGCGCCCTTCTCTTCAATCACAATGGCATCGCTACCTCCTCCCCCTCCCCCCGGATGGGGTGCGTCAGCGCCGCCCTCGATGCCGATGGCGCCGCCGCCGCCAGGATATCAACCCCCGGCCGACCCAACCGTCGCAAAGTTTGCCCAGAAAAAGACAGAATGGCTACGGACGCAACGGAATCGCTTCGGCGAGAAGCGCAAGGGCGGGTTTGTCGAATCACAAAAGGCTGACATGCCCCCGGAGCATCTTCGCAAGATCGTCAAGGACATCGGTGACGTGTCTCAGAAAAAATTTAGCAACGAGAAGCGTAGCTATCTCGGAGCTCTTAAGTTCATGCCCCATGCCGTTTTGAAGCTGCTGGAGAATATGCCCATGCCGTGGGAGTCCACGAGGGAGGTTAAAGTTTTGTACCATGTCAACGGATGTTTGACCCTTGTTAATGAGACGCCAAGGGTCATCGAGCCGGTCTTTCATGCCCAGTGGGCCACGATGTGGGTGTGCATGCGAAGGGAAAAGAGCGACCGAAGGCACTTCAAGCGAATGCGATTCCCGCCCTTTGATGATGAGGAACCCCCACTTTCTTGGTCGGAGAATATCGAAGATGTTGAGCCGCTGGAGCCGATCCAGATGGAACTCGACGAGTCGGAAGATGGACCCGTCTACGAATGGCTCTACGACCACCGACCTCTCCTGGATACGCCGCACGTCAACGGGCCGAGCTATAGGAAGTGGAACTTGGATCTTCCACAGATGGCGACGCTATATCGACTAAGTCACCAGCTTTTGAGCGACGTTGTTGACCAGAACTATTTCCACATGTTCGATCTCAACAGCTTCTTCACCGCGAAAGCCCTGAATGTCGCCATCCCCGGTGGTCCTCGATTCGAGCCGCTCTACAAGGACATTGATCCAAATGACGAGGACTTTAGCGAGTTCAACGCCATCGACCGTATCATCTTCCGCGCGCCGATCCGAACCGAATACCGCGTCGCATTCCCCTTCCTCTACAATACCCTCCCAAGAAGCGTCAAGGTTTCTTGGTACTCTCACCCTCAAGTTGTCTATGTCCGAACCGATGATCCCAACCTCCCCGCCTTTTACTTCGACCCTGTTATTAATCCCATCTCTTCCCGTTCCGTTGCCCCCAAGAACATCACCGTTAGCCACGAGGATGAGATCTTTGGTTCCGAGAATGAGGACGACTTTGAGCTTCCCGGAGATGTTGAGCCCTTCTTTGGGGACGAAGAGCTCTACACGCCCGAAACTGCTTCCGCTATCGCCCTGTGGTGGGCCCCTCACCCATTCAACAAGCGCTCCGGGAAGATGGTTCGTGCCCAGGACGTGCCACTCGTCAAACAGTGGTACTTGGAGCACTGCCCTCAAGGCCAGCCCGTCAAAGTTCGCGTATCGTACCAGAAGCTTCTCAAGACGTACGTGCTCAACGAGCTTCACCAGAAGAAGCCCAAGGCCCAGAGCAAGCAGGACCTTCTCAAGACACTCAAGTCGACCAAGTTCTTCCAGCAGACAACGATCGACTGGGTTGAGGCCGGTCTCCAGGTCTGCCGTCAAGGTTTCAACATGCTGAACCTCTTGATCCACCGCAAGAACCTGACATACCTGCATCTGGATTACAACTTTAACTTGAAGCCCGTCAAGACATTGACCACCAAGGAGCGAAAGAAGTCTCGTTTCGGAAACGCCTTCCACTTGATGCGCGAAATCCTGCGTCTGACCAAGTTGATCGTCGATGCGCAGGTCCAGTATCGTCTCGGCAACATTGATGCTTTCCAGCTTGCTGACGGTATTCTCTATGCTTTCAACCACGTTGGACAGCTCACTGGTATGTACCGTTACAAGTACAAACTGATGCATCAGATTCGTTCTTGCAAGGATTTGAAACATTTGATCTACTACCGTTTCAACTCTGGGCCTGTTGGTAAAGGTCCCGGATGTGGTTTTTGGGCTCCAGCCTGGCGTGTGTGGCTCTTCTTCATGCGCGGTATCATCCCCTTGCTCGAGAGATGGCTCGGAAATCTGCTCTCTCGTCAGTTCGAAGGTCGTCACAGCAAGGGCGTCGCAAAGACGGTGACCAAGCAGCGTGTCGAGTCCCACTTCGATCTGGAACTTCGTGCCTCCGTCATGGCCGACCTGATGGACATGATGCCCGAGGGTATCAAGCAGAACAAGGTCAACACTGTTCTTCAGCATCTTTCAGAAGCATGGAGGTGCTGGAAGAGTAATATCCCTTGGAAGGTGCCTGGTCTTCCCGCTCCTATTGAAAGCATCATCCTTCGGTACGTCAAGAGCAAGGCCGACTGGTGGATTTCAGTAGCCCACTACAACCGTGAGAGAATTCGGCGTGGTGCTACCGTTGACAAGACGGTTGCGAAGAAGAACTTGGGTCGTCTTACCCGTTTATGGCTCAAGTCCGAGCAAGAGCGGCAGCACAACTACCTCAAAGACGGTCCTTATGTGTCGTCCGAGGAAGCCGTCGCCATTTACACGACTATGGTGCACTGGCTTGAGTCGCGCAAGTTTACGCCAATCCCATTCCCGAGCGTTTCCTACAAGCATGACACCAAGATTTTGATTCTTGCTTTGGAACGTTTGCGCGAGTCTTACTCTGTTAAGGGCCGTCTGAACCAAAGCCAGCGTGAGGAACTTGCTCTTATTGAACAAGCATACGATTCTCCCGGAACGACCCTAGCCAGAATCAAGCGTTTCCTTTTGACCCAGCGTGCTTTCAAGGAAGTTGGGATCGACATGAACGACAACTACAACAATATCAACCCCGTCTACGATGTCGAGCCTATCGAGAAGATCACAGACGCTTATCTTGACCAGTACCTTTGGTACCAGGCTGAGCAGCGACACCTGTTCCCGGCGTGGATTAAGCCTTCCGACTCCGAAGTCCCCCCTCTGTTGACGTACAAGTGGGCGCAAGGAATCAACAACTTGTCTAACGTCTGGGAAACCGCCGATGGCGAGACGAATGTCATGATCGAGACGGAGCTTTCCAAGGTCTACGAAAAGATCGATCTCACACTTCTCAACAGACTGCTCCGCTTGATCATGGACCACAACTTGGCGGATTACATCACCTCCAAGAACAACGTGCAACTGAGCTACAAGGACATGAACCACACGAACAGTTATGGTCTCATCCGTGGTCTCCAATTCTCCGGCTTCGTCTTCCAGTTCTACGGTTTGATGATTGACTTGCTCCTTCTCGGTCTGCAACGAGCTAGCGACATGGCTGGACCTCCTCAGAGCCCCAACGACTTTTTGCAGTTCCGAGACCGTGCTACTGAGCAGAGGCATCCTATCCGGTTGTACACCCGTTACGTCGACAAGATCTGGGTCTTCTTCCGATTCAACGCAGATGAGTCGCGAGATCTTATCCAGCGATTCTTGACGGAGAATCCGGATCCCAACTTCGAAAACGTCATTGGATACAAGAACAAGAAGTGCTGGCCTCGAGATTGCCGGATGCGCTTAATGCGCCATGATGTTAATTTGGGCCGTGCTGTTTTCTGGGATCTGAAGAACCGTCTTCCCAGGTCTATTACTACCATCGACTGGGATGACACCTTCTCTAGCGTGTACAGCAAGGATAACCCTAACCTGCTGTTCTCGATGTCTGGGTTCGAAGTCAGGATCCTTCCTAAGAGCCGTAATCAGAATGAAGAGTTCTCCGTCAAGGACAGCGTTTGGTCTTTGGTTGACAACTCCACCAAGGAACGTACGGCCCACGCTTTCTTGCAAGTCACTGAGGAGGATATCCAGAAGTTCAACAACCGCATCCGACAGATTCTCATGTCGTCCGGTTCCACTACCTTTACCAAGATTGCCAACAAGTGGAACACGGCTCTGATTGCCCTTTTCACCTACTATCGTGAAGCTGCTGTGTCGACTGTCAACCTGCTCGACACAATTGTGAAGTGCGAAACCAAGATCCAGACCCGTGTCAAGATTGGCCTCAACTCCAAGATGCCTTCTCGTTTCCCTCCTGCCGTATTTTACACACCCAAGGAACTTGGAGGTCTGGGTATGATATCGGGCTCTCACATCCTCATCCCTGCGAGTGACAAGCGCTGGTCCAAGCAAACCGACACAGGCATCACCCACTTCCGCGCGGGTATGTCGCATGACGAGGAAACCTTAATCCCCAACATCTTCCGCTACATCATCCCCTGGGAGGCCGAATTCATCGACTCTCAACGCGTATGGATGGAATACTCCCAAAAGCGACAGGAAGCCCAGCAGCAAAACCGCCGTCTCACCCTCGAGGACCTGGAGGACAGCTGGGATCGCGGTCTCCCGCGTATCAACACGCTCTTCCAGAAGGACCGCAGCACCCTAAGTTTCGACAAGGGTTTCCGACTACGCGCTGAATTCAAGCAGTACCAGCTCATGAAGAGCAATCCTTTCTGGTGGACGAGCCAGCGGCATGATGGAAAGCTCTGGAATCTGAATGCGTACCGTACCGACGTGATACAGGCGCTGGGTGGTGTAGAGACCATTCTTGAGCACACCTTGTTCAAAGCAACAGCTTTCCCGTCATGGGAGGGTCTCTTCTGGGAGAAAGCGTGTCTTGCAAAGGGAACACAGCTTCTACGCTATGATGGCACTAAGATCAACGTTGAAGATGTCAAGGAGGGAGATTTGCTGCTTGGTCCGGACGGTACATCTCGTCGAGCCTTCAATATCGTCAGTGGTTTTGATCGTCTGTATCGCATCAAGATCAGCGGACGCAAGGAAGATCTTGTCGTTACGCCAAATCATATCCTAGTACTCCACCGAGAGAAGCAGGGTGATGTGACTGCCGATCAACGCTACGAAACTGTGGAAATGACGGCCGCCGAGTTCGCTGCGCTTGATGTGCACGAAAAAAAGCAATACCTAGTCCCCAGGTGTCCTGGATTTGAATTACCTGAGCAGGCTGTTCCAGTCAATCCGTACTTCCTTGGTCTGTGGCTCGGCGATGAAAATCGCAGCCACTCTGCAACTGGCTTGGACAATGAAGAAGCTGTTCGTGAGTTCCTCATAAACCATGCTGCCGAGTTAGACATGAACATTGTCGACCACAGTCGTCAACCCCGACAGACTATCTTAAAGCAGCGAAGAGCCGCCGAAGAAGCTGAAACGACCAAGTTCGTTGAAAGTGGTTTTGACTTGCTCATCACCGAAAACGAGTGCGAGGATTGCGAGGATGAGGATATTGACGACGAAGAAATTGATGGTCTCGATGAACAGGAGAATGCCGACTACGACAATGGGCAAGAGCGTAAGCCGCGCACGCATTACCGCCTTCAGACAGGTCGTCGAGCATATGGAGATCTTGACGACACCGAGCAAGGACAACTCATCGACGATATCCTCGATCGGAGCGATGGACCTTCTAATGCCAACAAACTTCTGCGCGCTCTTGACGGCCTGCGAATCGCAACTTGCGGGGCTGGTGCCAATGTTGACAAGAAGCGTATCCCGGAGGTTTACATGCAAAACTCGAGATCTGTCCGTCTCGCCGTACTTGCAGGGTTCATCGACACCGATGGCTGGTACGTCGATCCAGAGAACATGCTTGCTTTCGCGCAGAGCGAGACCTGTCATAAAGAGCTTTTCTGGGACGTCGTTTCACTAGCTCGATCTCTTGGTCTCGGTGTCTGGACTAAGAGACGCCTCATGTGGAACACAGACCATACGACGAAACTACCAATGCTCTTTGCTCAGATCTTTGGAAATGTCGCCGAAGTCCCGTGCTTCCTAGCAAAGAAGAAGGCCGTTGAACGGCTGAACCTCCAGTCCCATTCGTTTAAGATTCTTGATATCTCCCTGCGACCTGAAGCGACAGAGTGGGCAGGTTTCCGAGTCGACAAGGACCAGCTTTACCTGCGACACGACTACCTCGTACTGCATAACAGTGGCTTCGAAGAGTTTGTCTTCCCTTTTTTTCATTGTTGTTCCCTTGTATATTGACCTTACTAACTGCTTTCTAGGTCCATGAAGTTCAAGAAACTCACCAACGCCCAACGGTCCGGTCTCAACCAAATTCCGAATCGTAGATTCACCCTTTGGTGGTCTCCTACAATCAACAGAGCCAACGTATATGTTGGTTTCCAGGTGCAATTAGACCTTACTGGTATCTTCTTGCACGGCAAGATTCCCACCTTGAAGATCTCTCTCATCCAGATTTTCCGAGCACACTTGTGGCAAAAGATCCACGAATCAGTGGTCATGGATCTGTGTCAAGTCTTCGATCAAGAACTGGAGCAGTTGGGCATTGAAGCCGTTCAGAAAGAAACGATTCATCCGCGTAAGTCATACAAGATGAACAGTTCATGTGCGGATATCCTGCTTTTCGCCACAAACAAGTGGAATGTGACCCGGCCGTCTATCCTATTCGATACCAAGGACGTTTACGAGCCCACCACGACCAATAAGTTCTGGCTTGATGTGCAGTTGCGGTATGGTGACTACGATTCCCACGATATTGAGAGATACGTCCGCGCAAAGTATCTCGACTACACAACCGACAGCATGAGTATCTATCCTTCTGCGACGGGTCTTATGATCGCAATTGACCTTTCCTACAACCTCTATTCCGCCTACGGCCAGTATTTCCCTGGACTCAAGACCTTGGTACAACAAGCCATGGCAAAGGTCATGAAGGCCAACCCTGCCTTGTATGTCTTGAGAGAACGTATTCGAAAGGGTCTGCAGCTCTATGCTTCCGAGAGCAACCAGGAGTTCCTCAACTCGCAAAACTACTCGGAACTTTTCAGCCCGCAGATCCAGCTCTTTATCGACGATACCAATGTCTACCGTGTCACCATCCACAAAACATTTGAGGGTAACCTTACGACTAAGCCTATCAACGGTGCCATCTTCATCTTCAACCCTAGGACTGGTCAGCTATTCTTGAAGATTATCCACACTAGCGTTTGGGCCGGACAGAAACGTCTTGGTCAGCTTGCCAAGTGGAAGACAGCAGAAGAAGTTGCGGCCCTAATTCGGTCCCTGCCCGTCGAAGAACAGCCCAAGCAGCTTATCGTTACTCGCAAGGGTCTTCTTGATCCCCTCGAAGTTCACCTGCTTGATTTCCCTAACATCTCTATCCGTGCTTCCGAACTCCAATTGCCTTTTCAGGCTGCCATGAAGGTCGAGAAGCTCGCAGATATGATTTTGCGTGCTACCGAGCCTCAAATGGTTCTCTTCAATCTCTACGACGAGTGGCTTAAGACCATTTCGCCATACACCGCCTTCTCACGATTGATCTTGATTCTGCGAGCCCTTCATGTCAACATTGACAAGGCCAAGATCATCCTTCGTCCCGACAAGAGTGTTATCACGTTGGAACACCACATCTGGCCTTCCCTCTCTGATGAGGACTGGATGAAGGTTGAAGTCCAGCTGCGTGACTTGATTCTCAATGACTACGGCAAGAAGAACAACGTCAACGTTCAGAGCTTGACAAGCAGTGAAGTCCGGGACATAATTCTTGGTATGGAAATCAGTGCACCTTCGCTGCAGCGGCAGCAGGCAGCGGAGATTGAGAAACAGCAAGAGGAGCAGAAGCAGCTCACGGCTGTGACGACAAAGACCCAAAACGCCCGCGGTGAAGACATTATTGTCACCACCACGTCGCAGTATGAGCAGCAGTCATTCGCGTCAAAGACTGAGTGGCGTACCCGAGCGATTGCGACGTCCAATCTCCGCACGAGGGCGAACAACATCTACATTTCTTCAGATGAAATCCGCGATGAGGGTTACACGTACATCATGCCCAAGAACATTCTCAAGCGGTTCATCATGATTGCCGATCTCCGGGTGCAAGTCGCCGGATACCTGTACGGTAGCTCGCCACCAGACAACGACCAGGTCAAGGAAGTTCGGACCATTGTCATGATCCCGCAGGTCGGTAATACTCGCGAGGTCCAACTTCCGCAGCAGCTCCCGCAACACGATTATCTCGCCAACCTAGAGCCCTTGGGAGTCATCCACACTATTTCCGGAAATGAACCGCCGTACATGACGGCGCAAGATGTGACTCAGCACTCGCGTCTGATGAACGCCCATTCGTCTTGGGACAAGAAGACGGTATCCATGACCGTCTCGTTCACACCGGGCTCCGTTTCGCTTGCAGCATGGGGGCTCACGCCTCAGGGTTACAAGTGGGGTGCCGAGAACCGGGATACCACGTCGGACCAACCGCAGGGATTCTCAACCAGCATGGGCGAAAAGTGCCAATTGCTACTGAGCGACAAGATCCGTGGATATTTCCTCGTGCCGGAGGACAATGTGTGGAATTACAGCTTCATGGGAAGCGCATATGGAAGTGTCGAGAAACGACCAGTTTATGTCAAGATTGACACGCCCCTGCGGTTCTACGATGATCAACATCGTCCGCTGCATTTCCAGAATTTCGCCGAGCTCGAGGATATCTGGGTTGATCGATCTGATAACTTTGCTTAAGCGATTGCTGCGGGCGTTGATCGTTTTTTATTGTTTTTTCATGTTTTTTTTTTCTGCAATAATACTTCTGTGATAAACCCTTTCTTGCATGTGTTTCATTATGACGATCTTATTAAGGATGGCGAGGAAAAGCGAGCTAGGCTGGGGATGACATTGCGGCCTCTTTGTATAGTAGTACGTTACTCAGTCAATAGTATATTCATTGGCCAAGTTTTCGAACTGAGTTCCGACCGAGAGATGGTTGAATTCGGGCATGTAGAAAGGCGAAGAGCTCGAGAGGCAGGTACTACGGGAATGAGCCCACCGTGCCCACTGTGGCTTTCTTTCCTTACCAGGCGTTTTCTCCAGACCGGTTCTTCGTTCTCGGTTCCAGCCCTCATCCACTTTCCTTTCCTTTCCTTCCAAGCCAGTTTGAATAATCAATATCATCATCATTGTCTCCGGTCGTATCCGAGGCATCTTACCCTCCGCGAGGATGGCCTGGGTCCCTAGCAGTCTGGACCAGCTTTCATTTCCTGCTTTGGGCCAACCAGCTCGCGTGGGGGTGTGATTATCTGTTTCACCAGTGCTTCATGGTCTCGACTCAAGCTCGGGACGCAAACCTAAATTCTATCGGAAAAACGGAGACCGCGGCGAAGAAAGAAAAAGAGACGGGCGACTGCGCGTCTGCAGGAGACCGTAGGTGGATGCGAATGCGATGCAGCCATAGTGCGCCGCTGGGCTCGAAAAGAGCCTCTATTTCTCGTCTGACTTGCTGGCGACCATTTCGTGCTCATCGCCGCTTGTGAGATGAGGATCCCATCGGTAATGGCTTGTGCTGACGAGCTGACAACCGCCTGGCTGGCGGAGCTGACGCTACGGGGTGTGTGCAGCAGCAGCAGCTAGCAGCAGGCCGCCCCTGCTGCTGCACCTACGCTTTTCTTAGATAAAGGCTTCGTGCCCTCCTTCTCGCCGGCTCATCGGCGGGCATGCTCGCTTCTCGCTAGAAATCAGGATGATGGTGGTGATACACTTGAGGTGGTTGCTGTGCTCCGTCTTGCCGTACTGAACTTGAACTAGTCATGAAAGAAGCATCGGGCAGTGCTTGAGCGACCGATCCTTCTATTGTTATTCCCTGGAGACTTGTCCGCGTCCGCCACCGACAGCTTGCTCTTTGGCATGCTCGGACGCTAGACCTGGTTTGCTCCGTCCGACCATTGTCCGGTCTCACCGAGAGAGGTACAGGCGCCTTTGTTGTTCGTCCCAGGACCAGAGCCCAGGGGACTAGAACAATGGGGCCAGAATAAGGCTGCCAGAGGCTCATGGCGAAGGGTCGTGGTTTCCAGACGAAGAATTTCCAAAAGTAAAAAGGATTCCCTCCTGCCCTGTCGCCAGGGGAGGTCATGGGAAATTGGATTAGGATGATTGCCGGGCAACTTCCTTCAGCGAAACAGGAAAGAGAGACAAAAGGCCGGGGGCTGGTTGCTGCTGTTGGACTGTCGCGCTACTCCAGAGTATGCGCGATATAGTTGAGGGCGCCACATACAACAGTGTTCCTTCATCCGGACGGCTCCATCTCGATCAGTCGCGATGCAGGTGCCGCGTATAGGACGCTCTGGGTTCGAGTATCAAATGTATAGAGTATCGCGAGACCTCCCGGGCCTGTTCATCTATCCTTCGAGTGTAGCGATGAGGGGGCGCAAGGCTAGAACACCTGCTCGCAAGATGGATGACACCCCATCGACGGCGCGAGACTTGAGAAACCCCCTCTCCTCGTGGGTGACTCGCCGACAGGTGCTTCCGATTAGCCAGTACTGGCGTCTTCTTGCTGGTGGAGTTGCTGCGGCGACGTACGACAGGTCCTTGACCTGACAGGGGTGGGATTCCTGAGCTAGTTAAAGCACGCCCAGCCGCAGGTTTGATTCCCTTACTCCGAAACCCGCCAGCCTGCTCTCCCACGTTCGCATCCAATAAGCTAACTCGAGATGTTGCTAGGACTGCGAATGGAATGGGCTTGGATCTCCCCCCGCTTCTTGTTGATCACGAATGGCGTTCTGAGAAATCGGGCCAAGGACGATTTCCAGTGAGACGCTCTTCTGTCGTGCTGAGCGTTTCATGCCACGGCCTTCATAATTCGTTTTCCTAACCCGTTTTGATGCTTTTCTCTCCTGCTCACCCCGATTATTATTATTATTTTCCCTTCCGCCATGCCCTTGGCGTTGGACCAGAACGGCCCGGTGGAGGGGGGTGAAATGACGCTGAGGAATTCCACCAAATCGCCTCTGGTGGTAACATCCCCAAACGACCGTTGGCGTTGCGACTTCAGTGCTAGAGTCCCTTCGGCCCTGTTGCAAGCTAAGCTTGACCAGAGTGCAGATCCGCCAAATGGGCGATTTGTCTCTCTTTATCCACCTGCATCTCTCTAGTCCTGGCGATGTACGGCGCTGTGCCCTTCCTCTTTCCAGAATCTTTCCTCCCCAGTCTTTGGCTGCTGTCGCCCGCGGTCTAGTATTCAACGCGCTGCTGCACAGGGACTTTGTCTGTATGCAGGTTGGCCGTGACCCTGTTTCCACCTCTATTCTGGCTCTTCTGGCTGGGCCCCTTTTGCATAATATTCGATTGTCCATCCCACATCTGTGACTTCTATACGCAACGCGGGTTACGGCTAGCAAGCCGTTTGGATAATCCGACTTGCTGCTGAAAGAGCAAACCCAGCCCTTCCCGTCCTCAGATCTGGCTAACCCAGGCTCTTCTGCTCCGCCGCTTGAAGAAATACAAGTTAGTATTTTTGGCACTCCAAAAGTCCGTCCCAGACCCCGGTGAGTACAAACCATCCCTGATATTTACTCTAACGCTCGTCGTCCGTTCTTCCCTTTTTCTTCACTTTCTCCCTTTACTCTCCCTCTTTCTCCCGCCTCCCCACTTCCTTTGGGATTGCTGGTTCGCGCGCCTGTTTGTCGCCTCCAGTTCAGTCCAGCCTCTCGTTTTTTTCACCTCTGCTCCTGCTATCATCTGGCCCACCCGGTTTTGGCGGTCCAATAATTGTCCTGCGATATCTTATCTTCATTTATTTCTGTATTTTGGGCTTGCTTCTGACGCGGAGGTAGAGCTGGGAACAATATCTTGATTTGGACTAAAGCAAAGTCTGGGGTGCTTTTGGTTCTGGCCTGGTACATGGCGATCGCATCCTCTCCTCATCCCATTCACCAGGCGCCGAAACGAGATTTCGATCAGGTATAGCAACAGGACGCCCGGAAGCAGCAGATCAATTATCTTCGACAGCCGTTTCGTTCTCGCACTGTCCTGGTCTAGAACGCCTCAAAACCACTACTTCAACAGTTAGCTCGGTAGCTTGCCGGGGCTTCTAGGCTCTAGCAGCACCGATGTATGTCCGCGACGCTGGCGGATCCGTACCGAGACTATGCCATTGACTACTCTCAACATGCTACCTGCAAACCTGAGGAACATGAAGGCACGCTGGTCTATCACTCCCAACAGCCGCACCTTCAGCACGCGAAACAGACAGGCCCGTCTTTTTCGACCGGCAACTCGCACGGCGCAGCATTTGAGCAGCATCATGCGAATGCGACCGTGCTCCCAACCGCGACACCTCAGTCAACAGTCCCCGATATCTCCCAAACAGCTCTCCTCAACCAGGCTCAAATGCTCCCCCGCCAGCTCCCGGTACAGTACGCGCCTGCTGCCAGCTACGAGATCGCGCCCTCGATCCAGCGTGGCAAGAAGAGGCCCCATTCCGAAACTGAGCCAGAGGGCGGTAACACAGACCATGGAATCAGACAGTTGCCAGTCCTTCCACCAGATGCACCTTCAGAGCCAACTCATTCTCCCGAAATGCTCTTCTCTGTGCATGGAGAGCCTTCCCAGCACCACCATCCGATGTCGAGCCACGGCTTCGGGCCAACCGATTCAATGGCCCTCCCGCAACATCACCACCACCACCATCTCCCCCCTCACGCATCACTCCGAGCTACAGAGCGCCAGGGCCTGAATGTAGATACATCGCCTTTGCCGTCTGGGCCACCAAGTGTCGTGGGGCAACCGGGGATGCCTGACCCGGCGCCTCGACCGCGAGGGCCCAAGCTCAAGTTTACCCCGGAAGAGGATGCTTTGTTGGTTGAACTAAAGGAGAATAAAAACTTAACTTGGAAGCAAATAGCCGACTTTTTCCCTGGTCGAACGAGCGGCACCTTACAAGTCCGTTATTGCACCAAACTGAAGGCGAAGGATGTGGCCTGGAGTGACGAAATGGTGAGACTCCTTATCCTTGTTTTCCGTACTGTGTACTGATTTGTTGGCAGGTGCAACGACTGCGGCGCGCTATCCAAGAGTACGAAAACGATCGTTGGCGTATCATTGCGGGGAAGGTCGGTAATGGGTTTACGCCAGCAGCATGTCGAGAAAAGGCAACACAGCTTTGATTTGAAATGAGCTGTTATGTATGGATTATGGATTATGTCATGGCAGTTACGGATCGGATATGGACATGGAAATGGGCATTTGACTTTTCTACGCATACACCATACTTTTCTTCTCTTTCCCCTCTTCCCCTTTTTCTTCACTTCTAATCTCCCCTTTACTGTGACTATCCTTCGTACATTTTAGCTCATCTTTACTTATTCTCGCCCTTTGACCTACTTTCCTTGGCAGGTTGTACAAACGAGGCGGGCGACCTGGAGGACACGGGTTCTTTCTTAGCAGTGGCTCTAGACCGGACGGCTGATGTAAGGTAAATGTATAATATCTACTAGCCTGTGGAGAAGACGCATATCATTAGCTGGCCTTCTCAATACATAATCCTTCTTTAACGCTGATAGCAAGTGAAGAGTGGTAGTTATTATGGCCTGATGTCTAGCAGGCTGCCCTAAGCCCTACCCAGTGACCCGAATCAGGTAATATGCCAGACGGGCTTTCCCGGGACGCCGTACGAGCTCAGCAGCCAACCAGCGGGCACGGATGACTAAGGCGGTGGCCGCAGAGCGTCAGACCACGGGCCGAAGCGGCTTCAAACTCACCTCAACCTCCAAACTCCCTCCTCGCCAGTCCTCCACGCCTTGTCTGTTGGCATTGCATCCCACCCGCACAGGACAATGTTCTTCCAACGCACAGCTATTGCCCTTTCGAGGCGCGCCCCTGTGAGGGCCCTCTCTGCTCGCCCTTTCTCCTCCTCCGTCAGCCGCTGTACGTGACTCCCGACTTTCCAAAATACTCGACCCGAGGGAGATAAGATCATGCCATACCGAATTACGACTCAATTGGGCGCGACTGGTCTTCTATACCGCCACCGATGGACATGGCCTCTGTGAATGTGGTTGCTGATACTGTTTTCTCGGATTATAGTCAACCAGAAGAAGTGGGAGCCCAAGCAGGAGGGCAAGATTCTTCCCTTCGAAGGTTAGTACCTGCCGTTCCGTCGTTGATGAACCACCGCACTACACAACCTTCGCGATTGCCGACAAGCTCTACACGACATCGCCAGCAGTGACAATGGCAATTGAGCTCCGAGCACCGCCTGTTCCCCACCGATATCAGCTCGACAACCCACCCACTTCCATACGTTGACGTAACTGGGGGACACAGTGCTAACTGGACATGTTCCGGTGTATAGAGATCAAGACTGAGGATGACCTTGTCCCCCCCGGTGCCAAGCCCGGTACCGTCCCTACCGACATTGAGCACGCCACCGGTCTCGAGCGTCTCGAGCTTATCGGAAAGATGCAGGGCATTGACATCTTCGACATGCGGCCCCTTGATGCCTCCCGGAAGGGTATGTTTACCCCGCACATCATTGTATACGGAAAGACGGAGGCCTGACACGGATACTAGGAACCCTCGACAACCCGATCATCGTCAACGGTGCTGGTGACGAGCAGTACGCCGGTTGCACTGGTTTCCCTGCCGACTCTCATCAGGTCAACTGGCTCACTGTATGAACCACTTTGCATACGAGGATTGAAAATGGATACTGACAATGCCAACAGGTCTCCCGTGACCGCCCCATTGAGCGTTGCGGCGAGTGCGGTAACGTCGTCAAGCTGAACTACGTCGGTCCTCTTGAGGACGCCCACGGCCGTGAGTCCCTCCAAAGTAAATCAACCATATAGCTCCCAGTGCGAGTGCTAACGCCATACCAGACGACGAACACGGCCACGATGGCCACCACCACCAGGTCCACGAGGATCCCAAGACCTTCGCCGACTACGTCAAGCCCGAGTACTGGTACCGGTAAACGGATTCCTTCCCGGTCAAGCGAAATTAGATCCCCCGCGCGCGGTTGCTGCTCCCTCTACCGCCTTCTCTTTTGTATCTCACTCAATCCTCCATTTCCTTGTGCCCAAAGATGATTGATATATGTCCATGTTGTTGCCGTGGTGTGGGTGAATTTAGATGACAAGGTATAAAAGATGCACCCAGAGCGGTTGGTTGTATTCGTTATCTTTGTTACCTATTGAATCCTTGCGTTGTCTCTGTAGAATAGTGAAGTGAAGACGAATAAAGGTGTGGTTTATTTCCTTTCCACTAAATTTTCTCAAGTTCAATTTAACCCTAGAAATATTACGATTGTATGCTTGAACCACTATATACTAAGAGCTATATACTCTGTACAGAATATGTACAACCCTACCACCCACTCTTGCTATCTCAGTGGAAGTGCCCAGCGCGAGCTAAAGGCACTTCCATCTATACGCCTTCTCAATCTCCAGCCACTGTCTTGTCACCAATCCACAGCACACCCGACACCCGAGTCCGAGAAAGTAGATCAATACCATCTACCTTCCAAAGTGCTTCAGCTCGAGATACCTGAGAGGCGGGTAAACTACAGCAGCCCACGAGAACCCAACATAGTTTCCCATCTGTTAAATCGTTAAAACGGGAAGCCTTGAGGTAGACAGAGAATAAACATACGTCAGCTCCATACTCCCCCACCAACCCAGCCAGAGGCCCAATATACCAAACCTGCGCCATGCACAGAATCGCCCCAGCCCAACCAACCAAGAACGCAATGAGCGCTGCAATCCCAATAGGGTGTTTAGCCGGTTCGTCCCAAATAGCCCAGTTGTACCCTTGGCGACGGAAGATGAAGCGCTCTTCCAGGATGATTCCAATCCAGATAGCGACCCAGTATCCCATCAACGCCAGGAAATTGGTGAAGATCTCGGCGAGATGGCTTCGCCCCGCGAGCGCGCATACCGTGTAAATAATCACGCCGAGGGTATTCCAAATCGCGCGGGGCACGCGCTCAGCGTAGCGGCCGAGGACTTGGAAGTCGACGCCGGCGGAGTACGTGGGTGCGATTGCGTTGGCGATGAGACCCAGTGCGACGACGACGGAGCAGAAGTTGCCGAATGTGTTGAGCGGGCTGAAACCTTCGACGATCAGGGCGCCCTGGCCGTTGTTGTACGCTGTTGCGTAGGGGGGGTGGTTGGCTATTCCTGATGCGAGGCCGATGCCGAGTAAGAAGGCCAGTGTGAATGAACAGAGGAGGCCAAAGAGGGAGAGGGAGAAGAGTTTCACTCGTGAGGTTCGTTCCGGATAGTAAACGAAGAAGTCAGCTGCCAGTGGGGTGTATGTGATTGCGGCGCTGACGCAGAGGGAGAAGAATGATAGTCTGGCGGAGAGATTGGATTAGAGGGAGAAGGTGGACATGGGAATGTAATTGTACCTGTTCCCGATCACGGTGCGTGTATCGCCATGAGATGGGGTAGATAGGTCGAACTTTGAGGAAGACACCCCAAATAGAATGCTCACGACGATAACCTGAGGCAGAAAGGCGAATCTATCGTAATCAGTAGCAGTCTTTGTAGCTTGGTAATGTCGCCTACCGTTCATAGTAGTGGAAGACTCGGATGCCAAAGGTTGCAATGATCCAACTGATGACGGCAATAATGACGATACCTGCGTTGTGTCAGTGTCGAGGCAATACACCCAAGGAATCAGATGCCCGTACCGACTGCCACCGACAGGCTCCCGTTTGGAGATACAGCAGAAAGAATCTGCCCGCAAACGACGCAGTTGATCAAACAGTACCCGATCATCTGAATCAGGTTCAATATCACGACGAGCTTGCTCGGCCACCATCCCATTGTATACCGTCCAAAAGCCTGCGAGCGTTAGATCCATGTAATATTATTCCCAAAGGCTTAGACAATACCATAGTCCGGATACCAGAGATAGGGCCCCATGTAGCCATCCACGAGGCAGCTGTCGCACCGACGAGGGCTCCAAAGACCGCACAGAGAGCCGAATCCATAAAGCTAAGGCCGTATACTGCAGGCCCCAGCATACCCAAGGTGATGTTGTTGGCTGCCAGATTGACTGACATCCAGAGCAGAAAGACCTGCAAGTACGAGACCCAGGTCAACTTTGGGATTCGTTCATGTTCCTGCACACGTTCGATGCCACGAGCTTCAAGGCTGTACTCAACCAACTGACTCTCCATTTTCTTGAGACAAGAAGTCAGCCGGTTAGGAACAGAGCCACGACGGTCAGCCCCGTTAAACCTGACCCCGTCATCATGGCGAAAAGGTGGGTTGTCGAAAACAGCCTCCGAGCGTATCGCATTCTTCTTGGTAGCCCCCCCTGCTGTGGACGTCAGGTCGTTCCCCGATGACATGCTGAAATGGGTTAGTCACGTCTGCGCAAGTATAGTAAAGGGGTTATATGCGCGCATGAGTTCTTTCGCTGGAATTATCCAGATCAAGTTCAACCGTATGATCTCAGAACGACAGCTGTGTGGCCCTCCAGTGGCTGACCCTGCAGGCACACAGTTGTCGAACACCGGTCATCATGCAGGCAGATTACCTAGATACCTTGATCGATAGACAAATCCATGCTACTCGGCCTCATGATGGCCATGGCAGGTCGGATCAGACGGGGGAGGTGGAGTACACTGGAAGAATAGCCGGGACCTAGGCGAGGGAATAGCGGATAGGGTTAGTATGAGTATATGGGTGGAAGAGAGGGAAGAATTGATTTCACCTCTGCAAAGCGAGTCAGTGGTTGAGGGATTATTGAAAGCAAGATGGGCTCGAGGTGGGAAAGTGGTGGGGAGGAAAGAAGTGAAGGAGAGAAAGTTTGGAGAGGAATTTGCCGCTCGACGGTCTGAAACTCTATTCCCGCCCTAACTGCGATAGCACTACACTTACATTCTACTTCTTTAATTTATCGAGACTGTTCTGCGACATCGGTTTTGTCATTAAGCATGTTATGATACTCAAGGCGCCTACCGCTGCCAACAGCCAAAGCCGAATTCAGAAGGAGACAACGAGAATAGTGGACGGAACGACGCCGGTATCCTTTCGCCTGGTACATTGCAAATTGAGATATAAAGCTAGTCGCGAGAGGCAGCGCTATAGATCCAAAAGAATGGGGGAATCCATATGAACATCGAGCTGGTCGTTACGTCGTCAAAAGCCGTCCTATATCTAGAGATCCTTGAAATGTTCTTTCGCATATTGTTCGCACGCCTAGAGTGTGGATGTTAGAAGTTGGTGAGTCCTCTACCCCGGATTACAACAGCTTACCTTGGCCGGCTTCCCAACTTTTTGGCCAATGGCTTTCCACTTGTTCCCCTCATATTCCTTGATTGCCTCGCGCAGGGCTATAGACTGTGTACAGGATCAGAAATTGCCGGTATAAACCCTCTATCAGAGCTGATCTCACCTCGTCCTCCGCGAACTCTGCATAGTGCATGTCCTAAGCGGTCAAAATCAGCAACAGTATGAGATGGGAAGGCTGTTCGGTTTACCTTGTACCAGTGCTTTTTCACACTGCCTTCAGTCCGGTTCGGAAATGTCTGAAAACCCAGTGAGCAACAGAAAGAGGTGCGGGCGAAGCAGAGCTGGCGTCTTACGCACCTTGGCAATCTCGCTCCAGCTGCGACCAGCATCGCGCATCGTTTTGAGCCTCTGCTCTTCCTCCGCGGTCCAGGGAGTGTTGGTTCTTCCCTTTTTCCGAGGAGTAGGCTCTGCCGTTGCAGCCACAGGGTCATCGCCCGTCGCACTGGTCGTCATTGCCGCGGTTGAGCTTGGGGGAGGAGAAGATCGCCGTTTACGCGGATTCGACCCTGGGTTCTGAGTTTGGGGCATAGGAATGCCCTCGTAGCTTGGTACGTGTTGGAAAGGATGATTTTGTTGCGCTTGTTGTGGGCTGCTGGTAGGGATAGACGTCTTAATTCGCTTAGGAGTTGGAGGTGAGCTGGCGAGGCAAGGACGGGGACAGAAATTAGTGGTTAGTGAGGGTCTTTGAGATGGATTTCAGCGGCGCTGAAAGAGTCGAAAGAGAAAGAAAGATGAAGTGAGAAAGAGAAGAGAGGAAGGAGCGCATGACAAAGACCTAAGAGATGGATCTGTGCGTGCATATATAGATATATGATAGAAGTATATAAAAGTATATATACACTCAAGGTATACACACTTTCAAGCAGGTAGCAGGACAAGTGAGTAGGTTTTTTTTTTTGGCTTGGGCACCACTAGGCTCATGAGAACAAGGGCAGAACTTACGACATATTGGACGAGGTGAAGGCTTCCCAATCACGTTGCGCCGGCTCATCTGTACATACACATGATTAGGAGATTAGCAAGTCCGCCGCGCAAGAACGGTCCGGGGAGATTGGCCTGTCAAGTTGCTGGAGACGAGCCTTCTGTTACACCAGAAAGTGACGATGACACGGGCACATCCCACAGCGTGGAAGTAGCGCTGCAGGATAACGGGAAAGCGACCAGACAGAGGGATAGCTGAGATGGGGGTGTTACATGCATGTATGTACAGCGATAGACGGGAGGCCAGAGAGTCAGGGAGGGGGCCCTTGGGGGTTGAAGTGGAGAAAAAGTGAGAAGCGTTGGGGGAAGAGGAGAAGAGGAGGAAGAGGCGAAGGGGGGTGCGAGGGGTAGCAGAATATGTATAAACAGCTTTAGGCACAGTCACAAGTGGTCCCTTCGTAGCACCCTCACCTCCAGGGACTGGGGAGAGTACGGAGGGTACGCAGAGGTACTGGCGATCAGAATTCTGGTCAAAACAGACCAGACCAGAGCAGATCAGGAGAAGGTGGAAAGGCAAAGGGAGGCTTACTGGTCGAGGTTCATGGTCCACCTGAGACGTCTCGGGAGGTTTGTGTAGAAAAAGGAAAAATAGATTATAGATGGGACGTACAAGGCTAATAACCGATACTATGTTTGCAGATATCACACCTATGGACGATCAGAGGAAAAGATAGCCCTGACAGCGTAGGTGGACGAGGCGGATCCACGCGGTATACAGAGGAGACGGGGAGGATGGAAGAGACGGAGAGCGAAGGCGAGACAGCAAAAGAGCGCCTGAGACCAGTGACTTCAGACCAATCGCACCGTCTTTAGATGGCGCTTGCTTTTTCCATCTCCTTCCCAGCAGCATGTTGACTCGTTTCTGCACGCCAACCCAAAGGTCAAAGCAGAGGCACAGGAAGCAGACGGAAATTAAAATGGGAATTCTGCTGATTGGGCACCAGGGGCATTGCTCCTTCCTCATCGACTTTCGTCAGCGGATGATTTTCACTGACAGATCTAGACGCCCTTAGAGTTGGATCAGATGCCATGTTAATGCGCCATCAGGCGATGCGTCGATCTCTGACTCTGTCTCGTTCGATTTTCTCACTCCGCAGCATGCCTGTCCACGTATCCAAGCGATGAAGCGGATCGGGTGACCGTGAGACAAACTTCCAGACGTACTCTTCATCGCATTGGGACTTGGCAGTCAAGAGCTCCCAGGTCGTTCCTGTCAGGGAGCCTGGAAGCGGGGTAGCTGTGTTAACTGCACTACGAGGATGAGGATGTTGAGTGGCTGAACGGAGTAAGACGGGCAAAACCGCTCCAGCGACAAGACGGGGTCTGTGAGTGGTCGAGATGGATCTTGTTTTTTGAGCTGTTGTTCCGGCTCAAGAGTATTTTCTGGTTGGGTGGGCTTGAGCCTTAAGTACTGAGGGCCCCATTGAGCCCCCTCCTAGATGAAGGCCATTCCCCTCCTGCCAAACTGTTAATGCACTTTCATCAAGCGTGAGTCAACTTGCAGGTAAATGTCAGCTCAGTGAAGAATAAAGTTGGATGGGCTGTTCACAGCCATGGCCAGATGGCTGCTAATCATACACCAGGCCTGGTGAGTTGGAAAGCCGAAGCTCATTCCTTTTTTTCGTTGCTTGGGAAATTCGGGGTAAACTCCAGAGTACTGGGTAGTATACATACTGAAGAAATTGGCGCTATTACAAAATAGGACTAGGGCCGCCTGTTATCATTTCCTCTCTTGGCGCCTCACGTGATGCACATGCGGTCATGCACTCAATCAGCAGCAGCAGCTTCAGAAGATGCGAGGCCACAGTGTCTCATTCTGATTCTAATCTGGGATTGTAGCAGGCTCCGTTAACTACCCTCAAGAACCAGATTTTGGTGAGACCGATCATTATTGCGGCATTTTCCCGGTCTGCCCGTTGCGTGCTTATCAGCCGTCCCCGACGTCTCCACCTAAGCTTCGTACGCGTTCCATCTTGACTCTCCCACCTCGAGGCTTGAGACCACGTCTCCATCTCATCACCTCGCCCCTTCCTAGTCTCAATTGCTGCCTTGTGCCTATTTTGCGGCGTCTTAGGTTCTGCAGGGTACCGGCATCAAGAGTCTCTCAACTCAAGAAAAGACGGTGGAGTGAGCCGAAACGTTCCTCCAGCCTCCCATCGTCTCGCTTTTACTCCGCCAAAGGTCAACCTGAAGCTTGGATGACGATTGGATTTAACCACTGCGTATATCACGACATCCAATTCGAATAGAGTATGGTGACGTTTACTATTCCCCGAGTCCTTGCGGACTTCACTCATCTCGCCTCAAAATGCGTACTTATATGGACCATTCATCAAAACCGGAGCGCAGAAGGTATATAATTGTGGTATCCGTTTATCTCTGAATGCTTGACTAAACATGTTCATAAACTCGCAGGTGTCTCGCTTCTGACTCAAGGCCTCTACACGCTGGTTTTCCTGACACGCTATGTTGATTTACTCCAATCAAAGGGGTGGAATAGTGCCTACAACGTGATTTTCAAAATCTTCTACTTCATTTCCTCGTTTTATACCATATATTTGATGATGAGAGTCTTCCCTCGGACCCGGGAGCGAGAGAGGGCATGGAAAATGGCTCTGGGCTCTATCGCAGTTTCCTTAGTCCTCTCTCCAATCGTCTGGCCCATTTTTGAGAAGTATAGCAAATCATGGTTCGAAGATGTGAGTTGAGATTTACGGGTTGATTATCTTTGCTGGCATCTAAGGCTAACGGTGTCTATGCTTTCTAGATTCTATGGACATTTTCGATTATCCTAGAGTCAGTCTGTGTCCTCCCACAGCTGCTACTCCTCCGCCAGACGACCGTCCCTACCGTGATCAATTCGCACTATCTTCTGATGCTGGGTTCTTACCGAGCTTTTTATATTTTAAACTGGTTCGTCAGAGCAGTCGGCCCCGAACGTCATGTGGATTGGATATCGATCATCTTTGGTGTCGTACAGACCGCATTCTATGTCGATTTTGCTTGGGTATACTATACACGTCAACGCGTCAAGCTTCGAAATGGAGGGGTGGTCGACTCGGAGGACTACCGGAATAGCTATCTTGTGAACAAAGTCTTCAATATCAGACGGCGAAGGAGCGAAGATGAGGAGGAGCAGAGGCTCCATGGCGAAGGTGATGGCGACGAGCGCCAGTCAGGGAATAACCGCTGGGGTGCGAGGGGAATCTCTGTTTCGGCGGATGATACTTTGGAAGGCCAACGCAGTGGGCAACCTTTCGCGGCTGACCGTGATGCAGAAGGCTTCTCGGATGACGAGAGCACTTAAGACATGGCCGGCCATTTCGGCGTTCGCTGGCCGCGACAGACTAACGAGACGACACAAACCAATGCTACGACGACATATAGCGTTCTATATACATACCAAACTCGGCTAGGGATCTGCTGCTTTGATAATTGTTGTGCAACTACTTCGTATCATCTGAGTGCTCTACGCCTCTGACGGTGTGAAGGAAGATGGGATGATAAGCTGCAGGACAATCAGCCCTGTGGCAGCTACAACGTACAGTCAGAATCTCCAGGAATAACTTTCATGAGTAAGCTGTGCATAAACGGGCGGATCTAATTTTAAACGCAAGTTATCCATGAAACTCGACTTTACGGGACCGAAGGAATGTGAGGGAGACGATTGTTTCAAACGGACTGACTCTGAGCCATTGCAGTGCTGCGCCAGGGCATAGCCACCGTCAAACGAAGGAGATTGAAGGGAGCAAATGAGAAGACGATCATACCATGTCATCGCAGAGACGGCACGGTCCAAGAAGATGAAAAGGGGCCATCTGAGATAGGAAACAGCCTGATGCTGGGGAAAACTGCCTTGCTCAATTTTAGATTGTCTTGTTCGAAGTTCGGGATGTCGGAACGCACAGGACGCGAAATTAGATTGGAGATGGCTCCTGTTAGCTCGGGAACTACTATTCCTTGGTTCATGCGCCGTTCATCATCGAACTTGCCGAGTCAATGGACTTTTATTATCATGACGAAAGCCTCAATTTACTCGTATCTACTATGGCCGTTGTTTGCTGAAGGCATCACGTGTAACCACAAGCTCCATGTCTCGGTTGGAAAACGACTGGACGGTGGACGGTGGACAAGACATCATCTCGTTCCCTTCTAAGTTCTCGGAGAGGGGTAATCGTGCCGCTCATCGCAATTGCCCGTCCGTCGTTTGACTCTAGTTTCTCGTCAAGAGGATAAAGTGGCAAGTGCCTCTGATCAGTATCCCCACCCGAGCAACTGGGACCTTACTGGGCTTGGAGTGCCCACGTTACTCCAGTCTTAGGCGCCGGGATTGGCCCCAGCTCAACCCTCTCTCCTAACGATTGGAAACCGGTGCTCGAAAAGCATTTGAACGATCCATCCTCGAGTCGTCTGGCGCGTAACCAGCCACTGCCTTTAGCGACACGTGGCTTATGTTGGATGCAGACGACCAGGAGGGGAAGAGCGAAGGGTCCCCGTAACCTTTGGGAGGAAACACATACGAAGACCCTTCAAGTTGCGGCCAAGTTGCTCTTGGATCTCAGAATTCAAAATTCCTAATGGCGCTAGATCTCTGGCGAAGTCGCGAGGGTGGGGTTATGGAATCAGAACAATATCCAAATTATGCTCCGACTCGGGAATATGATACTTCAATGCACTACTGACATGGACCGTTCCACTGGATCCATCTTCTCGCCCCAGGAGCTCAGTGAGTGCCGTGCCCGCTCATGGTGTTTCTCTCCCGAGTCTCCCCCTCATGAGGCCACGACGAACGATGCAATTCCATTTCCGCCAACCACGGTGGTTAGCCTGGGCGTCTAATTGAGTTCAGTTATGGTTTGGTCCTGGGCGAGAGGCGTGCGGCCTGCTAGCGCTAACCCGAGTTGATCCTAGGCGGTGCATCTTATCCACCCGGGGTACAGCCGCAATAATAAGAAAAGAAGCTCACGTTGACTTCGACTGCCTCGCAAACAACCGGGACCGGGGGCCAGCGAAGCTTCTTTGAAAACATTCCGTTTGGTCTTGTGCCCTGTTATACGCGCGATGCCAAGGATCCCTTAGCCATCACCGCAGCTTGTCGCAATGAAACCAGAAATTCCTGCCCAGGAATCAGGACTGCGCTTTTTGGGGGCTGCTACAACCATCCACTGCACTACTCGCCCCGGCCCCTTTGTACCTGCTTAGCTTGTAAGTTGTCAAGTAATTCCAACACCATGATGCGCAGCCGGCTCCTCGACCGCCGCCCTCTTTTTGTCATCATAGCCGGTAGATGTACAGACCTCTTGATGATCTTCGTCCCGCGTATCTCATCAACAGCTCTTTCTTGGACCTAGCTACGGAGCAAAAAGCCGTTGACTAGCGAAGGTTTCTGGACTGCCTCGTAGCTAGAGCCTAGTACCCTCTTTTGTCAACTAAGCGCTAATCAACCGACGGCCTTTCAATTTTTAGGGCCGCTAAAACCGTGTCTCTCCGTTCGCTATTCGTGATCCCTCTTTCATGGTTCCCACCCCTGGAGATCCGAAGTCCTGGAACTTCGATCGGACCTGCCTCGGCGCCTTGTTAACAATGACCGCAGTGGGCCTCGAAAATAATAATAATAATATGCAAAGTCTGAGCCCCGGGGCGTTGGGGGCTAGACTGTCGCTTCCCATGTCATTATTATTATTTGAAAGCTGCAAGATTACCTTCTTCCCTCCCTCATGGAAACGGACCCCGTTCCCGGATATAAGCAGGGCGCTTAAATTCAGACTCATCTTCCATTCTGGGCCTCTAGTTAGGAGAGAATCTGTGTGGCACGGTAATGTTCGGCGGCACCTATCCCACATTTTCGTGCTCTCTGGGCCTGTTGAAAGAAGAGCTTCATGCCTCTGACCCTGCCTTGCAAGGCATTTCGGCCTCTGTTGATATCCGCAACTCGAGTATATGAACCTCCACGACACTGCTGCTAGGACCCTTACCAAACCGCCATTTACTTGGTCCATACAGACGCATACTCTTAGAGCTCAAAACCCCCATCTCCCTCTTGCTTGGACGGCGAACCGACTCAGGAACTCTTCAATTATATTGGGAGGGATTCATATATTGTACCCCCAAAGACTCAACTCATTCGCCGGTTCAGCACCCTTTGCCGCCCTCGATTTTGACCTCCCTGTCGTCCGTTTCACTAAACGTTCGATCTCGTTTCTGGTCCACCCTCGAACCCCTCCACGGCGCTTCCAGAGGCATCCTCATCGGCTCGTTCATGTTTCGTCAGTCTTCGTGCGAATACCCCGGACGAATGTCTTTTGGTCAGGGCGGTTGCCACCCTAACGATGGGTTCGATGAATTCTATGGGAACATGCACTCCCAGTGGCCAACGTTAGAGCGCGTATGTCTACGTGCTATAATTACAGAGGATGTTTTGGCCACGCAGACTGACATTCTTGGCTCTTTACAGTCTCCCTATCTAGCGGTTACCCAACCCTATAACCCACCGACAGCGTACCAAAACCATGCGCTTATGACACCAATAAGCCTTCCGGACAGTTCATATGGGCATCCACGACCCAGCCCTGTGCTCAGTCACCATTCCCAAGAATATCAGTACCCTGTTTCCGAGTCTGGAGTCCACCATGGACTTGGGATTACGACGCCTTTTCCCAGCGAGTTGACCCGAGACCCAAGCATTGGCCTGGGAATTGCGCCCAGTGGATACGCACTGAGAGAAGGAACAATCTCACCCCCACCATCAAAGAAAAGACCCCGGCGAGGCTCCAAACAATCTATATCGCGCGAGCCCCCCGTGTCAATTCTTCCACATCCGGAAGGACTCCAGCGCCTGGAACAAGAGCGACGGCATAGCAATACAGAGTCGCATCCCCAACGACCCCGGGCTCCAGGACGCGGACGCAGGGACCCGCAAGCCGAAGAGGAAGATGCCTTCGTGGAGCAGCTTCGGGAGCAGAACCTGGCATGGAGGGTCATCCGGGAGATGTTCCGTGAACGGTACAACAAGGACGCAACCGAGGCGCGCCTACAGATGCGACAACTGCGCAGACGCAAGGAACGCCTGCAGCGATGGGAAGAGCACGATGTGAGTATGTGTACCACACAAGCTCGAGCACAGACGAGGCAGCATATTAACCACCGAGTGCTGTAGGTACAGGTTCTTTTACGCGCTAGACATTACTGGGAACAGGAAAAGTACAAGTTGATTGCACAAAAGGTGAGTCTGAGAAGAGTTCCATAAGTCTGTCGGATTCTGACTTGCTTAGATGACAGAATTCGGGGCTAGTAGTTTTTTTACAGCAGAACAATGCGAGGCGCAATTAGAGTACATCGATGCGCAGGAACGAGAGAGAGAGGAACAAGAGAGCGAACCGCAACCACGAGCAGCTTCTGAGCTGCAGCGCAAACGACGACGAACCGAATCAACAACTTCAAATCCGAAAAAATCAACCCGAGAGAAACGACCCAAGACAACGCGCTAGCACATGTATTCTTTTCATTTTTTCTTCTAGACTTGCTTTTGTTTTTGGTGCCGCCTTTAAGCCTGGTGTGATTGCATATCTTGCATAGTTGGGGTTTGTTTTTACAATGTTTTGCATACTTGACGATATACCCTCAAGTTTCCTGGCCAGAACCCAAGGAAACCCTTGAATACTAGACCCAAATCATATCCAATTCCAAATCACGACCCAAATATTGCAAGCTGCAAAGTAAAATTGTCCCCCACCAATTTAACATAACCAAGTTCGAACCATGGCCCGTCCAGAGCCACTCTCCAAGCCACACGCTGCTAAATTCCGCCCCGGTTCCTAAATTAACGCGCCGGTCGCCCTCCCGTCGCGCTTGGCGCTGCCGTGCCACTCATCTCCGTCATGCTCGTTTTATATTGCACTTTATTATATGCGAGTCTGGGCCGTTGACGGTTGGGGCAAGACTGCAAGTCAATCTGAGTTCTGACTGCGAATCCGAAGCTGACTCGCCTGGCCCGTGTTTCTGCTATATTTAAATTGAAGTACATATTATTGTTATTTGGGCTGTGGTGCGGAGGGGCGCCCTGGAAGATCTGGAACTACCCCGCGGTACCGCGGGATTCAGAATTAGATTGAACTCTGGTACACTACGGTTTTCGGAGTTGTTTGCCATTTGGTACTATGTAAATCCTCAGTCGTAGTGGAGCCCGAATAGCCGCAGCCTTCCAAATACATGGTGTTTTAAGCGACAAACTTCAAGAGTCAATCCGGTATTTGTCATTGTCTTCTATGTATGACAGATGACGGTCCCTGATTTACGTGTGCGATTTCCCCGAGGGTTAAATCTCCGAGATCGACGTAAGATCGGCTCGGGGGTTAGGAATCGAGAATCGAGGGTTCGTGATGAGTTTCCCTTTCGGATATGTATTTTGAAAGGCCTAGGGTGTGTATGTATTTGGAATCGCAGATACTGCTACCGATGATTTGACCTGCCTGAAAGATTGAAAGATCTAGATCGAGAACCAAGTTATTCTATGATCTATGAAGTACGATATCGTGTAGTACATAGTATGTATATACCTGCAGAAATTGGATATTCCTAGTAGTAGATGATCACTCACTATCCTCACCCACATCCTCGTCATCAATTGGAAACGTCAGCAAGGCCGCAATCCCACCCAGCCCATCCAGTCTGCGTCCACTCTCATGCTCCGAGCTGAGAACACGGACCTCGCCCCCCTCGACATCCCTCACGCGATCCACAAGGGCTACCCACCTCTTCCGCTCCGCGACATCCTGCGCCCGGAACAGGCGATTTGAGATAATCAGCACGCCCCCGCCCCGCCCCACGGCGCCCTGGTCAACTGCATGCTCGACCTCGCGGGGTCCGTATGTAGCCTTGTTTGTCTCCTTGCGGAGCTGTTCGTTGAAGTCGTCCATGAGCTTTGTTTCACGGGCGTGTTTTGTGTCGCTGAGCAGAGCCTTGACGGTGGGTGATTGGAGGACTTCGGTGAGGGAGTGCAGGTAGCCGGATGCGGAGTGGACGACGACGATGGAGGGGAGAAGCCGTTTCAGAGCTGGGGTTGAGGTGTTTGCGACGGATTGGATATGTTTTTGGAACGAGGTTGCTATGAAGCCTGGGGATGCGAGGAGGACCGGGCGGGCGGGGCCTGCCATGCTCATTGACGTTGCGGAGGTGTTGAACTCGAGGAGGCGGAGGAGGGTATCTAGAGTTGTTTGGTAGAATTTCGTCATGGTCTGCACGGTTTGTTAGTTGGGCACCAAATCATTGTTTGGGAGGGAAGTACAATACCTTGTCATGGTCACTGCCGCCGGCCCTTTTCCGCGGCACGGACATTTCAACCTTCTGCTTCAATATCGTCCGGTGCTGTCCGATGAAGCATATGTGTGCTAGACCCTCTTGCATAACGACAGCCACAGCTTCTGCCCTCCGGTTCCCCCCTTCATCAACCGCATCCTTCAGCGCCTCAACAGCAACACTATCCCACCCGCTCCCCTCGTTATCAGGCCCAGACCCCTTCTCAAGCGTAAACTGCCGGTTGAGTTCAAGATCCAGTGTATGATGCTGCCCAATCTTTGTATGCGGTGTCTCGTTCATGATCTGCCCGCTGACATGCAGTTGGGAGTTTTGCGGGTCAAAGTCGAGGTTTTTGACGCGGATCTCGAGCGTGAGGCGTACGCGCGAGGAGCTGGTTGACCCTGTTGTGCCTGTTGTGGTGACGCGGCGAATGGCGGTTGCGTAGAGGAGGTCGCCAGGAACAATGAGGTTGTAGGCGTGCCACTACAGTGGTTAGTCTGGGAATATGGATTTGTATGTCTCGTATGTATGTCTTGTTGGTGTGGGTGACGTACCATGTCCTCAGGCTCTTCGGGGATGAGGGTGACGCTGCCGGCGCCATTGTACTCAATTTTGTTTTTGACGAGCCGCATCTTATAAGCTATGTATATGCGGAAGAAGAAAAATGGTAGCGAGTACTAAGGTATTGCAAATGGAGAATGCGAGAGCAATGAGAGCCTCGATAATTCTGATGACGATTAATGGCCTCAGGCAGCAATGCGGGACATTTCGAGGTGGGCTAGCGTCGGAAGGCTTATCGATAAGGGTGGATCTGCCCTAATTGCCTGGGAGTACGTACTACGCACAACATAGGTTGCTACTGAGTGTTCTTTGCTCCCAAGTATCTAAACAATTCAGAAACTCTGGATGCATCTTCTTGGGTCTTCGCTCAACTCTTCTCGCATCTGTTTTCTCTCGTCGTGTGCCCAATGGCGGGCCCTTCAAGATCGAGGGCAATACCTCATGTTGCCCTGGCAAGTGAATTACTGTGGAGCAGGCCATTACAGAAAGAAGCCAATATGGCCTAGCGTCCCCGGTGAAACGTATCACCGGTTTATTCCTCCCCAGAGCTTCCAATCCAGAGTCTCTTTATTTACAAAGTGAATGAGATCTCTAGGCAACTGCAAGCCTGTTTTATTTACCATTCTGCCGTCTGTTGACACAACAGCTGGGTTTCTCCGCCGCATCCAATGTCTACTCTTATAACCTTCCTCTTTAACATACCCTTACCACGAATACGCATCTTTACGCCATCATAACAATGGTCGATCGTCCTAGAGTTACGCTCGAAAAGTCCCGTGTCGTCCGGCGTCGATACCAGCGCAGTAACCAGCGCTTCCAGTTTACAGCCTCTCAGATTGCGCGCATCGACCGAGAGGAGGAGAGAAAGAACAATGCCGAGAAGCTGCGGGAGAAAGAGAAACGGCGCACAAAGGAGAAGAAGAAGCGCGCGGAGAAGGAAGCGAAAGCGCGGGAGGAGAGGTTGAGACTTGGTCTCCCTGATCCGAATGTGAGCAAAGTGCCTGCAAGCCAGCCTCTGTTATTCAACTTTATCAAGAAAGCGCCGCCTGCAAAACCTGCGATCGAAGAGAATGAGATTGAGTCTGGAGACGAGAGTGATGATACCCTTGTGGCAAGCACGGTCGTTCCTTCTGATTTCGACTGCGACAATGGTTTTGATGATGACACTCTGGGCTTTGAAGACGAAGGGATCGATGACCTACTTATGGCTCTTGAAGATCCGGAGAATACCGACCAACCTGTTGCTGGAAAGAGCGAGGGAAGGTTGTCTGAGGAGCCATGGATCACCAAAGACAATGAAAAGGACGAGTTTTCCGACTGCTCCTTCGATGAGGAAGTCCTGAAAGAGACTGAGTCGATCGCGACGAAGGTGTCAATTGAACGAGTGCCTATTATACCCAAACTAGCCAAAGAAGAGTCCTTCACGGACGATACCGCACTATTGCTTGAACAATTCGCCCAGGATTTCGATCCAAGCTCCAGCTTCGACGAGGCCCTTGCTCAACTCGATCAATAGACATAAACATAGCCATGAACCACAAACGAAACAACTATCAAGCCGCGTGACGGTTGCGAGAAACCAATCAAGTGTGCTTTAACGAGAGAAACAGTAAGCACCACCAGCTGTCTCCCCCGGGGTAACTATCGGAGCCACTCGTAATCAACTCATTCGCTAATTTGCCTTTCTAGATATCCTGATGATCCCAGCATGCGAGTGGGTCGGATCCGATCCGACGGAGTCTACGGTTGTGTCTTCGGATAGACTCGCCCCTCCTTCGGACCCAGCAACAATATGTTGACGCCGTCGCAACATACCCCGCAACCCGACGGGACAGATCAGTCACGCCGAAAAGAGGGCGTTATCCGCATTACTATTGGATTTTGCTACGGATTGTTCGCCCCGAATGGGTCTAAATATTTATTGGATTGCGATGGATGTATAGACTCGGAAGGGTCCTTGTGTTTGGAGACGAACGAGAATGACGTTAACATTTTGGCTTATCTGAGCGGCTCGGATTTTGGACTTTTGAATACCCTCTACCTTCTTCTGAGCTCCTCGGATTTTTCACATAACCATTTACAATCTACAGTTTCCTATCCAACCCGACTCATATCCTCAGTCGCCTTCAACTCATCCCCGCAAGATGCCCTTCCTAACCATCAACAACCACCAACTTCACTACACAGACAGCCATCCCTCTGGCGCACCCGCAGACGGGCACACTCTAATCTTCACACACGGCCTCGGCTCCTCGCAGAACTACTATTTCCCCGTCCTCCCCTACCTCACAAAGAATCACCGTTGTATCACACCCGACACCTACGGCTCCGCGCGCTCGCCCTACACAGGGCAAGATGTCTTGATTGCTTCCATCGCCGCCGATGTCGTGGGGATCCTCGATGCGCTGAGCATCGACAAGGCCATTGTGGTCGGGCACTCGATGGGCGGGCTCGTCGTTACCTTGCTGGGCGCGGAGTATAAGAATCGTGTTGCCGGGATCGTGGCGATTGGACCGACGCATCCTGGGGGTAAGTTGGCTGAGGTTATGACGAAGAGAAGCGAGACTGCGCTTGAGTGTATGTTCTCCCTTGTACCTCCCAGCTATCACCTCACCCTGGGAGATAGCGCAACGATCATTTAGTTGTTTTTACTAACTAGAAAAAAGCCGGCATGGAACCCCTCGCAAACTCCATCCCGGACGCCGCAACCGGCAGCGCCTCTTCCGCACTCGTCCGCTCATTCATCCGCGAACTTGTCCTCGGCCAGAACCCCAAAGGCTACGCGGCCCTGTGCCGCGCAATCGCAAATGCCCCGACGGTCAACTATGGTGCCATTACGGCGCCGTTTTTGCTGATTGCCGGGGAGGAGGATAAGTCTGCAAGCATGGAGGGGTGTGAATTCATCTTCAATGGTGTCGCGAGTGGGAATAAGAAGATGGAGGTTCTTAAGGAGGTAGGACATTGGCATTGTCTCGAGGCGTCTGACGAGGTAGGGAAGTTGATTGAGGAGTTTGTGGGGAGGCTGTAGATGTTTAGGTCATCTTGGATGGGATAGTATGTATTAAGATACAGTTCCAGGTTGGAAAAATGTTAGCATTTTAGTATGGAACAGGAAGGGACGATGGTCGCGCCTTCTTTCTCAAGTTCGGATGGCCAAAAAAGGAAGGGATGGATGGTCATGGATGGGCCCTGGCCCCTTGATAGCTCTTGCCCTGCGAAGACAACCAATTACTTGAGGAAGGTGCAACTATTAGTGCAGTTTCTTTTCGAACCAGGGAGTTGTATGACTATAAGAAACGGAAACATGATACTTGACGGAAGGATACGATTTTGAAAGATTCAACTCGCTATCATAGTGCAATACACAGAACAAATCATAATGGAAGTTTAGGTGCCATTGCTCTTCAGACCATCCGGTACAAGTCGCACGTCGTATGTCAGCTCAAGCGCAGCCTTGGGATCGCCCTGGCGCTCAACAAAGTCGACAATAAGCGAGTCCTTCACAGCGAAGACCGAGTCATTTGTTAGATAGGGGTCATTGCGGTCAAAAATCTGCGTGGTCAGTGGCTTGTAGCCACCGCATGTAGCCTGTCGCCAATTAGTCCACCCGTCCGAAGTACTCAAAGGAAGAAAGGGGGGCGCTCACAATGATATGAATATGCGCCGGCCTGAACGGATGCCGATCCATAAGCTTCAGCAGCTTTCCTGCAGGCCCGTCATCCGGAACAGGGTATGGGGTCGGCCGCAGGCAATAGAACGAGTATCGCCCTTCCGCGTCTGTCTTGAACTTTCCGCGCAGGTTGAACTCCTCCTGCTCCGGATCCTGCTGCTCATACAGACCATTTGTCGACGCCTGCCACACCTCGACATCTGCGTTGACGAGCGGTTTCTTTGTCTCGAAGTCGACGACCTGTCCGGTCATGTATGCAATCTCGCCCTTGCCGTCTTTTGGTACTGTCTTGACTATTGTCTCACCGTTTGAGCGGTAGGGTGTATCGGCGCGGAAGAAGGGTCCGAGAATGGCGGTGGCTGTGGGAGCGTCGGTGGCCTCGTCGGCGAGCTTGAATGTGATCTCGTCGACCAGCCTAGTACATTCGTTAGCCATCTTTGTGTGTGCAAGTATTGTTCGGAAGTAAACGTACGACTCAAGCCCGATAACATCGCAAACCAGCTGTCCCTCATTTCGCTTCGCATCGCTCATCTGCCCCGCCCAGTTCATAAGCTGAACACCGGCCATCCACTCGTCAACAGTGAGCTCGTTCTCGCGCGCAAAGTCGTGCACGTGGCGGATCAGCGACGCCATAAGCTGGCGGAAGCGTGGGTCGACATTCTCGCCCATGGCGGAGACCACATTTTCCGTGAAGTTTGGGTCGAAGCGGTGGGAAGTCATATTGGCTAGTTTATTTCAAAGCGTATGGATGAAGGAGGGTGATAAAGCCATTTTGAAATAATTCCGGTCCCGGACCGTCCTTTATAGATTTCAAACAACCACCGAGCTTAGCTATGGTCCCCAGCGCGTGCCAATGAGGAGGAGTGTATTTCGGGGCTGTCCCCAGATTGCCTGGTTTGGCTGTGTTTGGTAAGAGACCCCGCACTCAAGAGCGGTTCTACAAGTCGGAAGCTTGCTGATCGTATGAGTGAGGGGTGGAATTGGGTTCCGATGGGGGTTCTGGAGGCGTTCCGATGCGTCGGATGTCGGATCGTGATGGGATTTGATTGGCTCAGGGACGCATCCGCTTCGATACCCCATCGTACCTAGGTACTACCTAATGGATAGGAACATAGTATAAGACTGGGAAAATCATTTTCATCATAGAAATTTAATGCCCACACACGTGCAATGATATATGAGGTCTTGAAGTAATGTGGCCATTCAATCAAACATGCCGATATCCTGTATGGGAAAGGAACGACCAGTTCCGGCTAGGGCTGTCAAGGAAGGAACGACCGGACAAGCCTTTTGAGCGATTTCCAAAGGAACAGGCGAGAACAAGACCCGGGGTTATCAGTCCATTCTCCTCCCGCAAGGCTTAGTATCACCCTCGCAGACTCTTGCTCATAGTAGGGGCCTTGTATCTTCTCAGTCAATATATCACTACCTCCCTTTCTGCCGTCATCCCTATTTTTTTCTGGCGAGTTCCATTGCCATGTGAGGAGTGTTTATGGTCAAATGGGATGTATAGCATAGACTCGACTGAAAGAAATTTGCAGGTCGTAATCCAGATATAGCTTGAACCATCTGGGATGGAGATTATCATCGCCCATTGCCTTTCACTTTGAAGGAGACACATATTTCAACAGTTCTCTTCAGCCGTCAGTAAACTTCGCCTTATCTTCTTTTCTTCCCTCCCTGATTTCCCTTGGGATTTCTTCGACTTGTTAGCTCCTCCGGCAGTGTCTGCAGCAGCTCCCCGCTCTCCCAGATCTTCCCTAACCCTTTCCTCCTCTCAACGACAACATCGAAAAACTCGACTGGAATCATCTTTGCTTCTTTCTCTGTCCCAGAGATACTCAGTCCCTCACTCAGTATAACTCCATTTTCACTCCTCCAGAATGGACAACCCGCCTCCAGCGCCCTCCGCAGATCAATATAGATCAAGACCTGCGCATCCCCTCTCATACCAGATATTACCTTGGCACCTTCTTCTACTTTGGGGTCGCCTGTCGGTCCATCCGACTTCACCTTTTCAATCCCCTCAAGCACAGAGCTCAAACTCGGGCCCGTCGCAAAATGCGCATGATTCCTCCCCATGCAGCGCAACCCACCAGACTCTAGAATCAGCGGCCACACAGAGTGGAACGTTCCGTGCACGACTGTCTCGGGCAATTTATCCGGCTGATCAAGCGTAAGTCGCTCGAGGAGAGCTTCGGCCTCGACGCTCTTTATGCTATGTCCTTGTGTGGCGCGGATGAGGTAGTTGGAGGCCGTTGAGTCGGTGGTCGAGGCCGCTAGGGCTTTTGCGGTTGCAGTTTCTTGTGACGTCCCGTCTTCGACTGCAACTTCTGATTCGGTAGCTGTAGCTGTAGATGTAGGTTCCGTCTGCGGCGCATACAGTAGCGCAAACCGCTTCTTATCCGATGTCTCGACGGCGTCCACGATTTCGGGGAACGTAACCTTGAGCGACTTAAGTTTTCGCCATGCGAGCTATACCAAACGGATCTCTTAGTAACTATGACAAAGTGTATTGACAAACGGAACGCACCACATCCGCAACATTCGCATATCCTTGGCTATCAATCTTCAACCCCTCGCGCTCGGCCGCATGGCGGAGGAGATAGCTCAGCGCCTTGGAGACTGTAACTTCCCGGCTCGGCGGACCTCCACCGCCTCGTCGGTCTCCGCGAGGCATTGTTGGTGGCGATGTGCGTGATCGGTAGCGGTGGTAGGCGCGGGAGTGCGGGGAACGGACGATTTGCTGCTGAAGGAGCTTGAGAGGGTGCAATGCGACGAAGGGGTTATTGAGCTTAATTTTGGATGGATTATTTTTATGTTCTAGGGGAGAAAGGACGATAGGCGAACAAATGCAGGCTGTGACTCGGAGTAATAGTTAGTGGGTGAATCATTCGTGGCTGAAGGTCTAAGTCATGGTCGAGCCACTGGTGACGGATTTTTTGGCCTCGTTTTTGGGTTTCCCGGTTTGACATCACTTAGTTCCCCACTTTCAGCCTCAGCCGAGTTCTATACTCCGAATCCAAACTACACAAAAAAAAATAGTTTATTGGATTGAAATAAGAAGCAAATGGGTATTAACGGTCACAAATACAACTACACTCCGCCACAGGGCAAATCTTATGCTTCGCAAACCACTCGCGGGCATGATGCGCATGGAACCCATGGTTACAATTAATGCAAAATACAATGAACCTCCGCATGATCTCCGCCTCGGAGGGCAGCTGCCGCTGTTCCGCCGCCGCCGTTTCGGCCGCAATGCACGCCTTGGACATTGGGTCGGGAGAGCCCAGCCACATCGTGCACACACCACACCGCGGCATATGCCGTCCGCATCGGGGACAAATCATCCCGGACATGGCGGCTGTGCCGAGCGGGTTCCCCGGTGTCGGGTGCACGACGTCGTTGCCCGCAGAGGGCGGGAGTTGCGAGGAGGCATCATGCTGCGTTACAGGGCGGGTGCAGTAGTTGCAGGTTAGACTGACTTGTTGACGTGGGGGTTCGATGAGGCGGCGCCCATCATGAGTGACGGCGAATTTGCGGGAGCCGACGTCGAAGCGGGCTCGTTCGAGTTGCAGTTTCCACGAGTTTATTTGCCAGCGGTAGGTTTCACGCCAGGATTCAAAACGCTGTTTATTGGGTTGGGTGTTGACGAAGCGTGGGACGGTGTGGCTCATTGCGAGGACGGGTGTTTGCACGTCGTTGTATTTGTTGATATAGGATAGGAATAGATCCATGGCCGAGTGGCCGAGGCCGGTAAGCACGATACCTTCGATGTCGCCTTCTTGGATCGCTTCTTTCGTAGTTTCGGTTAGGTATGTAGTGAGCTCATCGTCTGGAAGCCAGCGTAGGGCGACCTCAACGCGGTATTTTAGAGGAAGGGTAGTTTCTTGGATCACAGAGTGCCAGTCGCCTTTGCTGACGAGTGCAAGGATTGCCCGCCCATAAGGATCAGTAAGCTCCTTTGCAATCTCCGCGCACGTCTCTTCCCAATCAGAGTCGGTGTCCCCCTTTGCAGCACCGGCGATGGCCATAGCAAGAAGCTTATGCGCTTGTGTAGGCGTATTGCTTCGCAGCGCCGAGTACGCTAGTTTGGGCTCGTCCTGAAAAACGGCCAGAGCAGCGGCTTTGGTGTGCTGGCCGTCAGCGGTTAATCTCTTCACAAGCTCTTCTAGTTCAGACTGAGATTGGGTGGCGCCGCATATTCGTAGCCCGAGGCACCTGTGCTCAGGAAAGCTCGTCCCGCAGGATTTGGGTTGGGGTAGCTTCAGCTGGTTTTGGACTAGCTCTACTATAGTATCGCTGATGTCTGGATAATGCGCGGCATTCGGGCCGAGCCATCGCGCTTCAAGGCTCGCCCCTACTGAGGTTAGCACAGTTAAGGTTATGAAAAGGCTAGCATACCTAGATCACCGGTCCAAATATCATAAACGCCCAGATAGTTCAGATCCAAGTTATATATGGTCATCGAACGGTCCGCAGAATCAGATCGTGCACCTATTTCATTAGCAGAGAACTGTTGATCTTGCGAAGAACTCACGCTCGATCCAATCCCAGAAATCTTGCAGGATGGCATCGTCCGCAAGTATCTGCTTATTGCGAGTTCCATTGAACAGATATCCCTCCTTGCATCGCTGTCTATTCACCGTCAAGAGAGTCAATGCCTCCTCGGCCGTGAGCGGGCTACCTGTCGTGCCCACAGACAAGGCTCGCTCTCTGTCCTCTCGACTCGACACGTGCTGGGCATGGCCTTTTCCACCGCTCTGTGTATCTTGCCTTGCCAGTGCGCTACCCCGGATGTCTTTCAAAACCATCGCGATATTCGACCGTTTAGCCTCTAGCGGCTGCAGTGATTTAAAATCGCGATGCTTGTCATGACGTCCACACACCAACGTTCCTTGAGAAGATAATCGCACCGGAGGCGCGGGCGGCTTGACCGCCGTCACGCAAATCTGATCATTGGCAGATAGAGTCAAAACACTAGGCTCATTGGACGTGCTCATGTTGAGAAAGTCGAATGAGACGACTCGTTCGGACTCCGCATAACCCCGGGAAGGATGATCGAACGGAGTAAAGACATCTCGGACGGACTTGGTGTAAATCTGTTCTGGGTAGCTGCTGACGTTTCGTCCGAGCGTCCGATCAATAGGGGAGCGGTACTCCTCAACCAGGTATTCTTTGACAATATTGTACGTCTTGAGATGTCCACTGCTCGAGAGCACACCCAAGCAGCCGCGCTTGGTCCGCGAAAATCGAAGACTCCAAAGCGTTGACATGGGCGGGAGAACATTCTTAAACTCGAGCGCCGGTTCCATCTGCCCATTCTCAAATGACGGCGTGACCACCGCAGACAAACGAGCCCCAACGCGGCGATCCCAGATGCAAACCGTCGAATCCGCGGTCGTCAACCCAGACGCAATATAATTCTCATCGAGCCAATCGATCGCCAGATTATGAACGCATCTCGTCGGAAACTGCAGCGACGGGTTCCCAGGTCCCTCTACACCAGTCAACCACCGCTTTGATCCAGACCAAAATATGAAAAAGACGTACCACGCAAATCATAGATCCTCAAAAACTGCCCCTTAACCCCAGTAACAAGCGTATCCGGCTGATCCCGAAAGAACTTGACACTCGTAATCGGCTCCGAGCTGGCCAGCTTTCTCAACGGCTCAACCAACCCTTTCGACCCCCTCATCGCCAACCGCTGATTTACATCCCAAACATTCAGGCAGAAGTCATTCCGCACGCGATCTAGTCCCGCCGCTAACAGTCCATGTGTGCTAAACGCAATCGCATTGCAGTACCGCTGGTGCCGCACGGGGAAGGAAAACGACTCTTGCGAGTCATCGCGCATGCGCAAGATCGTGGCATCGCCGGATGATTGTCCGACGGCGACGAGGGACTCGTCAATAGGGGACCAGTCAAAGGCGCGAAAGGCGGGGACTTTAGTGTGTGTTGCGAGGACTTCGTACTCGAGAGAACGTTTCGTGAAGGATGTAACCCTACATAGGCGGAAGGCTTTGCCGGTTACGTCGACGGAGAGGAAGCGTTGTTCGGCAGCAGTAGAGGAGGGGGACCAACGGATGGCGCGGTCCATTTCGTTCGTACCCTTATTGATTGGATTCTCTCGTTCTGTGCACGTATCTCAAGTCGACGGTGGTGAGCGGGGCACTCTGTATATCACCTCTGGAGGCTAGTCCAGCCCATGATTCTGAGCGAGATCAAGCTTGATCGCGCATAGTTCGCGGCGCAGGAATCACTAAAAGGGGGTTCACTAGAGTGTTCCGCAGTAGAATCGGGGCCACAGCCAAAAGGTTCAGAGTCAAGTCTCTCGTCGAGCAATTCGTCAAACAATCCGCGTTGATTGAGATGAAGCTCAGATAAGGTACCTACTCTACCCTGATCCCATCCCCACTCCTAGTGCGGCCCGACAATAATCCGCCATTTTTTATTCCCCGACAGCCCAGTCCATCTGTTTTTCCAATCGACCAACTCTATACTATACAGCCTTTTATACAGCAGGAAACACACCCAAGAATCGTCAAAATGCCCAAAGACCCCACAACAGCGTCTACTCCCTCAAAACGCAAATCGCCCTACCCATCATCCTCCTCCGACAAACGCAAAAAAACCACAGCAGTCACCCGCAATCCGGACAAACAACCAGCCCACACCTCGATCAACGATTTGAAGCGCCGAATCCGCGATGTCAAGCGTCTCCTAAACAAACCCGATCTTCCTGCCGACAAGCGCATCATCCAGGAGCGCGCGCTCAAGGGTTATGAGAAGGAATTGGCGGATGAGGAGGGGAGGCGCGAGAGGAGTAAGATGATCAAGAAATATCATTTTGTGAGGTTCTTGGGTATGCAAATCCACTGCTCTTTTTCCGCCTTGCTTAGAGTAATGGGGGAGTGTGTGCTAATGAATGTGTAGACCGCAAAACAGCCACAAAGGAACTCAACCGGCTAACACGCCAAAACGACGAACTCGCCCAATTCGACACCACGGGGGGTGACGCAAAAACCAACAAGAAGAAGCTCGTGAAGCTAGCGGCGCGGATTCACACTGCAAAAGTAAACCTCAATTATACGATTTATTACCCGCTTACGGAAAAGTATATCTCGATTTATGCGGAAAAGAAGCAGGAAAAGAAGGGAAATGACCAAGACGTTGATGTGGACCAGTCGAATGCAGAGCGAGAGGGTGCGGATGCTGGTGGCTCGACCGTAGCTGAGCGGACCGCTATGTGGCGGGTTGTTGAGAAATGTATGGAGGAGGGGACGTTGGATCTTCTCCGGGAGGGCAAGTTGAATGCGAATGGGGAACGAAAGTCGAAGGCGGATAGGTTAGATAATTCGGACACTGTTTTGAGGGATGACGCCGGTAGGAAGAAGGGAGGCAAGCAGAAGTTCGAGAAGTCGAATGTCGACTCTGGAAAGGTTGATACTCGGAAAGAGAGGAGCACCAAACACGCACTCCGGCAGCAGGAAAAGGAGGATGAAAGCGATGGAGGCTTTTTCGAGGTGTAGTCTTGTTGACTGCCAGCATTCACGGAGTTTGTAGCCTATTTCCGATTACACGCGCAACTGGAGTTGGATTTCGCTGGATACCCAATAGATACTTTGCATTTGAATGTTCTAGTTGCTGACTGAGTAGCTAAACTCCGGACTGTAAATCTAGGCCATAGATGCAAAAGGGCCTTGAGCGGCGAAGAGAAGCAGGGTTGAATGACCGAGAATGCGACGCAATAGACAGAACAAAACTCCAACTTCACCGTCCCCTTCTAGAGATGGGTCTGTATAAAGAGCAAGGATGAACCAGTTCGCCAAACATGAAAGTTGTGGTTTTGCAGCACAAGAAAACAAAAGGTCATCGAATATGGTCCTGCAAATCCGTGTTTTGAATGATGGAGCAGAGAGTCCCAGCATGACCAGCATTGAGTCTGTCTATCTCAACTCCAGCTTCGTGGGCACAGCAAGAGGAAAACAGGCCCATCGGATGCAGTTTCGTAAACATCGCGATATTTTGATGTATTCAATACGCTGTTACATAACTGTACAGCTGCCTCCGCTTCGTGCGCGCCTTCTCCCCCCGAGCATGCCCCCAAAACCATATGATTCCTCTTCGTCGTCATCGTTGTAGATGCGTTCGGCTTCACGTGCGCGGCGACGACGTCTTCTGGCACCCGCACCAAGAGCACCGGCTTCTTCAGTCGCAATCATATAATCAGACCATTTTCGCTCGAGCCGGTTGGCCGCCACGAGATCACCACGTAAAACACGTTTGGTATGCTCCTCCACGGTCATCTGCCAGCCGTAGAAACACTTGAACTGAATAATCTGGTTCGGGTATACAGTAGGAGGTGGCGGGGGCGTAATCGAGGATGTAATCACGGGTGTTGACCCTGGCGTGCCGTCTGTGTTGATTGTCTGAGTCACCATAGACACGGCTTGGGGCACCTTGCGATGACGAGGAAGGCGAGTATTGCCAGACATCAACTCCTTGACTCCAACCCATGTCACATTCGGGCAATCAAAAATCACCAAGCGCATGCCAACCTGGGGAAGGTTCTCGCCGTGGCCGCGTTTGCGGACTCGAAGGCTGGCTTCGGCCAAAGTCAAGTCCGAGATGCGGGTATTGTCCATTTCAATAAATCGGAGGGATGGGCAACTCTTCATCACGCGGAGCATTCCGGGGTCGCTTAAAGCCTCGCAGTAACTGATATTAAGATGTTCAATGAACGGAGCGCATGGCGATTGTGCAAGCTCAGTAAGTGTTCGGTTGGTGAGGCTCTCCAATTCCTCGAGCTCAAGGTGGGTGAGTTTTGGCGTGGTCTGGACGATGGGCACAATGGAGTCATCCGTGAGCTCGGTACATCCGGAAAGCTGGAGCCCTACGAGATCAGGAACATTGTGAGCAAGGCTCTTTACACCTTTGTCGGTGAGACCTTCACACTGGTGGAGATCTAGATGCCTTAGCCGTCGAGGGGGAACAATCGGGCGGTCCTCAAGAACGTCCATGTCTGGGTCCATGCCATGCATGAGAATTGTCAGAGTCTCGTCAGTAACGTCTGTTCGGCTTAAAACTAGACGCTCCAGGCTATTCCGCTGGAACAGCTCCAAGGGCAGATCCTTGTCGTCAAACCCATGAATTTCGCTGGCGAGTAGTTCCGTCAGCTTAGGGCAAGCCTTGACGATCTTCTTGAGACCGGTCGTATTCACGTTCGCGCACCAAGAGACATTCAATGTTCGAAGCTGGTGGCACGATTTGGCAATAATTTTCATAGCCGAATTCGTCACACTGTCCAGTCCAGAGACATTGATGTACTCAAGGCGCTGGTTCCGCAAAAAGAAGCAATGGATCGCCGTCTTGTCGATATGGCTTCCCTCCAATGAAAAGTTCACAACGTTCCGACACAAGGCTGTAATCTTCTCACTCTCGTTCAGCCATTTGTCTCGCAGTTGAATGCAGCCGCGGAGATTCAAGTCCTTGATGAAGGGTCCACCCGACATGATTATTTTCATGAGCGCATCGCTGGGAATATCGCGGTAGTAGTCTGTAGTGTCAATGCTAGACCACAACTGTCCGTCATAGCACATTTTGTTCCACCATTTGCAAACAGCAGAACATCGAATAATCTCCTTGGGGGAGAGATAACTGAAAATAAGCATGCCGAGCTCAATAGGCATCTTTCCCCAGAAATCAAACACTTTTGGTGTCGAAGAAACGGTGGCTGCGAGTGGAGAGCTCCGTGATCCCGGTCTCAATTCAGTGGGTAACGCAACCTTTCTCGACTGAGGACCAGTCGCAGCATCCACGACGAAACGGATTCGAGGATTCCCTTCTTGGTCGTCTGGGGTGTGGCTTCCGGTGGGGCCCGGCGTTGTGGGACGCATGTTCAGTCCACCATATAGTTGGGAATTGCTACCATTGCTGAGACAAGGAGCATACGAAGACTGTGAGAGCGAAACGCATGACAGCGACGCCTTTTCGTCTCGATGGTAGCCGGCTGACGCAGATCGACTGCGTCGAGTTAGCGTCGGACTCGAAGAAATGCGCTGAAGACTCTGTAGCAGCTTATGTCGCCCTTTCACCTTCGGAGGCTGATCGAGTGGAATCTGGCCCGTTGATGAGGCTGGGCTCACCGAGGTAGGCACCTCCGGGAAGGGGACGATCTCATCGGCATCTACTGTCGCCATTGTTGGTAGATGCGGTGTTTGTTCGGATAGAGGGGAACGGAGAGGCCAGAGCGAGTATAAATCAATATTAACACTCCGACAAAAGACAACAGGGTCTTTGGGAAATCAACCAGCGACGAATGCGCGGAAACCCGCCAGAACGCTGATCTTAAAGTCTCATCGTCAAAAAGCCCGCGATCAACGTGGTCAGATGGCGCCCAAACTCCGGCTGGAAAGAGAAAAAGGAAGCAGGGGACGAGGAATGAATGGACGAAGACGAAGACAAGGGGAAGAATTGGAGAGAGATAAGAAAAGAGGGCCAAATGGTGTGCGAAGGCTGAAGGTCACCAGGAGGACGCAAGTCAAGCGACACCCGTACGGGTCGGGATGGTGGTGCTCAGGCTCGGCTCAGACCTGTCACGATTGTACCATGGGACTATCGCGTAACGGCCGGCTAGCAATGTGGGGAGATTGTGCGCTCAGAGGAGTAACGGGTTGAGGTGACACTTGAGCAGATGTGAGAAAGCAATCGAGAATTCACGAGGGCCTTGGGAAAATGCGAGGGAAAAAGACGAAGGGAAGGCCGAGAAAAGGGTTGGAAATGATACTCGTAGACTTGGAAGCGTGAGACTGCGAGTGGATGCAGTGGATGAGTGGATGGACGGCTGTATGGCTGGCTTGGGAGGTTGGAAGGAAGTGGAGGGGAAAGACAAGCCTGAACCACTCGGTCAGACGACAGGCTGCAGCAAACAACAGTCCAGACTCCATATCGTATCTATGGGGTCGAGGACTGAGACCATTCTTGCGAATCGACAAGTCAATAATAATACAATGTTGCCATAAATGGGCGTTACTGACCCCACCCACGGCTTATCTGCACTCTTTATCGATAGTGACCCCCACCATGAGACTAACGACACCGCAGGACCAGGAAAAGGCGCATCACGTGATTATCCGGTGCTTCTCTCTGGCTTTCAACTTCAAATTTCTCCTCCTCCCGTTGTACAAAACTCCGATAGAGCCTTTTCTTCTTCCGACAAAAAAAAAGCCAGAAAAGTGGCAGCAATCCTCCGTTGTAGGGGAGTTTAACCCCAACCTCCTGCCATCAATACCCCTTTCAAACGCCGTACCTGGACCAGTGTCGGACAACACTTTGCCACCGCAGCGGCGCAGATACTACTAACGAGTCATATCCAACCAGCGACTCGGTTTGTCAGACTCGATTGGAGGTTTCTTTTTGTGGATTCAATCCAACTTTACCACTGAAGGAGTTTTCGTGACTCTTTTTCCTCTGTGTTTTCTTTCTAGCCTTGGAGAACTTTGCGCTTCTCCAAACTCATCCCTCATGCTAAGGTACCTATCCAATTCCCCCGCTCCACCCCGCACTGGCGCACACTGGCCACAAAAATGACAGGCGACGGTTCTCAACGGCCGTTACTCCGGGTCTACTGTGCCTAGCCCCTGATTTCTCTTCGTAGAATTCATTATGATCCAATGCATCAAAATTAGCCAAGTAAAATAAAGTTCGGCTATATCAGTGGGTATCTCGCTCTGCTCCCTCGTCTTCTATATCAAGCATCGGTCTTTTTGCCCCTCTCTTCTCAGGAGAAAAGGATTGAAAGGAAAAATGTGGAAAATTTGAAATGTACTAGACTCCTTGCGACTGCCATTCAATACCACCAGCTGCTGCTGCATGGCGCTCCACTGCAGTCTTACGTTCTTCGTCACAATTCCCAATGGGTCGTCTCTGTCGTAATGCGTGCAACTCATGGCATTGCTATATTAGCGTTATGCGTGAAGATGTGTGTGTCGGTACGAGGATGCAAAAGAATCTTTAGTTGATTTGAAAATGTCATGTCGGTATATACGGTCCTCGAGAGAAGAATCGGTTGATCCAAAATCATGCACACGCGGCCTACGGCCCAGCTCAGCCGTCGACCATCCACGAGTGCTCCAAGACTTCGCCTATCGTCAAGCGGTTATCCACGTCGCGATCGAGCATCCTTCTGATTAGGTCAATGCACTCTTCTGAGAACGGGAGGAACGGAACCCTGAGCGGATGGTCGAGAATTTCGTCAATGTTGTAAAATGGGTTCTCCTTGTACACAATTGTATATAAGAGGATACCGAGGGCCCATATATCTTGCTCCTTGCCTCGGTATGACTTGCCTTGTAGGACTTCTGGAGCGGCATAATCTGTCGACTTGTCAGCTTCTAGCTGTATAGGATAAAGTAGATTAGCTTACCAATCGTTCCAACAAAAACATCAAACGGCCCATTTTTGATATAGGCCGCGCTGCCGAAATCGATCAATTTGATCCTGCCTTCGCCGTCTAAAATCACATTCTCATCCTTGATATCCCGGTGGACAACCAGAGCCTTCGTGTGCAAGTGATGAATTGCGCTAACCACTTGTTTGAAGATATTCCGACATTCTTGCTCGTCCATGTTCGTTTTCAACTCGATGTAGTCAAAAAGATCCATGCCTGGCAGTCCGTGTGGCAACATCTCAATATAGTAGTTGATATCATCTTCAAAGAAGCCTTCCATCTCGACAATGTTCGGGTGCTTCAGGCCGTCCTTCCGAAGATAGTCTAGAACGTGGATCTCCAAGGGCACCGTTCCGAGGCGACGATCACGGGTCCACGTATCAACAAGGATCCTCTTCTTTGTCACGTACTTCAATACAACTTTCTTGGCTGGAGTCTTCTTCAGGCGAGCCAGTTTCACTTCACCATAGGCACCTTGGCCCATCTCCTCAAGTATCACATAGTCAGCGATTGTTCGCTTTTTCGGCACCTCTTTCGCATTGACTGGTTTCACTTCGGGCATCAATTGAATAGGCCTGTCGGTTAATGGCTCCGACGCGGCTTCGCTCAGCTGTTGACTCAGTGTAGATGTGGGAATCCTGGTTTCCACTGATATTCTCTCTGGACCTGTAGGCCGAGGCATTGAGATGGTTGCCGAAGGCTTGGGAGTCGAGGTCTCAGAAGCAGCTGTCTCCTGCGCCGGCGAGGCGTGTTGTGGCGACAGAATGTTGCCTGGCGGACCGGCGGAGTGGATGTTCCTCGAATATGTGACCCAAAGCGCATAGACAAGCTCCGTGACTGTCACGGCATCTTCGAAGCCATCATCTGTCTCACTCTGGGATTCAGACTTCTTCTCACGCGGCTTGGGAAAAATCGACCCACTCTTCACCACGCGCAACTGAACGTCTACCGCGATCGTAGATCCGTCGCGATGCTTAGCTGTGATCCCAGCAGGCTCCAAGAAAACCGATGCCACATTAGCCTTGCCATCCCGTAACATAGACAGGGTTCTCGCCCTTCGAAAGCTGAGCTCCGGAATCACGACACCATCTACCAAAGGAACGTTCTCTTCGTCGGAGATCACGTAAAGATAGTCGTCAAATCCAGGTATGAGATCCGTGATGCTTAACCCCTCTGGGCGTTCATAACCAAACAAAGCAGAAGAAAACACCGAGTTCGAGCTTATGATTTTCAGGCTTGCAGACGACAAGACCATGATGCCAGCAACGTGGGGGAAGCTCGATATCCGGAGAGAGCGTGCGCTGTCGCCCTTGGAGACTGACGTCGGAACACCAACTGCGCCTGAAGTGCTGGCTGTGAAGTACTTAAGTTCCGCGATCTCGCTGATACCCTTCTCTACCGAGTTCCCAAGACATTCTGGGGGAAGGTTTGGCAGCAACTCTGTCAAAGTTTTCCCGGTCTCAACCACCCCATGGCCCCAAACTTTGTCCGTGGCACCGTGGGCATCGGAAACTTTCCAGCTCTCGTCACAGATGACAACAGCAACGTCTTCTTGGATTTCCTCCAAGACCCAAATGAGCCCGCCACGTTTTTCCATAACCCAGATGCTTGCAGAGCCCTTGGTACCATTGCGCTTCTGGATCGGCACTACATCACCACACAACAAAACACCGCGCGATTTAGTGGCTGGGTGATTCAGTCGCCTTGAGGCATATGCACTTGAGCCGTAACCGTCATCAGTCTGAGCTCTTCGTGTGGGCCGAGCCCGAGAAGGTGGTTTACTGAGAAGTTGCGCGGTGACGCCGTTACCCATCCCCATGGGCCTCGGAGTGGCGGCTGGCTTCATACGGGGTTTATCGGGCGAAGGCCGGACTTTAGCTGCGGCATCGGTGGAGGGATCCCGCAGCTTTGACTCGAGCCATTGCCGTCTGTCTTCCTGTACAACCTCTAGGATACTTAGCTTGCGGACTTCAGCTTGTGTAACACCAAATACAAGACATGACAGGTCATTCGCCGCTATGATGGTCCAGGGTGCCTTGGATTCAGTCCGGAAGACGGCTTGTGAGACCGGATTCCATTTGCTGCTATGGGTGTGCAAAGCGGGGATCGGAAAGACTGATCCAAATGTCGACGTGCTTAGCGGGGAAAAGGGATCCGCGGCCGAGTATGGTTGCGCTAGAGTTTCCATCAGTTGGCCCTGGGGTGTGGATGAGGTGACATCCGTAAAAGTACGTTTTAAGCTTACGCGCCTGGAAGTAGGAGCGGATATCAACCCCCTTCTCTCATGAGGCAGCTGCTGGCTAGAGGTTAATCGCGGTTGAATTGGCTCCTGTACAACCTCTTTCACTTCCGGCAGAGACGGTGGTGATTGTTGAAGTTCCGTGAACGTTCTCTCGAATACATTATCGCTGCCCACGTCTGCGGGCCCGGTGAATGGTCCTCGCATGGCGCTGGCGGGATGATATAGACTGTCACCTTTCCCGGATATGCTGGATTGAGATAAGAGGTCCACCATGGCTTGCGTGTCGGTGCCACCACCGCCGCCACGTATACGATTTTGAGAACCAGGAATTGCGGTGCTGTTGGAGGCCCATCCAAAGCGGTCGCGCATGAAATCTATGGATCTTTTCAGAATATTCTGGCGACTATGAAGGAGCTCTTCGGATTGCTGGGCAAACGAAAAGGAATGTAATGATTCAGAAGGAAATCGGTGAAGGTCTTCCAGCGTGTTGACATCTTGTTGGCCGGGGGCAACAGCCATCGAGTTAGCTCTCGACGACGAAAGGGATCGCGGTGAAGGGGATAGAGTCCGCGGACTAAGAGCGCCTATTGAAGAGGCAGACAGGTTCGGAAGTGTAAAGACCCGCGAGGACGGTTGAAAGCGTATACGATCTAAGCCGGATGGCCCGAGTCCATGTTCATGTTCAAGGAGCGGAGACCTGGAAAATATACAGATTGTTGATTTTCAGTTTTGGGCACTTCTTATACGGTGGCAATGTAGTGCCGGCACATGCAAGGGGATGTTGCCATTGGTTATTTACCCACCTTGGGAGGGAATCGAATCCAGTACTTGGAAGATTTTCCACTGAGCATCTTAACGAATCGCCGGGGTTGCCGGAGAGGTGTGCGATATAAGAATCAACTTCCGGAGATTCTGAGAGGGGACCCAATGGGGATGATAAGGGACTTGGTTCGCCTGGTATTTACAAGTTCATTAGCATCATTCCATAATCATCGCTCCAATCTGGCCCAAGCTTCAATGTGTGGCTTAAATTGCTCCCGGCTCGCGATCCAAACGTGCAGATAAGGATGCAAAGCTTAACGCAGAGGAAATTAGCTTCGCAGAGTCCCATATCCCTTTCTTTCATCTTATCTTTCGGGCCACTCTGTGGAATGACAGGTTCGTGATTCCACCCTTGAAGCTCATACATATGTGCCCGACGATTGTCGCCCTTCGAAAGAAAATAACGAAAATAGATTCCTCGGGAAAGAAATGACGAGCAAACTGACCATCAGGATTATATGCAGCAGACCCCATAGCTTCCCAGACAATCAACGGCCCAGTGGCCAGTCTCAGTCGGCCCGTTCGAGAGCAGGTGCTTTGAAAGGCGAAACCTCGATCACAGAGCGGAAAAGGGAACTAAGTAGGAACGAGGGCAATGCGGTAATACATGGGACAGCCAGATATCAACCGCGAGCCGTGGTTGTGAGCATATATTTCCGGTTCCTCCTGGGTTTTCGTAGCGATGTTCGATTGAAATTGGTGTGGGCGATCGGCTCGCGAAGCTCACTCTCTTCTCCGGGCGAGTAGGTTCGGATAGGCGAAAAGTCGAACGGGGGGTTCGCCTGCTCTTTTCGGAGGTAAGGTTCCGAGGGTAAGGTAAAGGAATCGCTATCGCTGTTGAAAAGGAGTCAAAGGTCAAGAGGCGTGAGCGTCAGAGGGTCGGTGGTTGAACAGCTGCCCCCAGGAGGTCACAGGCACCGTACCAGTGGCGAGGAGCACGCGGGGGGAGACGACGCGAGTAGGCGGGGATATCCTTCTCGTAGCAAACTGCAAATGAAACAGTGGTCGGGGTTTCTCCCTGCAAACTGCTGCAGAGGTAGTAGTGAGAGATCAATGAGCACCCATTGGCAGATAGCGCTGCCCGAACGGAATTCCGTGTGGAAACTATCGGGGGTAGAAAGAGGTTCAAGGTTAGAACCGGTAGCAACCTTGAATACAGCGGGAACAGCTACTAGTACAACATATACTAGTAAGATGCTCATCAAATGGCCCACGGATAACTCAAATGTTGGTGGGTTATATACTAGTATCGGAGTGAGATGTAGCAGATATGCTGTATTATTCTCGAGTAAAAGCGGGGAGAAAAATAATGGCGATGCTGAAGAAATTGAGGGTCTCGGCTTGGAGAATTTCGAAGGAAATAGGGAACGCAGGCTATTATGACGTTGAATTGCTTTTTTTTTCCTTTTGTTTCTTTCAAACATGAAGGGGTTCTATTAGAAAACCGAATCTAAATATTCAACCAGAGCAGCAAAGCCTGAAGGGGCACTGTTCGTAAGGGGAGAAAAGTCGGTCGGGCAGAGAGAGAGTAGAACCAGCCTGGAGGGGAGTAAAGGAGGGTACTGACTCCATCCGACATCCGGTCGCACTTATATAGCACAGTCACGCCTAGTAACCACTTGAAATGATCATAGGTCAGGTAGTAGTAACTACTCCCGCTAGTCCATCTCACGGTCAGGAATCGAACCGTCGTTTAGGTTTCCCGTGTCAATCCAGGTGGTGATGTAATTCCCAGAGATACTTCTCTCCTTCCTCGATGGTTCCTGTTCCAGATCTGGAGCTATTGGTGGGGTACCCTCAACTCCGGAGTAGCATACTCTAGTTGTCGTTTCTTTCCTGTATATAATGGTTTCGAAGAATCGACTTCGACTGTTCCGATCATTCTTTTTGACAACCAGGAGACCGGACTCTTGCTCACCAACATTCAATTCTCGAGTCTCCCACATCTTGGCAAAATGACTAAATCAAAGCCGGTCCAGGCACAGAGGAGCTGATAGGACAGTCATATGAAGCTAGAATAGTTTAAACTCCTGCGAACGGCGAGTCTAGGATCCTTTGGCTGCTGTAGCTCCATCCTCAGGGTCTACGTGCCGGGTCTCATAGATGAAGTCATCAAGCATATAAGGTAGTAGCACGATAGCTTGGGATATGTACAATCCAGGAAAATCAGCAAAACTCTTCATAATTTCTACTCTCAGCCCTTGTCGCCCTTCAAGCTATTCAAAGCCATTCCGTCAGGCTCTGCCTGGGAACTCTTCTGCTGGGTATCACCATTGCCGAACAGGGCATTTTGCTTGGTTTTGGCCTCGCCGTGTCTGGTTTGTTCAGGTGGCACTGATGCTGGACTAACAAAGCTGGAAAGATGCCGGTCTTCTCCCAGCATCCATGAAAATCCAGAGTCTGCCAGCGATGGGCGCATGACATTCCGCAACGGTTTAGGGCTGTTCACTGGTTTTGCTGATAGGACGTTGCGTTGTCCACTCGCGCTTCCGGCGGGATATTTGGCAATGGTTGTATCTGACACAGGAGAATTGAGAAATGAACGCGCAGGCTTAGCATTTTCCGACACAGTAGGTTCTACCTCGGCAGGTGCCGAGTGTTTGTTCTCCTGTGGTTTCTCACTAAGTGAGGAATATGGCTTGGCATCTCGGGTAGAGGAAGGTGTTTCAAGAGTAGTTCGAACAGATTGAACCTTGGTAAGAGCTTGTTCCACAACATTTGCAGCATTAGGATCCAGAGCTTCGTTCTTTGCCACCTGCGAGCGTATGTCGTTCACTGCCTGGCCTAGGGTGTTGGCAAGCATCCGATTCCTCTCCTCGAGACCTTCGACCTTGGCCTTTAGTTGAACGATGGTTTCGAGGTCTTGCCGTACTAATGGATCGGCGCCACGGATACTAGCCGTATCGCCATGTTTCATCACCCTGGACGTGTGTTCCGACTGAATTGCCTGCATATTCTTCTTCGCTTCGTTAACAGCGCCACGAACAGCCTTAGCCACTCCCCAAGTCTCTGTTCGCCGCTGTATACCCTCCGATACATCCTGAAGCAGAGCCTCGATGCTCAACGGGCTGCTTCTGGCTGGAGACCTCGAAGGAGAGCTTGCCTCACTCGCATCTCTTAAGTTGCTGCGAAATTGAAACTTTCTCCCAGAGCGCATTTTGCTTCCTGCTAGGTCGAACATCTTGGATGAATCTGGAGGTTTTCCTGAATACTTGGAGATTAAAAAAGCCCCACGCTCAGGCGTAGGGTTTTGCTCCAGATATAACCCATCATGAACGAAGCTCAAGGGATCATAAGGATCTGGCGCGGGGTAACGAAGCAGTGTGGTTAGGACAGCCGATGAATCGGAACTTAGTACTAGGCTCATTAGCAACGGGGCTCTTTCGGAGGGAGGCAGAGCACTAACGTTGCCAACGGACACGCAATAACATGGCGACACAAATAAAGTCAATCAGTTCTAGCCGAAGCCCCTCTGCAAAGAGAAGATCCCATATTACAAGCATTTCTTGAAACGGAAACTCGCGTCCAAACAATAAACGCATCCATCGACTGTAAATTAGCGAACGCCCGTAAACAGATTAAAACCACTCACGTCAAGAATATTTGCGGCAAGATGTCGAGTGCTTGGAGATGATTGGCTAACTGCAAATCCGTAGCCGCCAAAAGGTCGTTGTGAATATGTTCGCATTGGAGAACAATCGGTATGGCGTCTGCCTGCCCATTCGCTGAACGATGCCTATTGTGTTCATAATAAACTCTAGTATTCTGCATAACCGAGCAGAACAAACTGAAGGCGTCATGTTCGACGTACTCGGGGTCGAGAAGATGTACCATCATCTCATCGTCTTCTTCTGTAGGTTTGAAGGCTTTATGAACTTCTGGTTCAAGAGCATCCTTGTCGACTACCCATAGAATGGGCGCCAATAACTCGTGCATGCCCTGGCGATAGCCCAAGTCGGGGTTGAGTTTTGAATAGATAAACAGTATGTCGATCATCTTCATCTTGGTTGCGGGCTCGCGGAAGAAAAAGTTTTCTTGCAAACACCGGTCAACATCTTGGGATATATCTGCCCTCATCTGCTCATCTTCTCGTAAAGTTTGCCATGGAGACTATAACGACATTAGTAGATTCCACCATATATCTGACAGCGCATACTTGCTCATCGTCCGCAAGCGGATCGATACTCGACTGTAGGTCATCCGGATGTTCGATATACTTGAGAAAATGCTCTTTCAATGCGATGTAGGCGCCGCGCGCCTCGGAAAGTTTGCTCGGCCATTGTGTGCGACTAAAGTTCTCGAAAAGCAGAAACGCCTGTACCCGGGTAAGCACAGGAACCGATGTGAAAACCATCACGGGCGCATGCCTTCCAGCATATTGACCTCAGCCCATCATTGCAGAAATCATCTTCTTGTTCCGACTTGAGCGCATCGCGAAGGTCTGAAGGTGTGTCGCGGTGGTAAAACAGGGTATTCCATCTCTGTCTAATGCGACCGTCAGCGATAATGTGATTTTAGAAGATTGAGAGAGACTATACCTAGAATCTTCGATACCCCTCATTTCTCCATGTCCAGTGTGTCGTGGTCTGCGGTGGGATAGAAAGAAGGGTTATTGCAGATAAGACGAAAGTTGTAGCAGTACGTCCTCCCGAGTCCGACAGTACTAGCAGCACCAATGACGATGTCTGAGGGGGCGATCGTCCTCATACGGGGTGTGGGTCCCGGCTCCCTTCTAAGTTCTCCCTGCCAACGAAATCCAACATCCACAAGGACATTCTTCTCAAAGTCTAGCTGAACGCGATCCCATGGACGGCGTGTGCACTTCCCGATGTCGGCAGACCTGTTCGCTGAGTTTGGATATGGGCCATCCACCAGCCACCCTTCGAGAACTTCAACCCAGCAAACCATCGTGTCTCGGACCGGTGCTTTAATCCCGGATTTCGATACAGCCGATCAGGCTTCCACATCTCAACTCTCCAATTCTCTGAATGGTCCCTCTCCGTCATATAAACAACAGCAAACTCCTCACGATTACTCAACACATTTTGAATTCAATGGTTTTGGTGGCTTTGAGCAACCCCAGCAGCCTAGCAACGGCAATGATGTGCTTTTCGATGCTACGCTGGAGAGCTTTTCAGATGATGGCAGCGATGACTGGGGTGAATTCGAAACTGCAGAAGCACCGCCCACTCAATCTCACTCAAAACTCCGAGAGAAGCAGGAAGCCATAAATGCGTCCGAATCCAAGGTCTCGCACGGTTCCCAGCCATCCCGAGGGGCTGAGGCAATCCCAAATCTGTTGGACTCATTGGACACTCTTTCAATCAACGAAAGGCCCTCACCTAATAACGTCCGTCCCAACAAGAAATTGATTGACGACAACTCGATGATGGGGGGCCGTAGTTCCCAGTCGCAACTATCGAGGCCAAAGATACCTATGCAAGAAGAACCGTTCGAAGAATGGGGAGACTTTACCGATGGGCCTATGGAGGCTAGCCAACCTTCTGACTCAAAGGCGGACACTCAACAGATTTCTAGCAAAAGCAGAGAACTGCCACAGTCCACCAAGGCCGCTCTGGGATCAGGAGTAGGAACGACACAATTACACAAAACAGTCACACAATCTAGTCCGGCGAGTCATGTGCGTCCAACCAATATTCCTCCTCCGTCTATACTACTAGAGCTGTTTCCTCAGCTTTTTGAACGACTTCGACAGGAGGGTACCGAAACCAAAAAGAAAGCTCAGCAAAAGGAAACCCTAGATGCAGTCGCCCTATCCATCCTTCGCACACTCAAAGCTGTTGCGAGGGTTGTCGCAGGCCGTACGTTGCGATGGAAGAGAGACACAATTTTGAGTCAGAGTATGCGCATCGGCCCTGCACGCTCCGGCAAAGTTGGAGGGATGAAGTTGAGCACTGTCAATAAAAATGAGGACATCAAAGAGCAGCAAGAGGCCGTTGATGTGATCAACTTGTGGCGAGACCGGGCAGCACTATTCAATTCTGTTATTCAGTCGGCTGGGAGACGCCCAGTACAGGTTGTTTTGGAGACTACCCGAGTTATGACAGCTACGGCCGGGCAGGGAGCTATCAAGGCCTCCCATGCGTGCGCTCTTTGCGGCTTGAAGAGAGATGAACGGATACCAAAGCTCGACGAGAATGTGGAGGATAGTTTTGGCGAGTGGTGGACAGAACACTGGGGACACACCGAATGCAAGCATTTCTGGGAGGACAACATGGGTCTTCTCGGCCAACGGTGAGTTTAGCAGCCTTGTTTCATTCGTACAGAGCAACCGGCCTGGCTCTGTTGCGCACGCTCCGAATCCGCTATGAACCAGTAAAGAGCATATTTGACATGTGAAGCTCTACTTCTCTGGCTGGTGATAAGCGATAAGGGATAAGCAAAACCCCACGCACATCTCACAAGCCGGTGAAACCATTTGCAGTACATGCTCCATGCTTCATGGATCGAAATAATGAGTTCCAAATAAATAATTACAGGCCTGGTTTTCTGAATATCACTTACCTTCATGCAGATTGTAGTAAGTACTTTTGGAAAGTGGTCTAGTTGAGGATCTCCGAGGGCGGCTGCCAATGGTCAACGATGCCGGGGAAAGATGTACTTTAGGACCTCAGCTTCCCCATGGATCACCCGACCACCCTAACCACGTCTTTGTTACCCTATATTTGAGCAGCTGAGTCGAGTCAACGGAACATTCGAGCTCACCGCGTTTAGTGTGCTGTGTCTGTCCTCTTCCTAGATATGGTCTACTGCTGGCGCCCGTGACTTATCATGTTATCCAACCGACGACTCCACACCTCCTGACGTCCTGAACGCAGACCAGCTCGGCTCCTCAAACAAGCAACAGACCACTCTTCTCAGGGCCTTATTACTTTCCTCCCATAGAACTCTCGTTATAGCAGTGACAAGGCCTTCAACCACCACCACAACCCCACCCACAGGAAATCCGGCGACTTCAGCCTGACGGTTCCTTCCCAGTCATCCCCTCTCCCCGCCTTGCACCTCCGCTTTCACAGCAGGGCGGGATCCTCACCATACAGACAGAATTACTCGACCGTCATATCACTCTTCATCATCTCATAACTGACACCATTTCGTATTCACTTGCCTAGCTCTTGTGTAGCTCATATACCCGGAAATTCGAGGTTCGCTTGTCCTGTGGCACTTGGGAAGACTGGTCCCCGCGACAGAGCAGAATGGGGTTGTCCTATAACATCTACCTTACGTCCGCCAAAATCTTTGGGTGCAAGGCGTGCAAAACTCATCTCGCTGATTATGACGACATCATAAGCCGGGTTAGTACCACCCCTTGCTTTTGCTCCTTGTTTGGAAGGATGTTGCTGATCAAACGTCTCTTTTTGCGCAGAATTTCCGAGGCCAACATGGCAAAGCGTACCTCTTCAATAACGTCGTCAATATCACCCAATCGGAGGCCGTGGAACGTAGCATGACCACGGGGAGGCACATCGTCCGTGACATCGCATGCAGACAATGCAGAGAAACGGTAGGGTGGAGATACGATAAAGCGTACGAGAACAGTGAGAAATATAAGGAGGGGAAGTTCATCCTGGAGGAGGAGCTCCTGTGCGTGGTGTGCTAGAATCAAATATTGATTTGGGCCCCTGCCCGAGAGACACATCAGCGAATCATCGGACTGGATTTGTTCTCCTGCGAGGCTCCCCTGTAGGGCTCGTGCGGTTCGATACATGCGGGCAGACTGGATGGTACAATGGCATTTCTCAACCGGGCGCAAAATTAATGGCGTTGGATGGGTTTCTTTTTTTGGTTTTGGTCAAGTTCAGGCTAGGAGTCCATGCCATGCATACACATACGGCACTGTCGATTCGATCCAAGCACGGTCAAGCCCCGGCAGTCATGGTTGGATTCCTGTTCTTACTTATTTTGCATATGGTTAAAATGATTGCTGAGGTTGGGGCTGCTTTCTCAGAATGGATTCAGTTTCAGCTTGAAATAGCTCAGTTAGTTGCGCCCAATCCACTCAAGGTGCTCAACTCGGTTCTTTACCATGCTGATAAACAGCTCAAAACAAAGCTCTCTTGACATAATTGAAGAGTTTATGACATTCCGAGGTCAAAATCCGTTTGAAGATCGGCGAACCGCCAAAATCCAGATCGGTTAACTGGATGGCCCCACCAGAAGAAGCCGTTTATCGGACATGGAGCCGATATCCCATTTATCTCGAGCTATGTACCCCAATATCCACTATTTCAAACTTCTCAACAGCAATATTCTCCTTGGGGAACAGTGTAACAATGCCCGACAAAACAATGCGCGCTGTCGTTTTCAACGGCCCGTTCAAAGTCTCCGTTGACAACCGGCCACTTCCCCAAATCCAGCACCCCGGGGATATCATTGTAAAGGCGACATATACTGCACTTTGTGGGAGGTACGTACATACTACCAATCTGGCCATAACACAAAAGCGGAGTATGGAACTAATGAGAAGCAAACAGTGACCTGCATGTATACCGGGGCCTGGAACCCGCTGGGACGGGGTTCATCATGGGCCACGAATTGACCGGAGAAGTCGTTGAGGTTGGGGACGCGGTCAAGTCTGTGGCGGTGGGGGATGTGGTTGTCTCGGCGTTTACGACCTCGTGGTATGTCTTCCCTCTTGACTACCGGGTATGCGTGTACTGATCTGGGGATCCGCTACTAAGTGGGAAGTGTTTCTACTGCACGCAGGGCTTCTCGTCAAGATGCGATGAGAATGCGCTGCTTGGGTGCGATGATCTAGATGGGGCGCAGGCTGAATACGTACGTCTTCTTCAACGGGTCGCTGGGTAGTGGAAGAAACTTGAAAGAAAAAGTGATGCGTGTAATACTAAACCCTCTACCCAGGTCCGAATCCCACACGCAGACGGGACAGTAATCAAATCGCCCCCAGGAATTAAAGACGAATACCTCGTCCTGATGGGCGACATCTTCCCAACAGGCTACTTTGCCGCACTTAGCGCGTTCAAGAACTCCACTGCAGAGCAAATCCGGCAGCAAATCGCCGTCGTGATAGGGTGTGGACCTGTCGGTCTCTGCGCCCTGATCAACGCTCTCGAGTACAAGCCCAAGCATATCCTAGCTGTGGACTCGGTCCCCTCGAGACTCGAACTGGCACGAACTCTCGGTGCCGAGCCGTGGAATTTCCAGACCGATCGTGAAGGTTTGGGAAAGAGAGTCCTTGAACTGACGGAGGGGAGGGGTGCAGATGCTGTCATTGAAGTTGTAGGGTTGAGTCCGGCGTTGAAAATGGGATTTGACCTTCTCAGGCCTTGGGGGGTTATTAGCAGCGTTGGGGTTCACAATGGAGAGGTATGTTTTCTTTCATCCTCTAGGCCCGACTTAAGTCACTGTACTAATCGTTGAATAGATCCCCTGGAATGGCAGCGAGGCGTATGGGAAGAATGTGACGCTTCAGATGGGTCGGTGTCCTGTTCGATCTGTTTCGGATGCTGCGCTGGAAGTGTTGAAGAAGAATCAGCATCTGCTTGGGTATGTATTCGATATTCACTTCACTATCGTGGTTGGCTAGGAAGCCGATACTAATGGTGATATAGGTTCATGACGGAGCATATCATGCCTCTTTCGCAAGCCGTCGAAGCTTACGATATTTTCGATGCGATGAAAGTTCAGAAGGTGATTTTCGAGGCTGGAAAATAGACCGCCTTAACTATAGTAGTGTCGGTTAGTGTACGGTGTTGGAGGTGTTGGTGAGCAATAATGAGCGTCCCACAACTATCTTGCCATTTCTATCCGCCTAATTGCTCAACCCCCCCTCATAATTTTGCTTTTTTGCCTATACATACCTCCTGCCAGTTTTTAGTGGTAAGTTAAAATCCCCACTAGTTTTATATAGTAAATTGAACGCGGAATTCGCCTCAGGCCTCTTAATAAATGCCTTGGTGAATGCCCCGATGAAGGTCTCCCCACAGGCCTGGGTCTATGTTGTATAGAGACCTAGGGTGGTGAGGAAGCATGTTCATCTTACCATACAAATCTAGTGGGCAGCAAACACCCTACCTAAATGAGCCGGGGGCTGGGGGCCGGGGGCCGGGGTACGGGACAAAAAAGCAAGATTACAAGGGGGGGTTGAGCGATTAGGCGCATGTCTATCTATAGAATTCTTAGAGAAGGGACCAAGTCAACTCAA